>JAECWR010000161.1:0-299949 GCA_018150935.1 Drosophila pruinosa
ACCCTACCTCTTTCCCCCTGTGAAACATCACGGATATTCTTTGATTTATTCTTTGATTATTATCGATTTATACCATTTAATGATTTAGTGTCGCATATTCGAATAAAATTTCCATTGAGATTACCAGTTTGAAAAAAAGTAGCACATTATAAATAAAACATATTCTATTGTTTATACTATGAGCAATGATGGAACATAACCCGAAAGTTAAATGCTGTTGTTCTGGAAGAATTGTTCTGATGTTAAAATACGAAGTAACTTTCTTTGGGCTCCACGTGTTGGGCGCCATTTATGTAGTATACTATTTACGAGTTTCCACGTGTTGGGTACTATTTACATAGCCTCACTATTGGTGGTCTTGTTTTTTTCAGAGTTCTAGGAGTTTTCGATTTGTACACTTCTAGCTATGCTCTTACTAGCTCGCCGGGGTGTGTCGGGGTTCTTCCTACTTCCTCCTAATAATCGAACTCCTGCGTATACAGGCTTAAAAATATAAGTGCACGATGCTTTATAAGAAAAAAAAACTAGTCTTATTAGAAGTTAGTGGTGGCGAAGTTTATTTAAGGAAGATTACAAATAAGAATGAATGCTATGAGGTTATATGTTGCTATGATTTTAGGGAACTCTGGTGTCTTGGAGTCCCTCTCTCTTTACCCACCCTACCGGCACGAACAATCGGATGAACTGTCGTACCCCTTTTAACGTTCTATAGCATTTCTACCCTACTTCTTCATGCCTATGCTTTACTCGGGACGAAAGATAAGATTTATAACATGTTGGTTTCAAATAAATTCACAAGTTTATTCTCTTTCTTCTTGAATGATGGAAAAGAGCGAACAATTCCGAACATTTTAGTGTTCGATCGCGATAAAGACTTTGTTCTTATATAATTTCGTTCTTAGATGCATTGTCCGGTTTGCGTGCAGATTCTTAATATTACTAACAAACGTTTTCCTGTAGGATTTTTAATAAAGACTATGATATGCGCGTGGGTATTTCAATATTAATCAAATAAAATATATGATATTCAATTCAAAATCGAGATAATTTAAATCATGACAAAGGTATTTACAAAGTACGCAATCTCTGTGTGTGTACGACTATTTAGGTCACTTACATGCGTATTTCAGCTTACTCCGTAGTCGATGAGCTCATGGACGACGTTCGTTGATATATAATATATATATGCTGTGGAAAAAATCGTACATACATCTATTCAATTTTCGTTAAATGATCTTACTAATCTCCAATACCCTTACCTTATCAAATCTTTTAACAATACATAAACTGAATTACAAAGCTAATATTATTCAAAGAGATATCATTTTTTTACTCTAATTACTAAAATATAATTACTGTGTTCCAGAACTTTTAGTTTGGAAGCCACGAGACTTATAATTACTAAAACTAAACTACGGCTCACACGCTTTTTAATATGTCATTGGTAGCGATAGTTTTACCATGACTCATCTCGCTCGTATTCGCATTCGCATTCGGGCGTGTTTTTTTTTTGCTGTCAACTAACATTTGTTATTTTACCCTTCCTGCGCCTTGTTATTAAATAATTTTTCTTTGCTACAAGGATTATTTGAGAAAGTGCAGACTTACGTTTCAGCGTGACCCGAAACGCTTCTATGACTTCGTTAATTCGAAGCGAAAGACGTCAACACTTCCAACAACATTATTTTATGAAAAAAAGACAGCTTTTAATGATCGTGGCATTGCCGATCTGTTTGCTGATTTTTTTCAAACGACCTATTCCACATCAACTTTTTATAGAGCCCAGTCTTATCCGTATCCAGTAAACCAAGCGAATTGCATTTTTGGTCCCTTACTTTCTGAAAGTTTACTCTTACGTGAACTTAAGTCATGTAAACCAGTTTTCTCTCCTGGCCCTGACGGTGTTCCTAGTTGCATGCTTAGGTTCTGTGCAGAGGGACTTTGTAAACCACTTTTAAAATTATTTGAATTGTCTGTAGAGTTGTGCTCTTTCCCTAATCTTTGGAAAGAGTCTTACATTATTCCTCTCTTGAAAAAAGGAAATAAATCCAGACCAAGTTGTCTGCTATTCCCAAAGCATTTGAGAAACTAATAACTTCTCAACTGCAACACTGCTGTAAATCTATAATTTCACCCTACCAGCATGGGTTTGTGAAATGTAGGTCTACTACCACTAACTTATTAGAATTCTCATCAATTGTTATTGAAGGGTTCCAATCAAAAATGCAAACGGATGTCACTTACACTGATTTCAGTAAGGCTTTTGATTCTGTCAACCATAGTCTCTTATTATACAAGCTCAATCTTCTTGGATTTCCACAGAACTTAATTTCGTGGATATCTTCATATCTTCCATTTAGAATTCAAAGAGTATTTTACAAGGGCTCTGTGTCCAAGACTGTCCAAGTCACTTCCGGCGTACCCCAAGGAAGTCATTTAGGCCCATTGCTATTCACATTATTTATAAATGATCTACCGTCCGTTATATCATACTCTCGCATACTTATGTATGCAGATGATGTTAAGATTTGTCTGACTTTTAATTATCCCATAAATAGCCTCAGATTGCAATCTGACCTTGATTGTTTTCAATCGTGGTGGGTAATGATACTCCACTTGAGCGAATAGAGTCAGTAACTGATTTAGGTATCCTTCTTGATTCAAAATTAAAGTTTGATAAGCAACGTTAAACGTTGGTCAAAAGAATTTAACGATCCCTACATTACTAAACACTTGTACATCTCACTGGTTCGTCCTATTCTTGAGTACGGATCTAATATCTGGTTCCCCCAGTATAGGGTTCATCAAAATAGGCTTGAATCAGTGCAGAAATAATTTCTTCTTTTTGCTCTTAGTAGTCTTAGCTGGAATACCACAATTAGATTGCCTTCTTATTGTAGTAGACTTTTATTACTAAACCTTCCTTCTCTTTCTGACCGTAGAACTATGCTGATGTAGTGTTTCTACATAGACTAATCATTGGCGAAATTGACTCATTGCAGATAACAAGTCAGATTAGCTTTGCCGTTCCGGTCAGAACGACTAGAAATTTTCTTCCCCTCTCACTTTCCCGTTGTAGTACTAACTATGCCAGTCACAATCCTTTCCGTATTTTATGTGTAAATTATAATAACTTTTCTAGTCTAGTTAATAATACTAACACTACCTTAGAAATTAAAACATTACTCCTAGATACATTGGCTCGTATTTAAGAATAGTTCTAATTATTATTATTAGTAGTAATAGTATTATTATTATTATTTTATTCTTTTGTTAATACAATTTGGTTGTTTTGTCTGTGTTAAGTGTTCGCGACCTCCGTTCCCGCACGTTATGCGGTTGCCCCTCGGTCGGATGGGCGGGTGGTCGTGTCTGCCTAGGGCCGCGCGTTAACAAGCCCGAGCTTGGTGTCGCTGGGCCACTTGATCGAACGTCCGTTAGTACGTCAACGTCCAAGATATATGACTGGTACTCAAAGAAACGTAGCGATTCAATTCATACTATCTGTAGCACTTCTATTTGAATTTAACGAATTGTGACGGCAATATCGAACTGTGTTACTAGTTTCATTTAAAGATAATACGTAACCCAATGCTGTGACGTATATTACCCGTATGTATGATGTATATTATCTTGGACGTTGACGTACTAACGGCAGTACGATCAAGTGGCCCAGCGACACCAAGCTCGGGCTTGTTAACGCGCGGACCTAGGCAGACACGACCACCCGCCCATCCGACCGAGGGGCAACCGCATAACGTGCGGGAACGGAGGTCGCGAATACTTAACACAGACAAAACAACCAAATTGTATTAACAAAAAGAATAAAATAATAATAATAATACTATTACTACTAATAATAATAATTAGAACTATTCTTAAATACGAGCCAATGTATCTAGGAGTAATGTTTTAATTTCTAAGGTAGTGTTAGTATTATTAACTTGACTAGAAAAGATATTATAATTTACACATAAAAATACGGAAAGGATTGTGACTGGCATAGTTAGTACTACAACGGGAAAGTGAGAGGGGAAGAAAATTTCTAGTCGTTCTGACCGGAACGGCAAAAGCTAATCTGACTTGTCAACTGCAATGAGTCAATTTCGCCAATGATTAGTCTATGTAGAAACACTACACCTAGCATAGTTCTACGGTCAGAAAGAGAAGGAAGGTTTAGTAATAAAAGACTACTACGATACGAAGGCAATCTAATTGTGGGATTCCAGCTAAGACTACGAAGAACAAAAAGAAGAAATTGTTTCTGCACTGATTCAAGCCTATCTGATGAACCCTATACTGGGGAGCCAGATATTAGATCCATACTCAAGAATAGGACGAACCAGTGAGATGTACAAGTGTTTAGTAATGTAGGGATCGTTAAATTCTTTTGACCAACGTTTAATAAATCCAAGGACACCCATGGCTCTATTAGAAGCAGCCAAAATATGCTTATCAAACTTTAATTTTGAATCAAGAAGGATACCTAAATCAGTTACTGACTCTATTCGCTCAAGTGGAGTGTCATTAAGATGATAATTATTTAAATGGAGAATACCCTAAAAAAATGTCATAAGTTTACATTTATTGCAATTAAGATTTAATAAATTTATAGCACACCACGATTGAAAACAATCAAGGTCAGATTGCAATCTGAGGCTATATATGGGATCATTAAAAGTCAGACAAATCTTAACATCATCTGCATACATAAGTATGCGAGAGTATGATATAACGGACGGTAGATCATTTATAAATAATGTGAACAGCAATGGGCCTAAATGACTTCCTTGGGGTACGCCGCAAGTGACTTGAACAGTCTTGGACACAGAGCCCTTGTAAAATACTCTTTTGAATTCTAAATGAAAGATATGAAGATATCCACAGAATTAAGTTCTGTGGAAATCCAAGAAGATTGAGCTTGTATAATAAGAGACTATGGTTGACAGAATCAAAAGCCTTACTGAAATCAGTGTAAATGACATCCGTTTGCATTTTTGATTGGAACCCTTCAATAACAATTGATGAGAATTATAATAAGTTAGTGGTAGTAGACCTACATTTCACAAACCCATGCTGGTAGGGTGAAATTATAGATTTACAGCAGTGTTGCAGTTGAGAAGTTATTAGTTTCTCAAATGGTTTGGGAATACAGACAACTTGGTCTGGATTTATTTCCTTTTTTCAAGAGAGGAATAATGTAAGACTCTTTCCAAAGATTAGGAAAGAGCACAACTCTACAGACAATTCAAATAATTTTAAAAGTGGTTTACAAAGTCCCTCTGCACAGAACCTAAGCATGCAACTAGGAACACCGTCAGGGCCAGGAGAGAAAACTGGTTTACATGACTTAAGTTCACGTAAGAGTAAACTTTCAGAAAGTAAGGGACCAAAATGCAATTCGCTTGGTTTACTGGATACGGATAAGACTGGGCTCTATAAAAAGTTGATGTGGAATAGGTCGTTTAAAAAAATCAGCAAACAGATCGGCAATGCCACGATCATTAAAAGCTGTCTTTTTATCATAAAATAATGTTGTTGGAAGTGTTGACGTCTTTCGCTTCGAATTAACGAAGTCATAGAAGCGTTTCGGGTCACGCTGAAACGTAAGTCTGCACTTTCTCAAATAATCCTTGTAGCAAAGATTATTTAGCGTGGAGAACTCGGAACGAGCAACAGTGTAGCGAGAAAAATATAAGAGAGAGCCAGTTTCCTTATATTTTTTATAAAGCTTTGATTTTTTATTCTTTGACTTTGTTAGTTCTTTGGTAAACCATAACGGTCTATTAGACAATTGTGGAGTACCAAAGGGAACACAAGCATCAAACAGAGAGTTTAATGTAGAATAAAAATTTCAACTGCCTTGTCCAGGTCAATACACGAAGAAAGTTGGGACCAGTCAGTACGTGAAAGAAGCAAAGAAAGTTTTTTAAAATCGGTCTTCCGAAAACAACGAACTCGCTTCTCCGGTAAAACACTTGCAACCGAAACACTTGCTGGTAAGTCAATCAGCACCTCCAGAGTAGGGTGGTAGGGATCCTCAGGTGAGGATATAGGATTTAATCTGGACACCGTGCAGGTATTGGGATCCAAAACAAAAAATCAGATCAAGCACTTTACCTAGACAATTTGGTATAGAATTGGTTTGTGACAAAGCTATATCAAAAAGGCTATCAACAAAGACATGAGTTGACGAAGGATTCAATACGTTGGACTCACATGACGAAAGCCACGAAATTCCAGAAATATTAAAATATCCAAGAACTATTAAGAAATCACGATCAGAAAGCATTTCAGAAATACTATTGATTACCGAAAAATGGGATAAATACAGAGAGTTATTTGAGGCAGGAGGTATATATGAGCAGGTGATAAAGATACTAAAACTATAAGAAATTAGTTTTACAGCTACAAATTCGATATCTAAATCACTACTTAAATCTACGTGCTCAGAAGAGATATCAGCATCGACAGCAATAAGTACACCACCATCACGACGCTGCATGCGATTACGTCTATAGACAGAAAATTTGTTAGTAAAGATTTCAGTATTCAAAATATCATGCCTTAACCAAGTTTCAGTGAAGGCAATGACATGAAAATGAAAATTTAAGCTATCTAAATAAACATTATTAAGTTTACTACAAAGGCCTCTTACATTTTGATAGCCAAGCAGGAGATAAGTTAGTTTTTTGAGCTATCAGATGGAGTTTGAGGCTTAGAGGAATTAGTGGTAACATTTGGAAGTAAAATCGGTGGCCGATTTTTCTTTTTATTTACATACTCTTTAATAATTAAGTATTCCGGCCAGAAGTCTTTTGAGCAAACTTTACTAAAATGCTCGGCAGGAACACTTATTTTGAATGATGCGATTTCCCGTTCATATGAGAAGTTAAATTTTTCCACCTTTAATGATGCTTGAATTTTGGACCGAATAAAGGTCCTAATGTCGTCAGATGACGTATTAGGGGCAAGCCTGGAAACAAAAATTTGTTTCATAGGTGGGACACCTACTATAGTGTTCTGAGCAACTGTAGCAGAAGTCGAGATAGGAGCATCTGTACTAGCTGGTAGAATGTTAGGTACAGCAGAAGGTTGATCATGTGGAGTCTCTGCAACATTAACAACTACTGCAGGTACCGAGACTGAAACGGGGAGCAGAACAAATGACATCCATGGGAACAATGTCATTGTTGGCAATCATTGACGCTGACGAGTGTCGAGGGGTGGGAGACGTAAATGACATTAGATTATTCGGAACAGACGAGTTGTTGACCAGTTCAGGGACATCAAGTTCGTTAGGGCCAATTGACAAACGAGTATTAGCTTTTTTACGCTTTGGAGACTCAGTTAAAAGCTTCATGCCCTTAATCCCAGAGTCCAAAGTTGCGAAACTATCCGCAAATTTTTTGAAACCTGCGAATAGATCACCAAAGCCTTGCTTCGTCTGACGTATGAATCCCGCAACATCCCTTTCAACATCCCTGCATGACTCACATGTCCATCTTAAACCAGATTTTGAGCCAATTAGGTCGACTATACGGCCGGTGAAGCCAGCACATTTTTCATGTGAAACATTGTCACAGAGCCAGCAGCAAACGAAACCCATTTTTGCGCTTGCTGGTACACGGCATTTTTTATTATAGCAGACAAACATACTGCAGGCTTTTGATGCAAATAAAAATTTAATGAAAACAAAAATTGAAATAAGAATAAAAAAAATTTGTGTTAATAACAGGGTATTAGTACGCTGATATCTACTTACAGAAAAACAGCAAGCACAAAATCACAATCGCGGGCGCGACGAAAGCAGAGAAAAGAATAGCCAAAACGGCCAACAACAAAACACAGCACAAAGAGCGCGAGAGCGGAAAGTGCCCGAGATCGGAAAGAGCGCGATATGCAATGATATACCAACAATGTGCTGTAGCAGTTCAAAACAAAACACAAATTTACTGTAAGCTCTCACAAACAGAAAATTAGGCCTCACAAATTGTTGATATATTAAAACACAGAATAAATTGTAAATTATTAAATATTATTACACTGTGACTAAACACTCCGACGTATATCACAGGTATTGTTAGTTTGCAAACAAAATTATTTAATAACAAGGCGCAGGAAGGGTAAAATAACAAATGTTAGTTGACAGCAAAAAAAACACGTCCGAATGCGAATGCGAATACGAGCGAAATATGGATGATTAGATATATGAATATGGGTGCATAATACTAGGGGGATGTGACGACCGCTCCGGCTGTGATGCCGGTTGTGAAGATCTCTCCAAAAGCGCTGGCCTTGGTAATGCCGTACCGGTGAACTATGATGTCAAGCAGGTTGGCTGCTTTTCGTCTGCTAACCACTGGTTATACCTGTGACGGTTCGTACACTCCGACTGTACCCTTTCAGAAAGATAGGATCGGGTTAAAGATTTGCACTTTTAAATCGCACTCAATTAACTATTACTAACCTTTTGGAGGGGTTTAGATAAATTCAATAAAATTCCACTTAAATTAAGAGAAAAGTCTAGAAAAGGCTAGCGATCTAGCAGGTGACTTGGGTCGACTCGTTCTTTTTTACTGTTCCCTGGTGTCAACCACTAAGAGATTTTTCTTGTTGGAAATATTAAATATAATAATATTTAATATATTCTAGAAATAATAAGTGAGTAGTGCAGCCAAACCGCGTTTAACAAAATTCTAATTGGTGAATTTTTCCAATGCCTTAGGATTGCTGAGATTTTTGAAGATTAAAACAACCGCGTGGAGTGGCTGAAAACCCAACTGGTGCCAGATTCAGGTAAGTTTGGAAGACCAACTAAGTCTCCTGCAGAGTCTAATAAATAATATATTTATACAGATTCTGGCACCTTGCGTTACCTTGCGTTACCTTGCGGTACCTTGCGTTACCTTGCGTTACCTTGCGTTACCTTGTGTTATGCCAATTTTGGGAGCACCACCTTCTTCACCTGGTGCTACGCAAAGTTTGGAGCACCTCCTTCTTCACCTGGTGCTACGCAAAGTTTGGAGCACCTCCTTCTTCACCTCGTGCTACCCCTCATTTTGGATAACCGCAGTCTTCAAGCGGATTTGCCCGGGGAGCCCTATAGCCGAAGAGGAAGCATTGCAGCGCATTTTGCTTCTACTAAACTGTAGACAGCAACTTACATTATCACCAGATTATGTTATTCGCTTTAAATTGCGATCCAAACGATGACTTACAAAAGTGTGTGGAAGAAAAAAAACGTGGTAGATTGCAGGCTTTTAAACTTATTCAAACTCGGCTGATGCAAAGAATCCCTAAGTGCTAAGTTCTAAAGTATAGTGTAAACGTCTCCAAATTAATTGATAAATACTAGGGTCAATGGTGCGAATAACTACAAATATATAAAAATAGATAGTTACAAATAATTTTTTTGTAAATTTTTTTTCCGCACTGTTTGCAAAAGACCATAAAAGGTTAATTCAAGAGGAAAAACAAAAAACAAAAAAAAGACACTCGTGAGCTAAAGAAATACCCATAGAAATCAAAAAGCCAACAAACCAATCATCAGTGACAAACAAAATAAACTCAATATAATGCAAACCTTACACACACACACAAAATGATACCAACCCACGAAAGATCTTTCGTCGATGGAACAACAACAAAACAGTGAGTGATTTCTTTTATTAATTATTTGTTTGACCATTATTGCTTTATTTTGTTTTGTTTCACCTTTGGTTAATTTTGAGAGTTACTGCTCTTCCAGCATGGACTCTTCTTTTTATTTTATTTCTTTTCATTTTTGTTGGATATTTATGCCACTATTAGATTTCTTCTAAATCTAACTTTTGTTTTATGATTTTTGATTTCAATCACATGATCATTTTTTTTTACTCATGTTTTGAGTTTAATTATTTATTTTTGATTTTGATTTGAATTTAATTTCTTAATCTTGGTACTATCATTTCTAAAGCTTTAATTGGATATTAGTTCGAAATTTTTTTTGTTTACTCGGATAATTTGTCTTCTTTGGTCGATTTGATTTTATATTATAACTGCGCCTATGTATATATGTATATTCATTCATTCGGTGGTCATTTGGTTGCGAATAGATATCTATTCTATGCTTTCGGGAGTCATGGAGGAAGGATATGAGGCAACTATGCCTATAGTGGCCTAAAGGGATCGCCGATATTTAAGTCTAGCAACCGGCGATCATGGAAGGGTGGGGTACAGCCGCTTCAGTAAGCGAGGCGTGCTCAAAAGGCTGCTGTAAAGTTTCATTAGGTCCGAACTACTGCTCTCTTCCTCTTCCCCTTCGGTAGTGGGTTCAGGCCTTCGACTGGAGTTCCTGTTCCCTCCGACCGATTCTGTTCCCGATTCCTAATCCTATTTTGCGATCGTCGTAAGGCAATATAGCACGCGATTTTTTTTATTTATATTATTATTATTTGAGCCTGAGTTGAAACGGTTGTTTCATTTACCTACCCCATTGCCGACACACTTGAGCCGGAGACCAGCGCGTGCTTACGTACCGTCAACCACATACCATCGGCTCACTCGTTATACGTTGTATGCTACAGATTAAGAATAAATATAAATAAATTGGCGCCCAACTTAGGGGCCTTGATCCGGCAGGGTCCGAATTAAATAAAATAAATAGTCGATTCCATCTTTGACTAGTGCGACATCGATAGAATCTGAAATTTTGCCTATGTGTTAAAAATATTTGAAATTTTCAAATTAACTACAAGTAAAAAACTTTTAGGTGTTATATATATTTCTAGTAGTTGGATCTGGTGTGCTGGAGTTTATAGCTATAACTTGCCACTACTGAAAAAAAAAACAAAAAAAATATTACACAGAAAAGTTTGAAAAGGGTTGGTTGGATTTAGCAAAGCAAAGAGTATATTGCACAGCTAACCACTAATCTAGCGTATTGGTGAAGTCTCTCTGAAATGTCATTTTGGATAAGTGATTGATTGAATCGATATCACTTCCAGGACAATTCAAAATCCCTTCTTATTCCTTTTCTTATTATTAATTAAAGCGTTGGAGTCATATCCATAGTTGAATTAACTAAGTTAATTACTATATGGTTTGCCCGCTTATCAAGAAATTATTTTGTGCTCGTGTTGTTGTCCCAATGTCCTATAAATAACGGAGAGAAGAGAGTTTTAAATAGGTCGTAATGTTAAACAATTCTTCTTGCATCTCTCTCATAACTGGAATTCATGACTCCTGAAATTTTTTTCTTATGATTATATCTTTGAGTTACTTTTTTATTCTTTTGATTACTTTACTATTTTTTTCTGCTGCGATTCTTTTCTTATATTACGCTTAAATCACGCTTACAAAGAGCGTATCATTTTACGAATCGTTTAAATTATGTTTTTGAGTCGAAGCTCCGAAAACATTGTAGATGTGACGTGCTTTATTTGCTTAAAGGAGATTGAATATACAGGTCAACTGCTGTCTACTAGTTGCGGTCACACCTTTCACTGGGTTTGCTTTAACACCAAAGTATCTAACCGCGAACGTTGTCCTGTGTGTAAATCTTCATTGCAGTCGACACTGCTCAATTTAACGGTTAACTCCGACACCCATCAGTCTACGCAAAGTTTACCTGACGCTGCTATGCCATGCACTCGTAATCAGCAAAGACTAGATGAGCAAGAGAGTGACAACATGGCTCAAGAAGAACCAACTGCTGGAGCCTCAGGGTCTTTAAATGCATCTCATCAAGTTTTGGTTGATGCCATAACTGCATCAGCTGCGAGACAAACTGAGATGTTGGCAGCTGTTTTTCAAAGTAGCATTCAAGGAATGGTGACAGCCTTGACAAATAACCTCAGGCTGGACACTCCAGCTTTGCCCCCTTCGGTGGAAGTACCGCCTCAATTGACTAGAAGTCCAATTAGTCGAGCGAGGATCTCTCCCACAGACTCCATTATTCGGCTGGATAGAGTTAGTCAAATAATAGGCAGTTGGAAACTGAAGTTTACAGGAAGATCTGGGTTGAGCGTCGAAGATTTCCTTTATCGGGTGGAAGCATTGACGAACCAGTCCTTAGAAGGAAATTTCGCTCTATTGATGAGCCACATAAACACCTTATTTGAAGGCTGTGCCAGTGACTGGTATTGGCGTTACCATAGGAGAATGCCTAGTGTCACTTGGGCCGCCTTATGCGATGCATTGCGTACGTAGTTTAAAGAGGAACGCTCTGATGTAAGCATTAGAGCAGAAATACATCGGAGGAAGCAAAAAAGAGGCGAATCTTTTGATGAGTTTTACGAAAGCGTAGTTTTGCTCTCCGATAAACTCTCTGTGCCATTATCCGATTCAGCGTTACTAGAATCGATTCGATCGAATCTATTAGCGGAGATACAGCATGAGTTGCTATATCAAGTGATAGCACCGTTCCTCAGCTTCGACGTATAATTCGTACCAGAGAAGCCTTTATGCAAACTGTACGGCCTGGGTTCCCAAGCATGAAAGTGGTTCAGCGGTTTACTCCGAGAAGCTAGTGTACTTATAATGGGACAAACCAACAGGTACGGCTCCACTTATATAAACACATTCAAACACAATAAACATTTTACTGCCACCATGAATGAAGGCTATATAAGCTTCAACACCATAATCCTGAAGATATCTATTTAATATATTTGAGTCTCGTTCGTTATCGAAATTAACCAGATAAATCACTCCACTCATAGATTCGAGAAAGAGTTATCAATCTGTCTTACACACTTATTTTTGGACCTGTTAAGTTTTCCCGTGTTGAGTTAAATTAAGCCGCAGGCTCCACTCCTGGTGGTGCCCTTCAGTCAATTCCTTTAAGTTTCAGCTTTGCAACCATACTTCCCCCGGAGCCCAAAAGCTTTGGTTTCCCGGGAAGTGACTGAGAGAGCCATAAAAGTAGCTACACCCAATTGCTAGCTGGCATCGTTTATGGTTAGAACTAGGGCGGTATCTGATCGCCTTCGAACCTCTAACTTTCGTTCTTGATTAATGAAAATATCTTTGGCAAATGCTTTTGCTTAAGTTAGTCTTACGACGGTCCAAGAATTTCACATCTCGCGTCGTAATACTAATGCCCCCAAATTGCTTCTATTAATCTCTTGATTAACCTCTTATTAACCTCTTGATCTGAAAACCAATGAAAGCAGAACAGAGGTCTTATTACATTATCCCATGCACAGAATATTCAGGCATTTGAAGCCTGCTTTAAGCACTCTAATTTGTTCAAAGTAATTGTACCGGCCCACAATAACACTCGATGAAGAGCACTAATGCAGGTTTTTAAATAGGAGGAATATATATAAAAATACAAGTATTTAATTATACATAAGAACTACACCGGTAATACGCTTACATACATAAAGGTATAGTACTAACTACAATTGTGAGTATCACTACCCGTATGAAGCACAAGTTCAACTACGAACGTTTTAACCGTAACAACTTTAATATACTTGCCCTCCAATAGGTCCTTGTTAAAGGATTTAAAGTGTACTCATTCCAAATACAGGGCCTCGGATATGAGTCCTGTATTGTTATTTTTTGTCACTACCTCCCCGAGCTGGGAGTGGGTAATTTACGCGCCTGCTGCCTTCCTTAGATGTGGTAGCCATTACTCAGGCTCCCTCTCCGGAATCGAACCGTGATTCCCCGTTACCCGTTGCAACCATAGTAGTCCTAGATACTACCATCAAAAGTTGATAGGGCAGACATTTGAAAGATCTGTCGTCGGTACGAGACCATACGATCTGCATGTTATCTAGAGTTCAACCAGTGTAACGATCTTGCGATCGCTTGGTTTTAGCCTAATAAAAGCACACGTTCCAGAAGGTCCGTGTTTTAATTGCATGTATTAGCTCTAGAATTACCACAGTTATCCAAGTAACTGTTAACGATCTAAGGAACCATAACAGATATAATGAGCCTTTTGCGGTTTCGCTTTTAATTCGTAATTTATTTGTTCAATGAACCACATAACATACCGCTAAACATTATTTGTTCACTAAACCATATATCACACTGCTAAAATTTCTATGTTTAGTAAACCACCATAACACACCGCTATACCAAATTTATTCAATACATAACTCACTGCTAAACTTTATTTGTTCAATTAACCACATAACATACCGCTAAACATTACTTGTTCACTAAACCATATATCACACTGTTAAACTTTCTATGCTTAGTAAACCATCATAACACACCGCTATACCAAATTTGATCAATACATAACGCACTGGTAAACTTTATTTGTTCAATAAACCACATAACATACCGCTAAACATTATTTGTTCACTAAACCATATATCACACTGCTAAACTTTCTATGTTTAGTAAACCATCATAACACACCGCAATACCAAATTTGTTCAATACATAACGCACTGCTAAATTTTATTTGTTCAATAAACCACATAACATATACATTAATGTATATATGCACACATATATTAAATATTTATATATATTTGTATATCTTAAGTGTTTTGATGTTCATAAAATTACATTTTTATCGAATCTTTAAGCCAAAGGATAAACTTTACCATAGTAAACCAATTTCATATTCTTCTAATTTTATATTGTTATATATTAATATAATTTATACTTACATTATATCGCAACATCATAATATATATTTCTTAAATATCGGGCAAGTTTTAAGACTAGTATATTATTTATACTTTTTATTCTTAATACGTACCTTTATATATGTTTTAATATATATGCACATATATTTAAAATATTTTTATCGAATGATTAGCTTCAGTGGAGTGAATCGCTTTATGGTATCTGCTCTACCATTACCATTTTCTTTATATATAAATTGTATCATTATTAAATATTAATATATTTTACACATACATATATTTCATCATGATCTTTAATATCGGCAATTTTTTAATACAACATTTTTAAACTATAGCATTATTATATATTAATAAATTTTACAAATATATATTTAATCATTATCATAATATATATTTCTTAAATATCGGGCAAGTTTTAAGACTAGTGTATATTATTTATACTTTTTATTCTTAATACGTACATTTATATATACCATAGTATATAAATTGCATCATTGTTATATATTAATATAATTTATACATACATTATATCGCATCATCATAATACATATTTCTTAAATATCGGGCAAGTTTTAAGACTAGTATATTATTTATACTTTTTATTCTTAATATATATGCACATATATTTAAAATATTTAGATACATACATATATATATATACATATATCTTATTTGTTTTGATGTTCATAAAATTATATTTTTATCGAATGATTAGCTTTAGTGGAGTGGATCGCTTTATGGTATCTGCTCACCATTACCATTTTCTTTATATATAAATTGTATCATTATTAAATATTAATATATTTGACACATACATATATTTCATCATAATCATTATGTACAGTTCTTTAATATCGGGCAATTTTTTAATATAACATTTTTAAACTGTAGCATTATTATATATTAATAAATTTTACAAATATATATTTAATCATTATCATAATATATATTTCTTAAATATTGGGCGGCCTTTTTAATACAATATTTCTGTTGTATTTATATTTTAAACAAGTATTTTGTATATAACTTTCTTTCTTTTATATATGCACACTCTTATATATTAATATATAATATATATGATGTGCATATATTTTAAATATTTATAATATAATATAAATATAATATAAATATTTATATATTCATTATGCATATATATATATCTATATTACATATATATTTATTATTTTATTAATTTTGATGTTCATAAAAATATAATTTTTATCGAATCATCAAGCAAAGGATAAGCTTCAGTGGATCACAGTATGACAGCCGCTCAACCACTTACAACACCTTGCCTGATATAACTAGCGCGGCACCAGGTGATCGAAGATCCTCCCAATTTACTATGTTATATATAACATTGGCATCACATCCATTGTCGTCTATTAAATGAATAATAAACTTTTAATGGTTTAGAAGCCATACAATGCAAATTGCCCCTTATTTATCATTGCAGTCCAGCACGGATACGACCTTAGAGGCGTTCAGGCATAATCCAACGGACGTAGCGTCATACCATTGTTCGCTCGAACAAGTATTGTGCCATTGGTCCGTACCTGCGGTTCCTCTCGTACTACGCAAAATGCTGTCGCAACAACGTTTTGTCATTAGTAGGGTAAAACTAACCTGTCTCACGACGGTCTAAACCCAGCTCACGTTCCGTTGCATGAGTGAACAATCCAACGCTTGGTGAATTTTGCTTCACAATGATAGGAAGAGCCGACATCGAAGGATCAAAAGCGATGTCGCTATGAACGCTTGGCCGCCACAAGCCAGTTATCCCTATGGTAACTTTTCTGACACCTCTTGTTAAAAACTCATTAAACCAAAAGGATCGATAGGTCGAGCTTTTGCTGTCCCTGTGTGTCAGCATTTGCCCTTTTGCTCTATGTGTGGTTTCTGTCCGGAATGAGCTGGCCTTGGGACACCTCCGTTATTATTTGAGAGATGTACCGCCCCAGTCAAACTCCCTACCTGGCAATGTCCTTGAATTGGATCATACCTGAGTAATTGGAGTTATATCAAATTTTTAAATCAAGAATACAGAAATGCACTCTCTCATTAATGAATTTGTTTGCGATTATATAGCAAACTCGTGATACTTTGATCAAGAAGCTTGCATCAAAGCCCAATACCATAAGATATAATAAATATATCCGTATAATGGCTAGGAAATGATACACGTTCCATTTAATCAAGTAAGTAAGGAAACAATAAGAGAAGTGGTATTTCATTGTCGATACTAAACCGAAATCTAATATATCCACTTATTCTACACCTCTTATGTCTCCTTACACTGCCAGATTAGAGTCAAGCTTAAAAGAGTCTTCTTTCCCCGCTAATTATTCCAAGCCCGTTCCCTTGGCTGTGGTTTCGCTAGATAGTAGATAGGGACAGTAGGAATCTCGTTAATCCATTCATGCGCGTCACTAATTAGATGACTAGGCATTTGGCTACTACTGTAGGGAATAATCTTTTGCCCACACACTGATGCCAATCAAATATGATGAAGCACATGGCTATTTTCCCTTTTCTTTGTACCCTTAAGATGTTGGCCTAGGTAGCAGACTAGTATAAGGAAAGTATTACAATAAATGTTAGCTCACATAAATGTTTTGAATCCACAAACTCCACCAACTACTACCCTCGTAGTAGTAATAGTAGTTGAGGTTGTATAATTATACAATATATGTTTAAATAAAAATGTTCTTTATTTTAACAATATGAAATGTACTATATTTTAGAGTTTGAAGGTCTATATTATTCACACAAATTTTTCTTTATTCATATTCATTAATAAAAGGCAATTTTAGTTTATATAAAAATAACATATTTTATGCTAGACGTTCCCCAGTACTATTTGAATTGAATAAAGAATATATAATTCTTCAAATTTCTCTTACAAAATAATAATATTATGAATATTTTAAATAAGAATTTTTACATTCAAATTTATATTATCCAATAATATACCATATGCATAAAATTTCGAAAAATTTTAAACAACTTTTTTAGCATAGTCTTACAACCCTCAACCATATGTAGTCCAAGCAGCACTCTAAAATTAATTAAAGTACATAACAGCATGGACTGCGATATGCGTTCAAAATGTCAATGTTCATGTGTCCTGACGCACAGTTTGCTGCGTTCTTCATCGACCCATGAGCCGAGTGATCCACCGCTTAGAGTGATACAAATTTTTTGGTTTATTTCATTATGTCAAAACATTTTTTTATTGAAAGAAATTAAAAATACACCATTTTACTGGCATATATTAATTCCCCAATAAAATATTTTTTTATACCTAAAGAAATGTTGCGAAATGTCTTAGTTTTACAAAATCGGTGATAATAACAGATTACAAATATATTAATAAAATTTCTACATTATTTTGTTACCATCAATATATGTAAAGCATTAACCTGAAAAACAGGTACAACATTGTTTAATTTAGATTGTTGCGTTTATACAATGTATGCGCATTGGAATATAAACAATACATTTATGCAACGCATGTATATTATGGTACATATACACGCAATATATTTATATTTCATTTGTTTTTATTAAATTTTAAATACTTACAATGAATATCATTTTACACATTGAAATAATATAAAATTTAATTTTTTTAACGGTTAGATTTATTATATAATAATGATCCTTCCGCAGGTTCACCTACGGAAGCCTTGTTACGACTTTTACTTCCTCTAAATAATCAAGTTCGGTCAACTTTTGCGAAACAACCGCAACACACAAGGCATCACAGTGATCACGTCCGGAGACCTCACTAAATAATTCAATAGGTACTAGCGATGGGCGGTGTGCACAAAGGGCAGGGACGCAATCAATGCGAGTTATTGACTCACACTTACTGGGAATTCCAAGTTCATGTGAACAGTTTCATTTCACAATCCCAAGCATGAAAGTGGTTCAGCGGTTTATCCGGACATCTCGGTCTAGGAAATACACGTTGATACTTTCATTGTAGCGCGTGTGCAGCCGAGGACATCTAAGGGCATCACAGACCTGTTATTGCTCAATCTCATTATTGCTAGACGCAATTTGTCCATTTAAGAAGCTAGTGTCCTTATAATGGGACAAACCAACAGGTACGGCTGCACTTTATTTGAGTCTCGTTCGTTATCGGAATTAACCAGACAAATCACTCCACGAACTAAGAATGGCCATGCACCACAGCCCATAGATTCGAGAAAGAGCTATCAATCTGTCTTACACACTTATGTTCGGACCTGGCAAGTTTTCCCGTGTTGAGTCAAATTAAGCCGCAGGCTCCACTCCTGGTGGTGCCCTTCAGTCAATTCCTTTAAGTTTCAGCTTTGCAACCATACTTCCCCCGGAGCCCAAAAGCTTTGGTTTCCCGGGAAGCGACTGAGAGCCATAAAAGTAGCTACACCCAATTGCTAGCCGGCATTGTTTATGGTTAGAACTAGGGCGGTATCTGATCGCTTTCGAACCTCTAACTTTCATTCTTGATTAATGAAAACATCTTTGGCAAATGCTTTCGCTTAAGTTAGTCTTACGACGGTCCAAGAATTTAACCTCTCGCGTCGTAATACTAATGCCCCCAAACTGCTTCTATTAATCATTACCTCTTGATCTGAAAAATAATGAAAGCAGAACAGAGGTCTTATTTCATTATCCCATGCACAGAATATTCAGGCATTTGAAGCCTGCTTTAAGCACTCTAATTTGTTCAAAGTAATTGTACCGGCCCACAATAACACTCGATGAAGAGCACTAATGCAGGTTTTTAAATAGGAGGAATATATAAAAAAATACAAGTATTTAATTATACATAAGAACTCCACCGGTAATACGCTTACATACATAAATGTATAGTACTAACTACAATTATAAGTTGCACTACCCGTATGAAGCACAAGTTCAACTACGAACGTTTTAACCGCAACAACTTTAATATACGCTATTGGAGCTAGAATTACCGCGGCTGCTGGCACCAGACTTGCCCTCCAATAGGTCCTTGTTAAAGGATTTAAAGTGTACTCATTCCAATTACAGGGCCTCGGATATGAGTCCTGTATTGTTATTTTTTGTCACTACCTCCCCGAGCTGGGAGTGAGTAATTTACGCGCCTGCTGCCTTCCTTAGATGTGGTAGTCGTTTCTCAGGCTCCCTCTCCGGAATCGAACCCTGATTCCCCGTTACCTGTTGCAACCATGGTAGTCCTAGATACTAACATCAAAAGTTGATAGGGCAGACGTTTGAAAGATCTGTCGTCGGTACGAGACCATACGATCTGCATGTTATCTAGAGTTCAACCAGTATAACGATCTTGCGATCGCTTGGTTTTAGCCTAATAAAAGCACACGTTCCAGAAGGTCCGTGTTTTAATTGCATGTATTAGCTCTAGAATTACCACAGTTATCCAAGTAACTGTTAACGGAACTAAGGAACCTTATCTGATATAATGAGTCTTTTGGGGTTTCACTTTTAATTCGTGTGTACTTAGACATGCATGGCTTAATCTTTGAGACAAGTATATAACTACTGGCAGGATCAACCAGAATAATGTTATTTTTCTTTATGTGAATAATATTAAATATTTCCACATAAATGTATATTCAAATATGTAAATACATGATAACTCAAAAATATTTTTGAATAAAAATTTTGATAATATTCAATAAAATATGCATATGACAGAGTCTATCTGGTTATTTTTGATTGTATAGCGAGTCCCTGATATTTCTTTTTATATTTCACTTTATTTCACTGCCGATGCGTGTGCACTTTTCTTGCATAGTCATTTCTCGATAGGAACACACAGCAACCTTACCAGGGTTACACTTAATCTCAATGTATATCAAGACCTTACAATCAAATTCAACCCTTTCTTTCAATAAGTCAAATACAACCCGTCCTTTCGATAAGTCTTTTAGGCAGTTGACCATCGATAAGTCGGCCATTTCAAAATAACATTTCCTTCTCAGACACGGACATTCTGATAATTTACAAACCCTCGTGTATGGCCTACGCTCTGCAATAAATCAGAAATTCTTACACTCCATTTAAACTTCAGTTTTAATTTTAATGTGACAATCAACTTAATACTCTTGCTCAATAACAATTTTGTTTTCCATTAATATTATCTTAATTATTCATTATCCATCTAAATACTTCATGATTTATTTTAACAACTTAAATCCTTCTTCAAATAATTCTTTTAACTTTTCATTTTTTTAAATAAAATTATTCTTTACATTTTTTTTCTTACTTTTTATAATTCAACTCAAATCCTTCTTTAAATTATTCTTTCAATTTTTCATAATTAAACGAATTCAACAATTATTCTTGTAATTTGTTTCATTACTTTTCTTTGATAATTTTTCTTATATTTTCAACTTTTTCAACTCAAAAAAATTTTTTTTTTTTCTTCTTTTTCTCGTCTTCATTCATTCTCTTTTCTCATTTTCTTTTCAAATAACAACATTGTCACAATACCATTCTAGGACCAGGTACCGCCACGTAGCCGTCGATATCTGTGTACTTCCATACACCTTCCGCCATTCTACTGTCTATTTCAACAGCTTCCATTACTGTCTATTTCAACAGCTTCCATTACTGTCTCTTTCAACAGCTTCCATACTGTCTTTTTCAACAGCTTCACTAATGTCTTTTTCAACAGTTTCACTACTGTCTCTTTCAACAGTTTCATCTGGCGGTCTAACATCGATCTCCAAGCTCGCTTGGCACCTGCCCATTTGGCAATTTCCTTAAACTTTCATGCGCATACTTATATCGTCTTTTACTTTTCATACTCTTTAAAGTATATCTATCGTTCTCCACTACCTCAGTAATCTCAAATGGACCTCTATATTTAGCATCTAGTTTAGTCTGATTTCTCTCACTATTATTAAGCAACACAAAATCTCCAACACTAAATTTTACTATTTTTTGCTCTGTTCTTATCAAATCTCTCCTTTTCATACTTTCCTGATTTTTCTATATTCTCTACAGCTTTAGTTCTTATCTTAGTCAGATCTATTTCTGTTTCTGAATCATGAATGGGAACAAGGCCTAAGGAACGAGCAACTTTTCCCATTAATAACTAAAGGACTCGCTTTGGTTATCTTATTAGTAGTACAATTTGTAACTAATTGCACATCACCCAATGCCTCTTGCCACGATCGAGAACTTGATTCAACAGCTGTTAATAAATTCTTCAAGGTACTCATAACCCTCTCAACCTGGCCATTACCTCGGCTTACTCCAGTTGCTATCAAATGAAGTTTTATCTTTTGTGAAGAGCAACATTCAACGATCTTAGCGCCTGTGAAACTTCTTCCCTGATCAGCCACAATACGAATAGGGACTCCGAACAAAGAAATTGATGATTTCAACGCCATTACACAAGTTTCTGCACTTTACGTGAAAGTGTGATACAGATAAACATACTTGGTAAATGCATCAATCTGTACAATAACATATTCTTTACGGTCGCTTTTACCACTAAACTTGACTGATATGTCTATGTGAATAGTATGCCATGGAATATTTACTTTGGGAATAGGATGTAATTCCATTTGTACTTTCCCAGAAGATGATTTGGAAACTCTGCATGTTATGCAATTTTCAACAAATCTTCGAAGGTATTTGGCCATGCCATCAAACCAATAGTAATCGTATACTTTGTCAAGCGTTTTCTCCCAGATGCATTATGGATTCATGTACTTGGTTAATAACCGACCATCTAAATCCACGAGGCACTACTGGCAAACAAAGGGTCTTGCCATTTCTTTGTATAACTCTATACAAAACTTCAACTCTCAAATCATATGTTTTAGACAAATCGTAAGGAAATTCATCATTGTTCAACTTGGAAGTGATTTCTACAATATCTTGATCTTTCTGTTGCTCTACACGAATCCAATCCTCAGATACTTCGGCTAATTCGATTCGCTTTTCAACAACCTTTGCATATTCAGGGGAGTTTTCCGGAGGAAGTGGATTTCTTGAAAAGAAATCAGTATGGGCCATACGCTTGCCTTCTCTATACTGTATATCAAAGTCGAATGTCTGTAAATAAGCCCACCAGCGATAGACTCTAGGCAACAACTCAATCTTATTTCGTGATGATTTTAACGAATTACAGTCAGTGAATATTACAAACTTTCTGCCATGTAAGTAGTGCCGGAAATGCTTAACAGCATTAACCACAGCAAGAGTTTCTAACTCATATGAGGTATATTTAGATTCGCACAAACTTGTTGTCTTACTATAGTATTCCACTATATACGGTTTATATCCAATTGCACTGGCATCGGTGTGCAATTCTATCGGATACTGCGGGTCAAAAATTATCAAAACTGGATTATTAGTAAGAATATATGTGGAAACGGTTCGCAACACTAGGAGTGGCCGACAGTTTTAATTAAATATGGATTAGCTATCTATCGTATCTTTAAGTCAAAGTTGTTATCGGATGAGAGAAGTTGTGATGCAACTCTGCAATCGCAGTATTTTATTTAAAAAAACATCTATCGAGATTGAGAGTCAGTTCGAGAGTATCAGTTGTGTCGGTTGTGTGCTCAAGCTCATTATTATATGAATCATTTAAAACGCATTTAATTTCACCATTATCAATAAACTATTATATTATAAATCTAAACTAAATTCACGGTGTTTGAATTAAAGTCAACGAGACGACCATCGATCATCCTACAAATTTGGTGTCAGAAGTGGGATAGCGTCTTATGTGCCGTAAATGAGAAGAACATTATGAAATATTTTAATGCGTAGTAGATTTGTGAGAGCAAAAAATAAGAACAACCGTGACACAGAAAAGACTTGATTGCGTTATAATTCTTTAAAATTACAAGGCAAGTGGCGAATATTGTGGAAATCAAATCCCGGAAAAAGGTGTGACATTGCGAAATTTAATTCACTGGAAGTGGCGAACCGTTAAGAATTTTTGTACAGACTGGCGCCAATAGCTAGATGTCTACAGTGAGCTAGAGCGAGACGACTAGTGTGTATTTTCTGGTAATACATTGAAAGCGACGATCTGAAAAGAGTGCGTGTACGTCAGAGTGCAGATTGGCTTGGCAGAGGCTGAGTTGCAGTGCGAAAAACGTAGAGGGCGCAATTAAGCAAAGCTGAGCGACGAATTTACAGCTGCAGTATTCTACATACAGGGCTGCAGTGCAACAACTGTGAGGTAACAGTAGATTTATGAAGTTTATTTAATTTTGTTTAAAGTTGCAAAATATTTAAAACATTTAATTGTATTTACCACCAAGAAAAAATTTATGTTTTAAGAAATCTTTTAAATATTTGTAAAGCACGAGCAACAACAGTAGCAGCATGAACAGAAACGACATCTTATCATTACCGGTTAGAGGTTTGCAAGAAAAGTTGGCAGAACGTAACTTATCTACCACAGGCAGAAAGCAAACATTGCAAGATCGATTGCTAGAAAGTTTTGGATTGCAAGTTGATTTAAACGATGATACCTCAGATGATGACGATGCGGTGACAGCTAACTCTTCAGTTCCAGAAACACGTTCAATGTTTACACTGAGGGATATCGAAGATTCATTGTCTCAGTTTAGTGGATCAGGGCAGCCATCAGTTGAACAATGGGTTCAAGAATTTGAAGATAATGCAGAAGCAGTACATTGGAACAACCTTCAAAAGTTTATATATTCAAAGCAATTGCTAAAAGGGGCAGAAAAATATTCATGCGCAGTCAAAATGGTATTTCTGATTGGAATTCACTTAAACAGGTATTGTTGGCAGAGTTCGGAGCATCAATTTCGTCAATTGAAGCCCATCGTATGTTACGAAATCGGCGCAAGCGTGTAGGTGAGGACTACAGAGAATATTTATATAGCCTCATGGAAATCGGCAAGTCAGTTAGTTTAGACGAGAAAAGCTTAATAGAGTACTTCATTGAAGGTATTCCCGATTCAAGAAGTAAAAAGAGTAATTTGTACCAAGCTAGGACAGTACGAGAGTTGAAAGAGCAAGTTTTGATTTACAAAAAGATTCGTAGCAGTTGCCAGCAAACTCATAGCGGAAAAGATGAAGGATTTAAAGACAAGAAAGTTGACGCTGAAAAAAATGCCAAGAAAACTAGGAAATGCTTTAAATGCGGTGATCCATCACATTTGGCGAGGGATTGTAAGCAGCCAGCAAAATGCTTTAGATGCAGTCAACCAGGTCATAAAGCAGCAGATTGTGTTAGTTTAAATCCCATTAAGCAAGAAAAGAGCGCGAACACGATGATACACGCAGTCGACTCTGGTGGAAAATGTATTTTCAAAAAGCTAACTTGCAAGAATGTTACTTTTCCAGCTTTGATCGATACAGGCTGTGATCTTTGTTTGATTAGATCAGATGTGGTTAAAAAGCTAGGCAACGTTCAGTTATTCAGGACAAACATTGTCTTGTGGGAATCTGCAACAGTGAGCTTTGTACGCTAGGTAGCTTTTTAGCTAAAGTTGAAATTGACGGACATTACTTAAATATCACTTTTCATGTGGTTGACCGCGACAATATTAAATATTCAGCTGTTATTAGAAACACAGTTTTAGAAGTTGTTGATCTGATTATTTCTGAGAAATCAGTAAAGTTTTGCCCTAAGGCAAATGACG
Source organism: Drosophila pruinosa (assembly GCA_018150935.1). Taxonomy (NCBI): domain Eukaryota; kingdom Metazoa; phylum Arthropoda; class Insecta; order Diptera; family Drosophilidae; genus Drosophila; species Drosophila pruinosa. The sequence continues at coordinate 25,241 of JAECWR010000161.1, forward strand.
AGTATAAAACACTTGCAAATAATACCGTGGAGATCGACCCAGAATTAGAATTGTTACAAGAGTTTGGTGATATTTGTATGCTTTCAACAACGAGCGAATCCGATATTGATCTGTCACACCTTGACAAGCCAACTGCTGTGGCAGTAGAAAAAATAATAAGTGAATATTCACCAGATATGAAAAAAAAAGTCCCATTCAGATGAAAATTTTGTTAAATGACGAGTGTCCAGTTTTTGAACGTCCAAGGCGCATATCGTATGCAGACAAATGTGTTGTTGATACCCAAATTGCAAAGTGGTTAGGAGAAAATATAATTCAGCCCAGTATATCAGAATATGCATCTCCTGTAGTTCTTGTACCAAAAAAAGATGGCAGTAAAAGGTTATGTTGTGATTATCGTCGGCTAAATACAAAGATCATGAGAGATAATTTTCCTATGCCTTTGTTAGATGATGTTATCGAAAGGTTGCAAGGTCATAATGTGTTCACCACTCTTGATCTTGAAAACGGTTTTTCCATGTGCCAATCGAACCAGGTTCCAGAAAATATACTTCGTTTGTCACACATGCAGGACAGTTTGAATTCCTTTTTGTTCCTTTTCGATTTATTCATGCAATTTTTGTCGATTTGGTGCAAAAAGATATTGTTGTCACGTATATGGATGATCTAATTATTCCCGCTAAGGACATAACTGAAGGTATCCAGAAGTTGAGCTTCGTGTTCAGTAGAGCAGCAGAGTATAATTTGCAAATCAAGTGGAAGAAGTGTCAGTTTTTGCAGAGTAAAGTAGACTTTCTGGGATATATCGTAGAGAAAGGTACAATTAGACCTTCTGAGGCAAAAACAACAGCTGTTCAGAATTTTCCGATTCCATCCAATCGTAAAAGTTTGCAACGTTTCCTTGGGTTGACATAGTATTTTAAGCGTTTTATTGAGTCATACGCGTTGGTCGCAAAACCGCTTTCCGACTTACTTCGCAAAAACGCAGAGTTTGAATTTAAAGAAGAACAGCTTGCTGCATTCAAGCAGTTTCAAGTGACCTTAGTGAGTGCACCAGTGTTGCAGTTGTATGACCCAAAGGCACAGACTGAGGTTCATACAGACGCTTCTATGTATGGCTATGGCGGTGTGTTACTTCAAAAAGCTAGGGAAGATCAACTATTTCACCCGATCCAGTATTTAAGTCGTAAAACGAAGCCAGCGGAAGAAAAATATCATTCTTATGAGCTAGAGGTGTTTGCGATTGTCGAAGCATTGAAGAAATGGCATGTATATTTGCTTGGGATCAAATTTAAAATCGTTACTGATTGTAATGCTTTTACAATGACGATGAAAAAACGCGGTGATATGCCGTTAAGAGTATCACGTTGGGCTTTATTCCTCCAAGATTTTAACTACGAAATCGAGCATCGTAGTGGAACAAAAATGAAGCATGTCGATGCGTTAAGTCGCGTAAATTGTTTCATTTTAGAAGATAGCTTACATCACAGGTTGCAACAGGCTCAGGCTAAAGACGAATGGATTAGAGCGATATTAGCTGTGTTAGACATCATTACTTATGATGATTTCTATGTCAAGCATGGTGTCTTGTATAAAGATCCAATTAAGGAACTTGTAGTAGTACCATCGCTAATGGAAGAAGAAATTATCAAAAGTACTCATAGGCAAGGACATTTCTCAGTTAGAAGGACGCAAGAAGCAGTTGAAAAGTCATTCTATATCCCACTGTTATCTGCAAAAGTGCATAAGATAGTCAAGAGTTGTGTTGAGTGTATAATTTCGGACAGTAAGGCTGGTAAAAAAGAAGGTTTTTTAACACCAATCAAGAAAGAGGATATACCGTTAGGGACATATCACGTAGATCACGTTGGTCCGCTAGAACAAACTAGCAAGAGCTACAATTATATTTTCGTTGTGGTTGACGCATTTTCAAAGTTTACGTGGCTTTATCCAACTAAGAATACAGCAGCTGAAGGAGTTCTAGATAGGCTCAAAAGACAAGCAGGAGTGTTCGGAAATCCTAAGCGTATTATATCAGATAGAGGTGCAGCTTTTATTTCTAACATGTTTAAGGAGTATTGTGAAGGAGAGGGAATACAACATCTAATGATAGCGACAGGAGTTCCTCGCGGAAACGGTCAGGTTGAACGCGTCCATAAAATTGTAATACCGATGTTATTGAAGCTCTGTCAAGAAAATACTTGTGGTTGGTATAAACATATTGAAGCCGTCCAAAAAGTAATCAACAGTACCCCACCAAGGAGTACGAAAATATCTCCTTTTAGACTATTAACAGGTGTTGAGATGAGAATCAATAAAATGGATGATATGCAAAAATATTTAGATGATGCTTATATCCAAGAGTTTGAGAATGAAAGAGAAAATCTTCGCGTAGAAGCGGTAAATAATATAAAAGAAATCCAGCAGGAAAATCGTAGAACGTTCAATAAAAATCGTAAAAAATAATTAAAATATAAATTGAATGATAGTAGCTATTAAAAGAACGCAATACGGATCAGGTTTAAAGCTTAAGGGCAAATTTTTTGGTACGTATAAAATAGTTAAGATCCTACCACATGGTAGATATGAAGTAGAGAAAATAGGTGACCATGAAGGGCCAGGAAAAACTCTTACAGTGGCGGAGTACATGAAAAAGTGGGAGCCTGGACAAGAAATGTCGCAAGAGATATCATTCGAGCCGAATGAAAATTCAGGATGGCCGAATGTGGAAATGGTTCGCAACACTAGGAGTGGCCGACAGTTTTAATTCAATATGGATTAGCTATCTATCGTATCTTTAAGTCAAAGTTGTTGTCGGATGAGAGAAGTTGTGATGCAACTCTGCAATCGCAGTATTTTATTTAAAAAAACATCTATCGAGATTAAGAATCAGTTCGAGAGTATCAGTTGTGTCGGTTGTGTGCTCAAGCTCATTATTATATGAATCATTTAAAACGCATTTAATTTCACCATTATCAATAAACTATTATATTATAAATCTAAACTAAATTCACGGTGTTTGAATTAAAGTCAACGAGACGACCATCAATCATCCTACATATATATATATTTTTTTTTTTATACTTTGCTTTTATTTACTAAATCTTCTCATTTTTGAAACTAACAATAAGTGTATCAAATCTTATACTATTACCTATCTAACAGTCATTGTAGACTGGAACATTAGAAATGGCCTGACAAATTATGGCTGGGTTGGAAGGTCGGTACGTTGCAGGCGGTATCGGTTAAAAACCCGAGTCAAGATCCTTGCGAGGGGATTTGGGTGGACAGAGAGTTTTTCATTATAGGACGCTTTTTGCTTGTCTTTTTCATCTTTTACTGCGAAAATGCCGAGGTCCCTGTGTATGTTTTGGTTTCGAATATACCATGGTGCCCCAGTGATAGTTCGCAGGATCTTTGATTGAGCGCGCTGTATGATATCAATGTTGGTTCTGCTCGCGTTCCCCAAAGCTGGGAGCCATACGTCCAGATTGGCTTAAGAGTGGAGTTATAGAGCAGGACCTTATAGTCCAGACACAAGGGCGATCGGGCGTTAATAATCCAGTGGAGGCTGCTGGCTTTTAGCTTTAGGTGTAGTTTCTTGCATTCGATATGTCTACGCCATGTTGGACGTCTGTCGAGATGGATGCCTGTCGAGATGGATGCACGGATTGGCATCTGGAGCGGCTAAGGATCGCAGTGTCGTCAGCAAAGGTGGATGTTGTTAGTCGGTCACTTGTGGGAATATCCGCTGTGTAGAGGACAAATAGAGTTGGCCCAAGTGCGCTGCCTTGTGGGACTCCAGCTTCGATAGTGTAGTTGTCGGATATTGTTGTGTTGCACCTCACTGCGAAGGCTCTGTTCTAGATGTAAGATTCAAGGAGTTTATGAGTGTACCCAGGCAAATGTGTTTTAATTTTATGCATATGACCTTTGAGCCAGACGCGGTCAAATGCTTGAGATACATCGAGGAATATCGCGCTGCAATATTCTCTAAGCTCGAAGGCTGTGCGAATCTCTGATGTTATTCTGTTAATTTGCTCCATAGTTCCGTGTTTTTCTCTGAAGCCAAATTGATGGGCTGGAATAATGTTGTGAGCTTCCATATATGGTATTATGCGCGTTAGAAGGCATTTTTCGAAAAGTTTGGACAGGCATGATAAACTTATTGGTCTGTAAGATGACGGGATCGTGTGATCTTTTCCAGGCTTCGGTATCATTATTATAATTGATTTTTTTCATTTACTTGGATAGTAGCCGAGACTTATGATACGATTGAAGAGCTTACAGATGACCTCAACAGCACAGTACGGAAGTTCCATTATCATTTTTGTAGTTATTAGGTCCTGGCCTGGAGCCTTTTTTGGTTTTAGCTCCCTAATGACTTTTGTAATCTCGTTCGGCCGAAATGAAGTTGGCGTTAATTCCGTTTCGGAGGGAATTTGCGGAAGAACATATGCATTTGCTGCGGGGTTCGGCTGGAAAACGCCTCTGAGATGTAAGGCAAATGTTTCGGCTCTGTCTTTGTCGCTGCGGGCCCAGCAACCTGAATAATTTCTTATTGGGGTGACGGTTTCAGTCGGAGTAATTTGTTGCAAGCCTTTGGTGAAAGTGGTGTTTGATGCGTTCTCTGATTAAGATGCCGGTTCCACCGTGGGCTTTCCCATCCGGATGATCTGTGCGGTAGAAGGTATAACCTCTTATATAAAAGTTATATCTCCCTGAGAGGTGCGTTTTAACCAGCAGCATGGCGTCGATGTGATTTATATTAAGGAATTTCGTTATTTCCAGTTTATGCCATGAAATGCCGTTGCATACGTAGGTATACGTAGGTTAGACATTTATTATTTGGACTGTTGAGCTACAAGCAACTGAATCACCATGTTCTGATTCTGAACAAGGGTTTGCATAGTTGTTTTCATGAATGACATGAGTTCCATCATACTTTGTTGCATGGTATACATCATAGTTCCAAATTGCTTTGCGGCTGCATCGGGACCTGCTGAGTGTTTTCTGAGTGTGGCTGAAGTGGATTTTCCATGCCTGTTCGTAGTGCTTCGGCGTATGAGAAGCCCTTAGTGGTATTTAGCGGACCGAATGATGATCTGGCTGCCTTTGCGAAAAATACGTCTGACGTACTTTTTGAGTTATAATACGCATTTTGCGTATTTTGTTGACGCGTAGCTGTCGCTCGTTGCATGCGACTCTTCAGCTCCTTGTAGACCGCATAGCCTCTGTAGTTTGCCGTTTGGTTTCCTTCACAGTTGCCACTATTTTTTTTATTTAAGGGGTCTTCTTTGTTTGCGGGGCAGTTTACGGAGTTGTGGAAGTCTCAGCAGACTACACAGACTGCCCGAAGTGTGTAGTATGTCTTTGTGTGTCCATAATCCTGGCAGCTTGTGCATTGTAAAGGGCCGTTGCGTTTGTGTGGTTCTTCCACGGTGATCCTTCGATGCATTAAGAGCTGCAGCTTGTAGATTGGGTGCACTTCGTTTTTCTTTAAGGCTATGCTATCTGGTTCGAGCTCGACCTTGAAGAGTGGTTGCGGTTTTTTATTTCTGTTGATAATATTGCTGACATTTTTGGCATAGAAGCCCTTGGCTTTAAGGGTTTCTTGAATCTCAGAGGGGGCGACGTCGGGTTCAATTCCTTTAAGTACAACTTGCAGTCCCTTGCTGCTTTTTAGTTGATAGGTGTAGAAGTTCTTTTTTGTTTCCTCCGGGTACTTAGATTCAGCTCGGAAGTGTTCTTCGGACTTCGTTTGAACTTTAGTTTCGTGGATGTTCCCTTTAATAAGCGCAACAGCATGAAAATTATCGTTTCCGACCAGCGCAACAATTTTGTTGACCAGGGCGTTAGAGCTTTTTTCTCTTATATAAATAGGTGGGGGCTTTGTTTTCTTTTGGGTCTCCTGCTCCAGCTCTGCTTGGTTGTTCTCCGCCTCAGCTAAGATGGAAAAACGGTTATCATTGGAACTCCTAGTTTGGTCGTTGGTTTTGTTGATACGGTTGATCTTTGGTTTATTACCAACCGTGTTTACTGGACTAAGCTTACGCTTAATCTGGATGTAGCAATCCATACCGGTCTGTATAGCCGGGACCGCTTGTTGCTTATCGAAGCTTACGGTTTTTGTTGACATTGCAATTTGCTCTGCGGCCGTTGGCACCGAATTCGCAATATTGGTAGTTGGTTTTGTTGTTGGTGGTGCTTTTGCTGCGACTGCGGAAATTGTAGCGCTGCTTGTTGTTGGAGCTTCTTCCATAGAAGCCGGCGGTGGTGGGGTTGGGCATTGGTAGCTCCATGATGTAGGAGTTGGGGTGAGCAGAGTGGGTGAGCAAGAGCTCGCTCTCTTGCTGTCGACGGTCAGTAGAGCCGGGTTGCAATTTGTTGACTTGCTTTCTTCAACGATATGGCGTGTTGAGAAGTAAGAGTAACAAGCGTTTCTTGGATTTAGGGAGCTTCTACGCTCATTCGTTGGATCGCTGCTCATTTTTCGAGCTTATTACGCGTGGCACTTATTAAATTAAGTCAAATATTCTCTTGCACTAACATAACACCAGTTATAATTATATATATTTTTCTTTGGAGTTACTTCGCGCAAGCTGCCTGTCAATTGTTATTCATGTAGTTTAGACTACTGATTTCAAATTCGTTACTTTTTCTCCACTTTAGATTTGTTAGTTCTCTTTTTCACCGACAAACGACGGAGAACACCGACCGACGAAGCCTCGCACTAAAAAACGCGTCCAACTCGTACAACGGTCTGATCGCAAATTTTTAAATCAAGAATACATAAATGCACTCTCTCATTAATGAATTTGTTTGCGAATATATAACAAACTGGTGATACTTTGATCGAGAAGCTTGCATCAAAACCCAATACCATAAGATATAATAAATATATCCGTATAATGGCTAGGAAATGATACACGTTCCATTTAATCAAGTAAGTAAGGAAACAATAAGAGTAGTGGTATTTCATTGTCAATACTAAACCGCTAATTATTCCAAACCCGTTCCCTTGGCTGTGGTTTTGCTAGATAGTAGATAGGGACAGTAGGAATCTCGTTAACCCATTCATGCGCGTCACTAATTAGATGACGAGGCATTCGGCTTAAGAGAGTCATAGTTACTCCCGCCGTTCACCCGCGCTTACTTCAATTTCTTCACCTTGACATTCAGAGCACTGGGCAGAAATCACATTGTGTCAAAACCCGCTAGGGCCATCACAATGCTTTGTTTTAATTAGACAGTCGGATTCCCCAAGTCCATGCCAGTTCTGTATTGATTTTTAATTGGTAATCGTTCTAATTTAAAAGAACTAACTGGTTGCTCAGTTAGTATTCTTAAAAATGTTAGCAAGAAAGTTCCACAATTGGCTACGTAACTAAACTATGCGGGGATCAAGAAACTACCATAAATGATAGAAACTCTATTTACCCAGAACGAGCACATAAACCATGTTATTGTTTCCCAATCAATCTTAATCTTCAGAGTCAATCCTTATCTCGAAGTTACGGATCTATTTTGCCGACTTCCCTTACCTGCATTCTTCTATCGACTAGAGACTCTTCATCTTGGAGACCAGCTGCGCCCTCTATGGGTAAATGGCCTCATTTAAGAAGGACTTAAATCGTTAATTTCTCATTCTAGAATATTGAAGTTCCATAGACTGCATCTCACATATGTCATATAAACAAGGTGAATTCGTGTTGAACTGATTTCTTTTCGCTCGCCGCTACTAAGAAAATCCTTGTTAGTTTCTTTTCCTCCCCTAATTAATATGCTTAAATTCAGGGGGTAGTCCCGTATGAGTTGAGGTTGTATAATTATACAATATATGTTTAAATAAAAATGTTCTTTATTTTAACAATATGAAATGTACTATATTTTTAGTTTGAAGGTCTATATTAATCACATAAATTTTTCTTTATTCATATTCATTAATAAGAGGCAATTCTAGTTTATATAAAAATCACATATTTTATGCTAGACGTTCCTCAGTACTATTTGAATTGAATAAAGAATATATAATTCTTCAAATTTCTCTTACAAAATAGAGGCATAGTAATTCCATTTATTTAATATTATGAATATTTTAAATAAGAATTAATACATTCTAATTTATATTATCCAATAATATACCACATGCATAACATTTCGAAAAATTTTAAACAACTTTTTTAGCATAGTCTTACAACCCTCAACCATATGTAGTCCAAGCAGCACTCTAAAATTAATTAAAGTACATAACTGCATGGACTGAACGCGATATGCGTTTAAAATGTCGATGCTCATGTGTCCTGCAGTTCACACCATGACGCACAGTTTGCTGCGTTCTTCATCGACCCATGAGCCGAGGGATCCACCGCTAGTGATATAAATTTTTTGGTTTATTTCATTACGTCAAAACATTTTTTTATTGAAAGAAATTAAAAATACACCTTTTTACTGGTATATATCAATTGCTTCAATAAAATATTTTTATATACTTAAAGAAATGTTGCGAAATGTCTTAGTTTCACAAAATCGGGGATAATAACAGATTACAAATATATTAATAAAATTTCTAAATTATTTTATTACCATCAATATATGTAAAGCATTAACCTGAAAAACAGGTACAACATTGTTTAATTAAGGTTATTGCGTTTATACAATGTACAATGCATTGGAATATGAAAAATACATTTATGCAACGCATGTATATTATGGTACATATACACGCAATATATTTATATTTCATTTGTTTTTATTAAATTTTAAAAATTTACAATGAATATAATTTTACACGTTGAAATAATATAAAATTTATTTTTTTAACGGTTATATTCACAGGTTCATCTACGGAAACCTTGTTACGACTTTTTACTTCCTCTAAATAATAAAGTTCGGTGAACTTTTGCGAAACAACCGCAACACACAGGGCGTCACAGTGATCACGTCCGGAGACCTCACTAAATAATTCAATCCGTAGTAGCGACGGGTGGTGTGTACAAAGGGCAGGGACGTAGTCAATGCGAATTAATAAGTCACACTTACTGGGAATTCCAAGTTCATGTGAACAGTTTCAGTTCACAATCCCAAGCATGAAAGTGGTTCAGAGGTTTACCCGGACCTTTCGGTCTAGGAAATACACGTTTATACCTTCATTGTAGCGCACGTGCAACCCAAGACATCTAAGGTCATCACAGACCTGTTATTGCTCAATCTCATTATTGCTAGACGCAATTTGTCCATTTAAGAAGCTAGTGTCCTTACAATGGGAGAAACCAACAGGTATAAACCCCACCATGAATGAAGGCTTTATAAGCTTCAACACCATAATCCTGAAGATATCTATTTAATATATTTGGGTCTCGTTCGTTATCGGAATTAACCAGACAAATCACTCCACGAACTAAGAACGGTCATGCACCACCACCCATAGATTCGAGAAAGAGCTATCAATCTGTCTTTCACTCTTATGTTCGGACCTGGTAAGTTTTCCCGTGTTGAGTCAAATTAAGCCACAGGCTCCACTCCTGGTGGTGCCCTCAGTCAATTCCTTTAAGTTTCAGCTTTGCAACCATACTTCCCCCGGAGCCCGAAAGCTTTGGTTTCCCGGGAAGCGACTGAGAGAGCCATAAAAGTAGCTACACCCAATTGCTAGCCGGCATCGTTTATGGTTAGAACTAGGGCGGTATCTGATCGCTTTCGAACCTCTAACTTTCATTCTTGATTAATGAAAACATCTTTGGCAAATGCTTTCGCTTAAGTTAGTCTTACGACGGTCCAAGAATTTAACCTCTCGCGTCGTAATACTAATGCCCCCAAACTGCTTCTATTAATCATTACCTCTTGATCTGAAAACCAATGAAAGCAGAACAGGGTCTTATTTCATTATCCCATGCACAGAATATTCAGGCTTTGAAGCCTGCTTTAAGCACTCTAATTTGTTCAAAGTAATTGTACCGGCCCACAATAACACTCGATGAAGAGCACTAAATCAGGTTTTTAAATAGGAGGAACATAGAAAAAAATACACGTATTTAATTATACATAAGAACTCCACCGGTAATACGCTTACATACATAAAAGTATAGTACTAACTACAATTGTAAGTTGCACTACCCGTATGAAGCACAAGTTCAACTACGAACGTTTTAACCGCAACAACTTTAATATACGCTATTGGAGCTGGAATTACCGCGGCTGCTGGCACCAGACTTGCCCTCCAATAGGTCCTTGTTAGAGGATTTTAAGTGTACTCATTCCATTTACAGGGCCTCGGATACAAGTCCTGTATTGTTATTTTTCGTCACTACCTCCCCGAGCTGGGAGTGGGTAATTTACGCGCCTGCAGCCTTGCTTAGATGTGGTAGCCGTTGCATCCATGGTAGTCCTAGATACTACCATCAAAAGTTGATAGGGCAGACATTTGAAAGATCTGTCGTCGGTACGAGACCATACGATCTGCATGTTATCTATAGTTCAACCAGTGTAACGATCTTGCGATCGCTTGGTTTTAGCCTAATAAAAGCACACGTTTCAGAACGTCCGTGTTTTAATTGCATGTATTAGCTCTAGAATTACCACAGTTATCCAAGTTACTGTTAACGGAACTAAGGAACCTTAACTGATATAATGAGCCTTTTGCGGTTTGACTTTTAATTCGTGTGTACTTAGACATGCATGGCTTAATCTTTGAGACAAGCATATAACTACTGGCAGGATCAACCATAATAATGTTATTTTTCTTTATGTGAATAATATTAAATATTTCCACATAAATGTATAGTCAAATGTGTAAATACATGACAACTCAAAAATATTTTTGAATAATAATTATGATAATATTCAATTAAATATATATATATTTTGCATATGACATGTACTAAACGAATATGGCCACATTTAGATAGCAATCACGTTCGTTAGCATTAAATAACTGACAACTGTTAATATATATATATATGTTGTATATATAAATATATATCCATATAATTCGTTCAAAAATATAATTTTATTTCGACTTTCTTAATATAAATTGTCACACATACACTTTTAATTTAAATAAATCTAAGTTAAAGTTTATTTCATTTTGATAACAACTTGATAATTTGTCCACTATGCAACTTTTGAAGTAACATTATTATATTAAATAAAGCCATAACCACACTAACAAACATAATGTGATTAATATTTAGCTAAGACCACTTTTTACAACCATCTTGTATCGAATTATGCATTCTAACATATGGTATATTCCAATTGAAAGACAAACAACATCGTACATTTTGGTACTATTTACATAAAACTGACTTAGCCCTTAAGAATGGTGCCAATAGAATTGACACAATGATAACAGGAAATCTATTAAGTATTATTGGCTAATTCCCTTTGTTATCTAATATATTACCTTAATTGCAGCCAAGACGTTCTGAAGACGACAAATAACGATTAATTTATTCAATAAATTGTATGCATCCTATCATACAACACATGAATTCACACTGCTCATCTTGTATAGGTTTTGTGCCACGTTCTCTACAATTCTCTTGTTTTCTTTGGTACTACCATCTACCGATTACCTTGGGTCCATTAATTTAATAATACACCACTTAACTTCATTATTTATGCCATTTATATATTATATTGCTTATCCCGACAAGGCAACAATCCACTGTCATATGATTTTTTATACCCGCTTACCCAAAGGGTAGAAGGGTATTATGGCTTTGTGCCGACCGAAAATGTATGTAACAGGCAGAAGGAAGCATCTCCGACCCCATAAAGTATATATATTCTTGATCAGCGTCAACAGCCGAGACGATATAGCCATGTCCGTCTGTCCGTCTGTTCGTCCGTCCGTATGAACACCTAGATCTCAGAGACTATAAGAGATAGAGCAACAATTTTTTCGCGACAGTATGTCTTATTGTTGCACGCAGATCAAGTTTGTTTTTGATTTTGGCCACGCCCCTCCGGCCCCCGTAAATCGAATAAAACCGAATTGCAAGCGTCGTTTTAAGCCTAGAATGTTCAATTTTGATACTCACAATACGAATCACTATCTTAATGATCTCTGCGAATTTGGTTACAATCGGATAAAAAACACAGAAGTTATTAAGAGATCACTTTTATAAGGCGTTACCACGTGCAGCTGCACCTAGTTAGTTGCTATGACATAATAATGGTGTTCAATAAACCAACTAAAGTGCCACCAAGCTAATAATTTCGAACAAAGAAAATTTTGATATATTATTTCGGTATTTTTTAGTATATATTTTTTAGTATTTTTTTCAGTATATTTTTGAAAAATATAATAGTTTGATGGTAAAATTGGGTGGCGGGTATCTCACAGTCGAGCAAACTCGACTGTAGCTTTCTTACTTGTTTTTCATATACAATTTTTCATATGACATGCCTTGCGCGACACCCCTCCTTTATATAGGTTTTGTGACACGTTTTTCACAAAATCAACATTTTCTTTGGTATTACCACCTAAAACTTTTTTTGAGTTTAATGGATCACATAACACACTGCCATAGTGAATTCGTTGAATAAACCAAATATCACACTGCTAAACTGTATTTGTTCTGCTTAACTTAATTTGTTCAATAAACCAAATATCATACTGCTAAACTTTCTATGTTTAATAAAGATCATAGCACACCGCTTAACTAGAAATGTTCATCATATAACATACCGCAAAACTGTATTTTTTTAATAATCCACATATCAAACCTTATTTTTTCAGTAAACCCCATAACACACCGCTATACCAAATTTGTTCAAAACATAACGCACTGCTAAACTTCATTTGTTCCAAGAACAAAATATCACACTGCTCAACTTTATTTGTTCAACAAACCACATGTCACACTGCTAAACTTTATTTTTTCAATTAACCCATTCATACATTCAATACATATTTATTATTATTTGAGAAAGGGAGTCTCCCAATAGAGAAGGTGCGAGGCACTGCGACCATGGAGGTCTTTTGTGCCTATAGGCTCTCCCTAGCCAGACAAAAGTTGCTCTGCTTCCCTAATGAAGCAGAGCAGATCTTTTGTCGAGGAACGCACAATATGCTCGGGACCTGCGGTATCCACGTGCAGATGTTTCCTCCTAGTCCACACCAAGGCTGGACAGTCGCACAGAATGTGTTTGGTTGTCTCGTCGTCCTCTTTGCAAAGTCTGCACTCAGCATCAGAAGACAGACGCATTTTGGTGAGGTGATAGTTCACCGTATGATGGCCACTAAGATAGCCAACGAGGAGGTGAAGATCCCTCCTGGAGAGTAAGCTGGTTTTCCGGTCGACCACGGGATTGATAAGCTCCTTGGCTTGCCGCATCCCTGGTTGGACCCACCAGTAGCGATCAGTCAACCTAACAGCCCAGGTTTTAACAATAGCTGAGATGGTTGACCAACCCACGCCACAGAAGGGCTCAGGGCCGGAAAAAGTAGCTGACGAACCGGCCTAGCAAGTTCGTCCGCCAGCTCATTGCCCTGGATACCAGAGTGTCCAGGTACCCATAGAAGGGTGACGTTGTTAGTAAGAGACAGTCTCTGGAGGCAGTTCCAGCAATCGGCCACCAGTCGAGAGCTTACTCTTTTGGAGGAGAGGGCTAAGATGGCGGCTTGACTGTCAGAGAAGATATAGATGTTCGCTCCTCTAATCCCCTTCTCTAGGATCAGACGGCAGCAGAACTCGATGGCATGAATCTCAGATTGGAAGACTGTGGGCCATTTGCCCATAGCAATTGAGGTTTTAGAGTTGAGTCCAAAGATCCCAGCTCCAACCCCCTGATCAGTTTTAGACCCGTCGGTATACCAGTGAATACCGTAGGGGTCGCTGATGGGTTGCCAGTGTCCCAGTCCTTCCGGTCCGGGATGAGGGTTCTGAACTTAGCACCAAAGAAAAGTTCCTTAGTCATAGTATCTGATCTAGTGCAGATATCTATGCCAGGAATATCTTTGATCAGGCTAGCATGTCCTGATTCGGTAGCTAGAAGCCCTGATTGGAGCTTGATTCTAAGAAGGCTCATAGCGGCGACTTCTTTAATTTGGATGTGCAGCGGAGTCAGATTCAGTATCGATTCCATTGCTGCGGTGGGACAGGTACGAAGTGCATCTGTCAGTGAGAGGCACAGCAGCCTGTGCAATTTATTGCATTTGCTGATGGCAGTGACCTGCGTAACCTTTGGCCACCACACAATAGCAGCATAGGTGACGATCGGTCTGACCATCATGTCAAAAAGCCACCGGATGGTGCAGGATTTAAGACCCCAGATTCTACCAAAGAATCTCCTGCAGGCCCACATGGCATGGGTCGCCTTTGTGAAGGTGTTGCTGAGGTGGGAGTTCCAATTTAGTCTTTTATCGAGGGTCACCCCTAGATATTTGACTTCGTTGGATAGCCCCACAGGGGAGCCGCTGATATAAAGTTGACCAATGTCAACGGAATAGCGCCTAGTGAAAGGAACTATAATAGCTTTTTGTGGATTGATGCTAAGACCAACATCTGCGCACCATCTACTTACCGTGTTCAGAGCTGATTGCATCAACTCTGTCACGGTGCTGGTATAGTTCCCGGTCACTAATAGAGCCAGGTCGTCAGCATAGCCGATAGCTTCAACGCCCTGCTCGGAGAGTAAGACTAGTAGTTCGTCAACTACTAAGGACCAGAGTAGGGGGATAGAACCCCTCCCTGGGGACAGCCTTTGACTGCATTAATGCATGCAGTCGTGGAGTCCACGGTGGAAGTGATAATCCGGTGTTTGAGCATAGCTTCAATCCACCGGATCAAAGGACGGGCAGTTCCTCTACGTTCTAGAGCAGTAGAGATTGACCCGTATCCGGTATTATCAAAAGCACCTTATATATCCAGAAAAGAGCACAAAGCAATGTTCTTGGATACAAAGGCTCTTTCAATTTTTCCCACTAACCTGTGGAGAGCGACCTCCGTCGATCTGCCGGCTATGTACGCAAACTGCGTGGGATGCAGAGGTGTCGACGTCTGCAGAGAGCACCGAATGTGCATATCTATAAGCCTTTCCGCCGTTTTAAGCAGAAAGGAAGTAAGACTGATCGGCCGATAGGACTTAGGCTGGTCAAGCGGACGATTCCCTTGCTTGGGGATGAATACCACATTAACTCTCCTTCAAGAGATGGGTATGTATCCCCAAGTAAAACTAGCTCTAAGAAGGCCGACCAGTGGATCAAGAATATGAGCCATGCTGTTTTGAATAAGGGCTTGGAAGATTTTGTCACCCCTGGGGCTTTGAAAGGAGCAAAAGAATCTACAGCCCATTTGACCTTTTCGGGGTCGAAGATGGATCCAGATAGGCTGAATCCGCGTGAGTCCGGTGACAAAGTGGCGTCATCGCGACCGGAGAGATCTGAATTCGCCACAGAACCCGGGAAGTGGACTTGCAGTAGAAGCTCAAGTGTTTCCTGCGATCTTGAGTGAAAGAGCCATCTGCTTTTTTAAGAAGCCCTATTCCATTAGACGACCCTTTAGCCAATACTTTATGAAGCCTCGCTGCCTCTGGCAACGATTCTAAGCTACCACAGTAGCTGCGCCATGTATCGCGTTTAGCTCGTCTAATGCTTTTGTTGTAGTTGGTAAGAGCGTCCCTATAGACGTCCCAACTAGCACGGTTAGATTTAGCCTTATTAAAAAGGCTTCTAACCCTCCTTCTAAGGACAGCCAGGTCCTCATTCCACCACGGAATTTTCCGATTGACCCTTAGGGTCTTCTGGACTGAGCTGTCCTCGAAGGATGAGATAAGCACATCTTGGAGCAGATTGGCAGCCAGTTCTATCTCACTGATAAAGCTAGGATTGCTGACCAATAGGTCTGCTTTGAAAGCTACAGAGGCTTTAAAGAGCTCCCAATTTGTCTTTTTGGGACAGAAGGAGTTTTGGCGAATTTCGACTTGGCCAGGGAGGTCAAACCTGATGTGCTGATGGTCTGACAAAGTGGCTTCGTCTGTGACTCGCCAATTAACAAGCGACCTTGCTATCGACGTGCTGATTAGAGTGAGATCTAAAACCTCTTCCCTAATAGCATTGATAAAAGTTGGTTTGCACCCTATGTTAGCTACGTCTAATTGACAACACAATAAGTAGTCTAAGAGGGACTCACCACGTTTGTTGATGTCGCTGCTCCCCCAGATCGTGTGATGTGCATTGGCATCACAGCCGATCACGAGCGGCTTGTTGTTGCGGCGACAGAATTCCACCAGCCGCTGGACCTCTGCTGGGGTACATCATCCACATCGCCCGGGAAGTATGCGGAGGCGATCACAACTTCCCGGACACCGTCTGCAGTGGCTACCTCAATAGCCGTTGCTACCAGGTCTCTGTGGATGAAGTTAGTTAGTGGGAAATGTCTGACACTGTTATCCATAAGTATAGCAGTGCGCGGGGCACCTCCCATACGGTCATATAACAACTTACATGATCCACATGAAAGTCCACGTATTTGGCCACCGATCAACCATGGTTCTTGGACGAGAGCCAGGTTGATTTGATCTTCACAGACGACCCTGCACAGTGTGGCCGACGCTCCTCTAGCGTGGTGCAGGTTCGCCTGGAGCACTTTAAGCTTGCTCATCTTCCCTCATGATGGCGGTTGAGACAAGGCCACTTGCCTTGCCCCCGAGAGTCGTTTCCGCGAATGCCTTCGGCGGTCGGGACGAGCCACTCGGGGAGGTCGCCTTGCGACCCCGCTCGTGGGAGGTGCCCTTGCGGGTGGGTTGCGGCCTGAGGTGCTGGCAGTGGGCCTGGCCGAGGCACCTCTGACGGTTGACGGACGGTGACCACTTGTCACCCGTCTAGGTGGGCCCTTCGGGGCTGTGACCACAATGGCCGGTGGGGTGGGGGCAGGAACCTTGGGTACCAATACGGTCGCAGCGCTCGTGGAGGCCACAGGGTCAGCCAATGCTGAAATCCCTGAGGGAACCACTGGCGCCGTTGCCGGAGCGGCACTGGCAGGAGAGGGAGCGGGTGAGGATGTGGATGGAGCAGGGGTGGCGGAGGAGGCTTTGGGAGCTGAATTCTTTAGGATCAGTTTGACCCTGCCAAAGCAGAATTTCACCTTCCCTTGGCACTCCGTCAGAGCCCTGTACGACTCCTCGTCAACCAATCGTCAATATCGTCCGTTTAGCCTTGGTGTTAACGGGGGGCTCAGTGGCGATAGCCAGAGCCTCCCTCTCTGTTAGAACCCTTTGAGAGTGCAGCTTTAAAAAGCTTCTTCTCGCGGCTCTTCAATTTAATAAAGGCGTCCTTAGATTCCAGCCGCAGCAACTGGATCTGAGAGCCTGCTTCCGTAAGGCCTGACCTCTGAGAGGCCACGGAAGCGTCGTCAGCAAAGCTGATTCGGTCGCAGTTAGCTTCCTCGTCCGAGGACAATACCTCGACGGGTTGCTGACGGACTGAACCGCTACTGGACGGAAGTTCAGCACTAGCGAACCCTGTGAGGGAGTTCGTGGCCTATCCGGGTCCCCTAGAATACTAGAGTCGTAGTATTGGGGGTGGAAGCCAGCAGCCCACTGGCTGCAGTGCTGGTATAGGGGTCGGCCGTGAAGGCATCGCCCGGAGATGATACTATTAAAGCCGTATCAGACTTTTCTATTTTTAAAAATTAATCCATTAATTAAGATCCCACGAGTAGGCGGGAAGGGAAGGTCATCCACGGCATAGCCCGCATACCGTGGAAAGTCTAAATGAAACTGGAGGACGACAGGTATCCAGAGTCCGCATACTAGAGACCGGGCTACCCCCCGGCCATGCATCCATCAGCGTATGCTGTTCCACCTTGGATTGGGGTGATTTATAGATTCACGATCTTCGCCCGACTACAATTAGTCAGCACCTCTAGCAGGGACATGACCGTGCTAGGGGTCTGCTTCCAGCCGCCCTCGCGTGGAGAGTATAGTCGCACTTCCGACAGTAGGAGCAAGGACGGCACGTTCCCCAGCCAATACTGGGATTACATGTTGGTCCCCTTGCTTTCTCTGACGGCTGACGGCCATTCATTCATTCATTCAATACATAACGCACTGCGAAAATTTATTTGTTCAATAAACTACATAACACACCGCTAAACATTATTTGTTCACTAAACCATATATCACACTGCTAAACTTTCTATGTTTAGTAAACCATCATAACACACCGCTATACCAAATTTGTTCAATACATAACGCACTGCTAAACTTTATTTGTTCAATAAACCATATAAAATACCGCTAAGCATTACTTGTTCACTAAACCATATGTCACTGCTAAACTTTCTATGTTTAGTAAACCATCATAACACACCGCTATTCTAAATTTGTTCAATACATAAAGCACTGCTAAACTTATTTGTTCCATAAACTAAATATCACACTGTTTCTATGTTTAGTAAACCATCATAACACACCGCTGTACCAAATTTGTTCAATACATAACGCACTGCTAAACTTATTTTGATCCATAAACCACATATCACTTTGCTAAATCTTCTATGTTTAGTAAACCATCATAACACACCGCTATACCAAATTTGTTCAATACATAACGCACTGCTAAACTTAATTTGATCCATATACCAAATATCACACTGCTAAACTTTCTATGTTTATTAAACATCATAACACATCGCTATACCAAATTTGTTCAATACATAACGCACTGCTAAACTTTATTTGTTCAATAAACCACATAACATACCGCTGAACATTATATGTTCAATAAACCATATATCACACTGCTGAACTTTCTATGTTTAGTGAACCATCATAACACACCGCTATACCAAATTTGTTCAATACATAACGCACTGCTTAATTTAATTTGATCCATAAATCAAATATCACACTGATAAACTTTCTACGTTTAATAAAAATCATAACACATCGCTATACCAAATTTTCAATTTCTTCAATCTCCCAAATATTTAATTTTTTGTGTATATCGATATTATGTAACATACATAGTAAGCCAATCATGTACATAATATTATTGAAATTATATTATTGTGAAATTTAATAATTATTTTTTATCTTCTCATTCTGAGCATAAATACGAAGACATATTCAATTGCTACAAGTGAGTTATTTTATAACCAACTTTTTTTAGCCGAAAAATTTCTTAATTTCATTATTTCATTATTTATACGCTTATTTATATATGTATATATATGCACACATATATTAAATATTTATATATATTTTATATTTATATATCTTAATTGTTTTAATGTTTATAAAATTACATTTTTATCGAATTTTTAAGACAAAGGATAAACTTTAGTGGAGTGGATCGCTTTATGGTATCTGCTCTACCGTTTACATGGATAATAAACCAAGTTAATTTTCTTTCCTCCAATTTTATATATAAATTGTATCATTATTAAATATTAATATATTTTACACATACATATATTTTATCATGATCATATTATTATTATTATTATTATTTGTAAAAGGGAGTCTCCCAACAGAGAAGGTGCGAGGCACTGCGAACATGGAGGTCTGTTGTGCCTATAGGCTCTCCTAGCTAGACAAAAGTTGCTCTGCTTCCCTAATGAAGCAGAGCAGATCTTTGTCGAGGAACGCACAATATGCTCGGGACCTGCGGTATCCACGTGCAGATGTTTCCTCCTAGTCCACACCAAGGCTGGACAGTCGCACAGAATGTGTATGGTTGTCTCGTCGTCCTCTTTGAAAATTATGCACTCAGCATCAGAAGACAGACGCATTTTAGTGGGGTGATAGTAACGATAGATAAAGCCAACGAGGAGGTGAAGGTCCCTCCTGGAAAGTAAGCTGGTTTTCCAGTCGACAACGGGATTGATAAGCTTGCCGCATCCCTGGTTGGACCGATCAGTCAACCTAACAGCCCAGGTTTTTACAGTAGCTAAGATGGTTAACCAACCCATGCCACAGAAGGGCTCAGGGCCGGAAAAGGTAGCTGACGAACCGGCCATAGCAAGTTCGTCCGCCAGCTCATTGCCCTGGATACCAGAGTGTCCAGGTACCCATAGAAGGGTGACATTGTTAGTAAGAGACAGTCTCTGGAGGCAGTTCCAGCAATCGGCCACCAGTCGAGAGCTTACTCTTTTGGAGGAGAGGGCTAAGATGGCGGCTTGACTGTCAGCGAAGATGTAGATGTTCCTCTATCCCCTTCTGTAGGATCAGACGGCAGCAGAACTCGATGGCATGAACCTCAGATTGGAAGACTGTGGGCCATTTGCCCATAGCAATAGAGGTTTTAGAGTTGGGTCCAAAGATCCCAGCTCCAACCCCTGATCAGTTTTTGACCCGTCAGTATACCAATGAATACCGTAGGGGTCGCTGATGGGGTTGCCAGTGTCCCTGTCCTTCCAGTCTGGGATGAGGGTTCTGAATTTAGCACCAAAGAAAAGTTCGTTAGTCATAGTATCTGATCTAGT
This sequence comes from Drosophila pruinosa, assembly GCA_018150935.1. NCBI lineage: Eukaryota > Metazoa > Arthropoda > Insecta > Diptera > Drosophilidae > Drosophila > Drosophila pruinosa. The sequence continues at coordinate 45,673 of JAECWR010000161.1, forward strand.
GCAGATATCTATGCCAGGAATGTCTTTGATCAGGCTAGCATGTCCTGATTCGGTAGATAGAAGCCCTGATTGGAGCCTAATTCTAAGAAGGCTCATAGCGGCGACTTCTTTGATTTGGATATGCAGCGGAGTCAGATTCAGTATCGATTCCATTACTGCGGTGGGACAGGTACGAAGTGTACCTGTCAGTGAGAGGCACAGCAGCCTGTGCAATTTATTGCATTTGCTGATGGCAGTGACCTGCGTAACCTTTGGCCACCACACAATAGCAGCATAGGTGACAATCGGTCTGAGCATCATGTCAAAAAGCCACCGGATGGTGCAGGATTTAAGACCCCAGATTCTACCAAAGAATCTCCTGCAGGCCCACATGGCATGGGTCGCCTTTGTGGGGGTGTTGCTGAGGTGGGAGTTCCAATTAAGTCTTTTATCGAGGGTTACCCCTTGATATTTGACTTCGTTGGATAGCCTCACAGGGGAGCCGCTGATATAAAGTTGACCAATGTCAACGGAATAGCGCCTAGTGAAAGGAACTATAATAGCTTTTTGTGGATTGATGCTAAGACCAACATCTGCGTACCATCTGCTTACCGTGTTCAGAGCTGATTGCATCAACTCTGTCTCGGCGCTGGTATAGTTCCCGGTCACTATTAGAGCCAGGTCGTCAGCATAGCCGATAGCTTCAACGCCCTGCTCGGAGAGTAAGACTAGTAGTCCGTCAACTACTAGGGACCAGAGTAGGGGGGATAGAATCCCTCCCTGGGGACAGCCTTTGACTGCATTAATGCATGCAGTCGTGGAGTCCACGGTGGAAGTGATAATCCGGTGTTTGAGCATAGCTTCAATCCACCGGATCAATGGACGGGCAGTTCCTCAACGTTCTAGAGCAGTAGAGATTGACCCGTATCCGGTATTATCAAAAGCACCTTCTATATCCAGAAAAGAGCATAAAGCAATGCTCTTGGATATGAAGGCTCTTTCAATTTTTCCCACTAACCTGTGGAGAGCGACCTCCGTCGATCTGCCGGCTATGTACGCAAACTGCGTGGGATGTAGAGGTGTCGACGTCTGCAGAGAGCACCGAATGTGCATATCTAAAAGCCTTTCCGCCGTTTTAAGCAGAAAGAAGGTAAGACTGATCGGCCGATAGGACTTAGGCTGGTCAAGCGGACGATTCCCTTGCTTTGGGATGAATACCACATTAACTCTCCTTCAAGAGATGGGTATGTATCCCCAAGTAAAACTAGCTCTAAGAAGGCCGACCAGTGAATCAAGAATATGAGCAATGCTGTTTCGAACAAAGGCTGGGAAGATTTTGTCACCCCCTGGGGCTTTGAAAGGAGCAAAAGAATCTACAGACCATTTGACCTTTTCGGGGTCGAAGTTGGATGGAAGATGGATCCAGATAGGCTGAATCCGCGTGAGTCCGGTGACAAAGTGGCGTTATCGCGACCGTAGAGATCTTGATTCGCCACAGAACCCGGGAAGTGGACTTGCAGTAGAAGCTCAAGTGTTTCCCTGCGATCTTGAGTGAAAGAGCCATCTGCTCTTTTAAGAAGCCCTATTCCATTAGACGACCCTTTAGCCAATACTTTATGAAGCCTCGCTGCCTCTGGCAACTATTCTAAGCTACCACAGTAGCTGCGCCATGTATCGCGTTTAGCTCGTCTAATGCTTTTGTTGTAGTTGGTAAGAGCGTCCCTATAGACGTCCCAACTAGCACGGTTAGATTTAGCCTTATTAAAAAGGCTTCTAACCCTCCTTCTAAGGACAGCCAGTTGCTCATTCCACCACGGAATTTTCCGATTGACTCTTAGGGTCTTCTGGACTGAGCTGTCCTCGAAGGATGAGATAAGCACATCTTGGAGCAGATTGGCAGCGAGTTCTATCTCACTGATAGAGCTAGGATTGCTGACCAATAGGTCTGCTTTGAAAGCTACGGAGGCTTTAAAGAGCTGCCAATTTGTCTTTTTGGGACAGAAGGAGTTTTGGCGAATTTCGACTTGGCCAGGGAGGTCAAACCTGATGTGCTGATGGTCTGACAAAGTGGCTTCGTCTGTGACCCGCCAATTAACAAACGAACTCGCTATCGAGTTGCTGATTAGGGTGAGATCTAAAACCTCTTCCCTAATAGCATTGAGCATTAAAAGTGGGTTTGCATCCTATGTTAGCTAAATCTAATTGACAACACAATAAGTAGTCTAAGAGGGACTCACCACGTTTATTGATGTCGCTGCTCCCCCAGATCGTGTGATGTGCATTGGCATCACAGCCGATCACGAGCGGCTTGTTGTTGCGACTACAGAATTCCACCAGCCGCTGCACCTCTGCTGGATGTGCATCATCCACATCGCCCGGGAAGTATGCGGAGGCGATCACAACTTCCCGGACACCGTCTGCAGTGGCTACCTCAATAGCCGTTGCTACCGGGTCTCTGTGGATGAAGTTAGTTAGTGGGAAATGTCTGACACTGTTATCCATAAGTATAGCAGTGCGCGGGGCACCTCCCATACGGTCATGTAACAACTTACATGATCCACATGAAAGTCCACGTATTTGGACACCGATCAACCATGGTTCTTGGACGAGAGCCAGGTTGATTTGATCTTCACAGACGACCCTGCACAGTGTGGCCGACGCTCCTCTAGCGTGGTGCAGGTTCGCCTAGAGCACTTTAAGTTTGCTCATCTTCCCTCCTGATGGCGGTTGAGACAACGCCACTTGCCTTGCCCTCCCCGAGAGTCGTTACCGCGAATGCCCTTCGGCGGTCGGGACGAGCCACTCGGGGGAGGTCGCCTTGCGACACGCTCGCCCAATGCAGGAATCCCTGAGGGAACCACTGGCGCCGTTGCCGGAGCGGCACTGGCAGTAGAGGGAGCAGTTTGACCCTCAATTTGACCCTGCCAAAGCAGAATTTCACCTTCCCTTGGCACTCCGTCAGAGCCCTGTACGACTCCTCGTCAACCAACATTGCGAGGTGAGTCGTTGTGCCGTTCAGGCTGTGCTGCACCACCCGCCACAGCTTCGTGGAGAAGCTGCTGGCGTTCTGGAGCCCAATAAATTCCAGGATGGTTGCAGGAGTGTACTCAGCACTACTGGGAAAGTGACCTCTGATGAGGTGAGTCTTGGGGAACTCCGTTTCCTCCATCAATTTGACGTCAAGGGCGCTGATAGACCTGATGTGTCCAACAGCTCCCCTGACCCAATTGGCAGTGCTGTTATCCTCGCACACCAAAAGCAGCCACTCATTTCGGGGTATACAGCCCTCGAAACCTGGACTAACCGTTGGTGAAGAGTGCAACAGCACCGCCTTTAATATACTGGATTTCAACGTAGCCAACTGCTCCGTTGAGAGGGGTTTGGTTGGATCAGCCGAAGTGAAGCCCAATTTCACGCTGCTAAACACTTGGCTGAAGAGTGGTTTCGTCGACTCCTTATGAGTGTTTTTGGACCTCTTTGAAGAGCTGGTGGGCTCAACGATGGAATCGTCAGCGCGCGTCCGTTTAGCCTTGGTGTTAACGGGGGGCGCAGTGGCGATAGCCAGAGCCTCCTCTCTGTTAGAACCCTTTGCGAGTGCAGCTTTAAAAAGCTTTTTCTCGCGGCTCTTCAGTTTAATAAAGGCGTCCTTAGATTCCAGCCGCAGCAACTGGATCTGAGAGCCTGCTTCCGTAAGGCCTGACCACTGAGAGGCCACGGAAGCGTCGTCAGCAAAGCTGACTCGGTGGCAGTTAGATTCCTCGTCCGAGGACAATACCTCGACGTGTTGCTGACGGACTGAACCTCTACTGGACGGAAGTTCAGCACTAGCGAACCCTGGGTCCAAGGGAGCTCGTGGCCTATCCGGGTCCCCTAGAATACTAGAGTCGAGACCCGTAGTATTGATGGTGGAAGCCAGCAGACCACTGGCTGCAGTGCTGGTGTAGGGGTCAGCCGTGAAGGCATCGCCAAGAGATGATACTTTTAAAGCCGTATCAGACTTTTCTATTTTCTATTTTGAAATTTTGAAAGATTTAAAAGGCAAGTGGCCCTGTCTCAACCGCCATCAAGAGGGAAAATGAGCAAACTTAAAGTGTTCCAGGCCAACCTGCACTATGCTAGAGGAGCGTCGGCCGAACTGTGCAGGGTCGTCTGTGATGATAAAATCAACCTGGCTCTCGTCCAAGAACCATGGTTGATCGGTGGCCAAATACGTGGACTATCATTTGGATCATGTAAGTTGTTATATGACCGTATGGAAGCTGCCCCGCGCACTTCTATACTTTTGGATAACAGCGTCTGACATTTCCCACTAACTAACTTCATCCATAGAGACCTGGTAGCAACGGCTATTGAGGTAGCTACTACAGACGGTGTCCGGGAAGTTGTGATCGCCTCCGCATACTTCCCGGGCGATGTGGATGATGTACTCCCAGCAGAGGTTCAGCAACTGGTGGAATTCTGTCGCCGCAACAACAAGCCGCTCGTGATCGGCTGTGATGCCAATGCACATCACACGATCTGGGGGAGCAGCGACATCAATAAACGTGGTGAGTCCCTCTTAGACTACTTATTGTGTTGTCAATTAGATGTAGCTAACATAGGGTGCAAACCCATTTTTATTAATCCTATTGTGGAAGAGGTTTTAGATCTCACCATAATCAGCAACTCGATAGCGAGTGCGCTTGTTAACTGGCGGGTTACAGACGAAGCCACTTTGTCAGACCATCAGCACATCAGGTTTGAACTTCCTGGCCACTAAATTCGCCAAAACTGCTTCTGTTCGAAAACGACAAATTGGGAGCTCTTTAAAGCCTCTGTAGCTTTCAAAGCAGACCTATTGGTTAGAAATCCTAAGTCTATCAGTAAGACAGATCTCGCTGCCAAACTGCTCCAAGATGTGCTTATCCCATCTTTCGAAGACAACTCAGTACAGAAGACCCTAAGGGTCAATCGGAAAATTCCGTGGTGAAATGAGGAACTGGCTGTCCTTAGAAGGAGGGTTAGAAGCCTTTTTAATAAGGCTAAATTTAACCGTGCTAGTTGGGACGCCTATAGGGTCGCTCTTACCAACTACAACAAAAGCATTAGACGAGCTAAACGCGATACATGGCGCAGCTACTGTGGTTGAGAGGAAGAGCAGATGGCTCTTTCACTCAAGATCGCAGGGAAACACTTGAGCTTCTACTTGAAGTCCACTTTCCGGGTTCTGTGGCGAATCCAGATCTCTCCGGTCGCGATGACGTCACTTTGTCACCTGACTTACGCGGATTCAGCTTATCTGGATCCATCTTCGACCCCGAAAAGGTCAAATGGGCTGTAGATTCTTTCGCTCCCTTCAACTATGGATACGGGTCAATCTCTACTGCTCTAGAACGTTGAGGAACTGCCCGTCGTTTGATCCCGTGGATTGAAGCTATGCTCAAACACCAGATAATCACTTCCACCCTGGACTCCACGACTGCATGCATTAATGCAGTCAAAGGCTGTCCCCAGGAGGGGTTTTATCCCCCTACTCTGGTCCCTAGTAGATGACGAACTACAAATTAATTAAAAAACTAACTAACTTACTCTCCGATCAGGGCGTTGAAGCTATCGGCAATGCTGACGACCTGGCTCGAATAGTGACCGGGGACTATACCAGCACCGTGACAGAGTTGATGCAATCAGCTCTGAACACGGTAAGTAGATGGTGCGAAGATGTTGGTCTTAGCGTTAATCCACAAAAAGCAATTATAGTTCCTTTCACTAGGCGCTATTCCGTTGCCATTGGTCAACTTTATATCAGCGGCTCCCCTGTGGGGCTATCCAACGAAGTCAAATATCTAGGGGTAACCCTCGATAAAAGACTAAATTGGAACTCCCACCTCAGCAACACCCTCACAAAGGCGACCCATGCCATGTAGGCCTGCAGGAGATTCTTTGGTAGAATCTGGGTTCTTAAGTCCTGCACCATCCGGTGGCTTTTTGCCATGATGGTCAGACCGATTGTCACCTATGCTGCTATTGTGTGGTGGCCAAAGGTTACGCAGGTCACTGCCATCAGCTAATGCAATAAATTCCACAGGCTGCTGTGAGAGCACTGACAGGAGCACTTTGCACCTGTCCCACCGTAGCAATGGAATCGATACTGAATCTGACTCCGCTGCATATCCAAATTAAAGAAGTCGCTGCTATGAGCCTTCTTAGAATCAAGCTCCAATCAGGGCTTCTAGCTACCGAATCAGGACATGCTAGCCTGATCAAAGACATTCCTGGCATAGATATCTGCACTAGATCAGATACTATGACTAACGAACTTTTCTTTGGTGCTAAATTCAGAACCCTCATCCCGGACTGGAAGGACAGGGACACTGGCAACCCCATCAGCGACCCCTACGGTACGACGAGACAACCAGACACATTCTGTGCGATTGTCCAGCCTTGGTATGGACTAGGAGGAAACATCTGCACGTGGTCGCAGTGCCTCGCACCTTCTCTGTTGGGAGACTCCCTTTCACTAATAATAATAATAATAATATATATATCTATATTACATATACATATATTATTTTATGAATTTTGATGTTCATAAAAATATAATTTTTATTAAATCATCAAGCAAAGGATAAGCTTCAGTGGATCACAGTATGGCAGCTGCTCAACCACTTATAACGTCTTGTCTATTATAAAAGTCGTTTACAGTTGATTCAAGGCTTTGTCATTGTATTAAATAATGTTTTAATATATAACTTGCGCGGCACCAGGTGATCGAAGATCCTCACAATTTACTATGTTATATGTAACATTGGGATGACATCCATTGTCGTCTATTAAATGAATAATAAACTTTTAATGGTTTAGAAGCCATACAATGTAAATTGCCCCTTATTTATCATTGCAGTCCAGCACGGATATGACCTTAGAGGCGTTCAGGCATAATCCAACGGACGTAGCGTCATACCACTGTTCGCTCGAACAAGTATTGTGCCATTGGTAAGTACCTGCGGTTCCTCTCGTACTACGCAGGAATGCTGTCGCAACAACGTTCTGTCATTAGTAGGGTAAAACTAACCAGTGTTACGACGGTCTAAGCCCAGCTCACGTTCCCTTGCATGGGTGAACAATCCAACGCTTGGTGAATTTTGCTTCACAATGATAGGAAGAGCCGACATCGAAGGATCAAAAAGCGACGTCGCTATGAACGCTTGGCCGCCACAAGCCAGTTATCCCTATGGTAACTTTTCTGACACCTCTTGTTAAAAACTCTTTAAACCAAAAGGATCGATAGGTCGAGCTTTTGCTGTCCCTGTGTGTACTGAACACCGAGAGCAAGTCAGCATTTGCCCTTTGACTCTATGTGGCCTTGGGACACCTCCGTTATTATTTGAGAGATGTACCGCCCCAGTCAAACTCTCTACCTGGCATTGTCCTTGAAGTGGATCATACCTGAGTAATTGGAGTTATATCAAATTTTTAAATCAAGAATACATAAATGCACTCTCTCGTTAATGAATTTGTTTGCGATTATATAACAAACTCGTGATACTTTGATCAAGAAACTTGCATCAAAACCCAATACCATAAGATATAATAAATATATCTGTATAATGGCTAGGAAATGATACACGTTCCATCTAATCAAGTAAGTAAGGAAACAATAAGAGTAGTGGTATTTCATTGTCGATACTAAACCGAAATCTAATATCTTCCACTAATTATACACCTCTTATGTCTCCTTACACTGCCAGATTAGAGTCAAGTTCAAAAGAGTCTTCTTTCCCCGCTAATTATTCCAAGCCCGTTCCCTTGTCTGTGGTTTCGCTAGATAGTAGATAGGGACAGTAGGAATCTCGTTAATCCATTCATGCGCGTCACTAATTAGATGACGAGGCATTTGGCTACTGTAGGAAATGATCTTTTGCCCACACAGTGACGCCAATCAAATATGACGTAGCGCATGGCTATTTTTCCTTTTCTTTGTACCTTTAAGATGTTGACTTAGGTAGCAAACAAGTATAAGGAAAGTATTACAATAAATGTTAGCTCACTCTACGGTGGTATCCAGAATGGAACATAAATGTTTTGAATCCGCAAACTCCACCAACTACTACCATGGTACTGATAACATTGCTGTCAGCAGCGTTTAGGACACCGAGTTCTCTCAGTCTTGTTACGGACTGATAGCTCCAGATGCCCCTCCAGTTTAGAGTGGCAGAGACGGTTCTAATATCCTCATGTAGTTCGTAAGTCTAGTCTGTCATAGATCTCAATCTTACACCGATGAGCTTGGTCAAGATCAAGTCCGTCTGTCACAACCTTCGCGTCGATCACTAAAGTGTGATCTGGTCGGAAGGTCACCAGGTCCGGCTTATATTTCCTGTTCTCTCCCTGCAGACTTTTTTCAGCAATGACAGTGTAACCCCGTTACTCAAGCCACTGCTTAAGATAAGAAGCCACACTGTTGTGTCCAGCCACCCGCCTCCCATGCGTACGATGACATTTCTGCAGAATGTGGTTTAGTGTTTCGGGAGCTTGGGAGTTAGTTTGATTTCACTCACAGTCGACTACCCATCCGTGTTGTTGAGCATAACGACCTGCTTCACGGAGACCGCTACCATCAACAGAATTGTGCAATTTATTTGCCCAGCACGAATCGATCTCATGGCGTGTAAACAGTGCATCTTCTTTTGCCTGGCATCTATCCCGGGCCCTCCGACGTTCCGCACTGAGGAAGGAGTTGGCCGTCTCTGATTGCTCGAGGTGAGGCCACTTAATGCTATCCAACCATTGTATGCGCAGCACTGGGGCTGTCCATCGCACTGAGGGTACACCGAGATCCCCAGCATTCTGGGGGGCGTGGAAGAATGTAACTGACACATCCATAGGAAGATCTAACTACGTCCTTACGACCGCCCGTACTAGTCTGTCACACTTCCTCAGAACGCCTATTGCCACACTACCAAGAGTTAGCTTGCGATATAGCTGTGGAACAAGGACAGTCCTGAGGGCAAATAACTTCTGTTGAGGCTTCAGGGGGAACGCGTTATTATATCCAACTTTGGACCCAGGTCCTCAGCTGGATTATAACGAGCTCTCCCTCTGCAGTGAACTGGGTACGTACGTAGTTGACAAAGTTCCTTGGTGCGCCATATGCTGTGAGGGTATCCAGGACTACTTCGTGTGACATGGAGTCAAATGCTTTGCTCACATCCAACGTGGCAATATAGCAAGACTTATACTGTCTATAGCAATTCCTCAGAACTAGCACCACCGTCAGTAGGCATAAACCCCTGCTGACGCGGATCCCAATCGACGCTTGACGCAAATCGGGATGCCAAAATGGCATTAAGTTGTCCGACTATGACGGAAGGAACCGATATCGGACGAAAGTCATGAGGTTGAGATGCCTTCCCCGTTTTTGGGACGAAAACGGTTCGGGCCATTCGGAAGAGTACGTGTAGTTCGCCGCACCAGAGAATAAGGTTCATTATGCGAAGCATAACACCATTGGGAATACTCCTGGAAGTTTTTGGAGTTATTCCGCCCGGTCCGGGAGAGGAAGTCAGTGACACTTTGTGCAGTTGCAGGTCCCTAGACGTAATCGGTGACCATACCCCCTCAAGTAAATGCGCCATATTTGGTACGACGGTATTACAATAAGAAAGGCTTTGTTGCGTCATGACTTCACTCCAGAATGGTTCCATAATCTCTTGGGTCCATCAAGCAAGGATCCAATGCATTTCCCTTATGCTTGTCCCAGTTACGCTGAACCCTAGCTTACAGCAGTCTATTTTGTCTCCTATTGCGAGGCTCAGGATAAACTCTCGCCGAAACCAGACCATTGATCCGTGCCGGAAAAATTTCCAGGAGATAGTTGGACAAGCACTGGAGAGTTGCTACTTTGCCCGAGGTTTGCGCACTATCTACGATAGATTGAAATACCTCGACTCTCCACGTTCGACTGCATTCTACAGGGCGTAAGCCTCGGATAACTCTTCCTCGTTCCACCTGACTTTCACGGCAACACGCAAACGAAGCTCATCGAGCCTGTCTTTGTGGATCCGCGACATGTGGACACCTAAACCGGTTTTTCTACTAAAACTTCGGTTACATTCCACACATAGATGCGTCCCATATTGATCACTCGCATCTACGTTCCTTTCCTGATGGGCTCCTACGTTTACCGTGGGAGAAGTATTCCCTGAATTTACAACAGGTATCCGAGGCTGTATTAAATTGTTTGCACCATCAGTTGTAGATCCATTGGATTGGTAGCCCAATGGACCATTTCGCCACCCATATCTGCTAATAACCGATAATATCTTGCAATATAGTCAGCTAATACCCAGAGGATACCACGCGGAGGTTATGAGTCGACTTGACCGTGACTTACGAATTACAGTAGGTTTACTATAGTTCCAAATTTGCATTGTCCTTTGGTCCTCCAGTATAGACCGTGCCAGTTCTGAATTGATTGTTAATTGATAATCGTTCTAATTTAAAAGAACTAACTGGTGGCCGATTGCTGGAACTGCCTCCAGAGACTGTCTCTTACTAACAACGTCACCCTTCTATGGGTACCTGGACACTCTGGTATTCAGGGCAATGAGCTGGCGGAAGAACTTGCAAGGGCCGGTTCGTCAGCTACTTTTTCCGGCCCTGAGCCCTTCTGTGGCGTGGGTTGGTCAACCATCTCAGCTATTGTGAAAGCCGGGGCTGTTAGGTTGACTGATCGCTACTGGTCGGTCCAACCAGGGATGCGGCAAGCCAAGGAGCTTATCAATCCCGTGGTCGACCGGAAAACCAGCTTACTTTCCAGGAGGGACCTTCACCTCCTCGTTGGCTTTAGTGGCCATCATACGGTAAACGGTAGTTCACCTCACCAAAATGCGTCTGTCTTCTGATGCTGAGTGCAGACTCTGCAAAGAGGACGACGAGACAACCAGACACATTCTGTGCGATTGTCCAGCCTTGGTATGGACTAGGAGGAAACATCTGCACGTGGTCGCAGTGCCTCGCACCTTCTCTGTTGGGAGACTCCCTTTCACTAATAATAATAATAATAATATATATATCTATATTACATATACATATATTATTTTATGAATTTTGATGTTCATAAAAATATAATTTTTATTAAATCATCAAGCAAAGGATAAGCTTCAGTGGATCACAGTATGGCAGCTGCTCAACCACTTATAACGTCTTGTCTATTATAAAAGTCGTTTACAATTGATTCAAGGCTTTGTCATTGTATTAAATAATGTTTTAATATATAACTTGCGCGGCACCAGGTGATCGAAGATCCTCACAATTTACTATGTTATATGTAACATTGGGATGACATCCATTGTCGTCTATTAAATGAATAATAAACTTTTAATGGTTTAGAAGCCATACAATGTAAATTGCCCCTTATTTATCATTGCAGTCCAGCACGGATATGACCTTAGAGGCGTTCAGGCATAATCCAACGGACGTAGCGTCATACCACTGTTCGCTCGAACAAGTATTGTGCCATTGGTAAGTACCTGCGGTTCCTCTCGTACTACGCAGGAATGCTGTCGCAACAACGTTCTGTCATTAGTAGGGTAAAACTAACCAGTGTTACGACGGTCTAAGCCCAGCTCACGTTCCCTTGCATGGGTGAACAATCCAACGCTTGGTGAATTTTGCTTCACAATGATAGGAAGAGCCGACATCGAAGGATCAAAAAGCGACGTCGCTATGAACGCTTGGCCGCCACAAGCCAGTTATCCCTATGGTAACTTTTCTGACACCTCTTGTTAAAAACTCTTTAAACCAAAAGGATCGATAGGTCGAGCTTTTGCTGTCCCTGTGTGTACTGAACACCGAGAGCAAGTCAGCATTTGCCCTTTGACTCTATGTGGCCTTGGGACACCTCCGTTATTATTTGAGAGATGTACCGCCCCAGTCAAACTCTCTACCTGGCATTGTCCTTGAAGTGGATCATACCTGAGTAATTGGAGTTATATCAAATTTTTAAATCAAGAATACATAAATGCACTCTCTCGTTAATGAATTTGTTTGCGATTATATAACAAACTCGTGATACTTTGATCAAGAAACTTGCATCAAAACCCAATACCATAAGATATAATAAATATATCTGTATAATGGCTAGGAAATGATACACGTTCCATCTAATCAAGTAAGTAAGGAAACAATAAGAGTAGTGGTATTTCATTGTCGATACTAAACCGAAATCTAATATCTTCCACTAATTATACACCTCTTATGTCTCCTTACACTGCCAGATTAGAGTCAAGTTCAAAAGAGTCTTCTTTCCCCGCTAATTATTCCAAGCCCGTTCCCTTGGCTGTGGTTTCGCTAGATAGTAGATAGGGACAGTAGGAATCTCGTTAATCCATTCATGCGCGTCACTAATTAGATGACGAGGCATTTGGCTACTGTAGGAAATGATCTTTTGCCCACACAGTGACGCCAATCAAATATGACGCAGCGCATGGCTATTTTTCCTTTTCTTTGTACCTTTAAGATGTTGACTTAGGTAGCAAACAAGTATAAGGAAAGTATTACAATAAATGTTAGCTCACTCTACGGTGGTATCCAGAATGGAACATAAATGTTTTGAATCCGCAAACTCCACCAACTACTACCATGGTACTGATAACATTGCTGTCAGCAGCGTTTAGGACACCGAGTTCTCTCAGTCTTGTTACGGACTGATAGCTCCAGATGCCCCTCCAGTTTAGAGTGGCAGAGACGGTTCTAATATCCTCATGTAGTTCGTAAGTCTAGTCTGTCATAGATCTCAATCTTACACCGATGAGCTTGGTCAAGATCAAGTCCGTCTGTCACAACCTTCGCGTCGATCACTAAAGTGTGATCTGGTCGGAAGGTCACCAGGTCCGGCTTATATTTCCTGTTCTCTCCCTGCAGACTTGTTTCAGCAATGACAGTGTAACCCCGTTACTCAAGCCACTGCTTAAGATAAGAAGCCACACTGTTGTGTCCAGCCACCCGCCTCCCATGCGTACGATGACATTTCTGCAGAATGTGGTTTAGTGTTTCGGGAGCTTGGGAGTTAGTTTGATTTCACTCACAGTCGACTACCCATCCGTGTTGTTGAGCATAACGACCTGCTTCACGGAGACCGCTACCATCAACAGAATTGTGCAATTTATTTGCCCAGTACGAATCGATCTCATGGTGTGTAAACAGTGCATCTTCTTTTGCCTGGCATCTATCCCGGGCCCTCCGACGTTCCGCACTGAGGAAGGAATTGGCCGTCTCTGATTGCTCGAGGTGAGGCCACTTAATGCTATCCAACCATTGTATGCGCAGCACTGGGGCTGTCCATCGCACTGAGGGTACACCGAGATCCCCAGCATTCTGGGGGGCGTGGAAGAATGTAACTGACACATCCATAGGAAGATCTAACTACGTCCTTATGACCGCCCGTACTAGTCTGTCACACTTCCCTCAGAACGCCTATTGCCACACTACCAAGAGTTAGCTTGCGATATAGCTGTGGAACAAGGACAGTCCTGAGGGCAAATAACTTCTGTTGAGGCTTCAGGGGGAACGTTATTATATCCAACTTTGGACCCAGGTCCTCAGCTGGATTATAACGAGCTCTCCCTCTGCAGTGAACTGGGTACGTACGTAGTTGACAAAGTTCCTTGGTGCGCCATATGCTGTGAGGGTATCCAGGACTACTTCGTGTGACATGGAGTCAAATGCTTTGCTCACATCCAACGTGGCAATATAGCAAGACTTATACTGTCTATAGCAATTCCTCAGAACTAGCACCACCGTCAGTAGGCATAAACCCCTGCTGACGCGGATCCCAATCGACGCTTGACGCAAATCGGGATGCCAAAATGGCATTAAGTTGTCCGACTATGACGGAAGGAACCGATATCGGACGAAAGTCATGAGGTTGAGATGCCTTCCCCGTTTTTGGGACGAAAACGGTTCGGGCCATTCGGAAGAGTACGTGTAGTTCGCCGCACCAGAGAATAAGGTTCATTATGCGAAGCATAACACCATTGGGAATACTCCTGGAAGTTTTTGAGTTATTCCGCCCGGTCCGGGAGAGGAAGTCAGTGACACTTTGTGCAGTTGCAGGTCCCTAGACGTAATCGGTGACCATACCCCTCAAGTAAATGCGCCATATTTGGTATTACAATAAGAAAGGCTTTGTTGCGTCATGACTTCACTCCAGAATGGTTCCATAATCTCTTGGGTCCATCAAGCAAGGATCCAATGCATTTCCCTTATGCTTGTCCCAGTTACGGCCTCTGAACCCTAGCTTACAGCAGTCTATTTTGTCTCCTATTGCGAGGCTCAGGATAAACTCTCGCCGAAACCAGACCATTGATCCGTGCCGGAAAAATTTCCAGGAGATAGTTGGACAAGCACTGGAGAGTTGCTACTTTGCCCGAGGTTTGCGCACTATCTACGATAGATTGAAATACCTCGACTCTCCACGTTCGACTGCATTCTACAGGGCGTAAGCCTCGGATAACTCTTCCTCGTTCCACCTGACTTTCACGGCAACACGCAAACGAAGCTCATCGAGCCTGTCTTTGTGGATCCGCGACATGTGGACACCTAAACCGGTTTTTCTACTAAAACTTCGGTTACATTCCACACATAGATGCGTCCCATATTGATCACTCGCATCTACGTTCCTTTCCTGATGGGCTCCTACGTTTACCGTGGGAGAAGTATTCCCTGAATTTACAACAGGTATCCGAGGCTGTATTAAATTGTTTGCACCATCAGTTGTAGATTCATTGGATTGGTAGCCCAATGGACCATTTTCGCCACTCATATCTGCTACTAACCGATAATATCTTGCAATATAGTCAGCTAATACCCAGAGGATACCACGCGGAGGTTATGAGTCGACTTGACCGTGACTTACGAATTACAGTAGGTTTACTATAGTTCCAAATTTGCATTGTCCTTTGGTCCTCCAGTATAGACCGTGCCAGTTCTGAATTGATTGTTAATTGATAATCGTTCTAATTTAAAATAACTAACTGGTTGCCCAGTTAGTATTCTTAAAAATTGTAGCAAGTAATTTCCACAATTGGCTACGTAACTAAACTATCCGGCGAACAAAAAAACTACCATAAATGATAGAAACTCTATTTACCCAGAACGAGCACATAAACCATGTTATTGTTTCCTAATCAAACCCGACTATCTCAATCTTCAGAGTAAATCCTTATCCCGAAGTTACGGATCTAATTTGCCGACTTACCTTACCTACATTATTCTATCGACTAGAGACTCTTCACCTTGGAGACCAGCTGCGGATATTGGTACGGCCTGTTGAGAAGTTGGCGTGTCCCCACCATAAATTTTCAAGGTCCGAGGAGAAAATATCGACACAACAGTATATGTCATGCTCTTCTAGCCCATCTACCATATCTCTCTGCGAAAGACTTCCATGGTAGTACTGCTATGAAATAGAAAACAAAACTCTTCCGATACCTCTCGACGGCTTCTTTATGGTCGTTCCTGTTGCCAGGATGAGCACGAGGCCCATATTTAATAACAAACGGATACTCAACAGGTTACGGAATTGGAACCGTATTCCCTTTCGTTCAAAATTATTCAAGTTTATGATACACACAATATTTATATAAATGACAACTTTTTACTTGAAAATTTTCCGATTTCGCCTTGAACTTAGGACCGACTAACTCGTGATCAACCACTGTTCACACGAAACCCTTCTCCACTTCAGTCCTCCAAGGTCTCATTCGATTATTTGCTACTACCACCAAGATCTGTACCAATGACGGCTCCATGCAGGCTTACGCCTGGTGAGTTGTTACATACTCCTTAGCGGATTTCGACTTCCATGATCACCGTCCTGCTGTTTTCAGCAACCAACGCCTTAACATTGTTTCTGAATGAGTTGTTAATTTGGGCACCGTAACATTACGTTTGGTTCATCCCACAGCGCCAGTTCTGCTTACCAAAAGTGGCCCACGGGGCACATTATATCATAACCTTAAACTTCATATCAAGAAAGTTAAGGTTCTTACCCATTTAAAGTTTGAGAATAGGTTAAAATCGTTTCGACCCTAAGGCCTCTAATCATTCGCTTTACCAGATAAGATTATTTTGTACAACAGTTAAATGCACCAGCTCTCCTGAGGGAAACTACGGAAGTAACCAGCTACCAGATGGTTCGGTTGGTCTTTCGCTTACTTAATTCTGACAATCGATTTGCACGTCAGAACTGTTTCGGTCTTCCATCAGGGTTTCCCCTGACTTCAACATGATCAAGTATAGTTCACCATCTTTCGGGTCACAGCATATATGCCCAAGGTTCGTTCCAGTTAGAGGCATAAATAATATAAATACCATTATACATATCTATATAGAACACCCCGGGATTGCGTTAAATAACTATAAATATTTAAAAAACTAATCCCATTAATAGTCAAGTTAATTACGCTATTAGGTTTTTATCCCAATAACTTGCACATATGTTAGACTCCTTGGTCCGTGTTTCAAGACGGGTTCCGAAGGTATCCTGAATCTTTCGCAATGTTAATCATACAAATGCTTATAATAAACACAATAATCAATGATAATCATGCCATTATATAATTCCGAAAAATTAACGCACTGTATTCATATAAATCTATCAGTACTTTAAAAAACAATTTGTGACATTTATTTTATGTTAAAATGCAAACATTCTAATTTAAATAAATATTTATCACAATCGTTTAATAAATTATTTATACTAATAGATTACAATGTCCTTATATGGAAAAAATGCACACTATTATTATAATATTGATTAAATATTACAACTCTAATGATGAATTTTCCATAACGGATATTCAGGTTCATCGGGCTTAATCTCTAAGCAGTTTCACGTACTATTTAACTCTCTATTCAGAGTTATTTGCATCTCAGGGTTATATTTATTTTTAGATGGAGTTTACCACCCACTTAGAGCTGCACTATCAAGCAACACGACTCTTTGGAAATATCATCTAATAATCATTAACGTTATACGGGACTGGCACCATCTATGGGTAAATGGCCTCATTTAAGAAGGTCTTAAATCGTTAATTTCTCACACTAGAATATTGATGTTCCATTCACTGGATCTCACATTTGTCATATAGACAAAGTGACTAAGTGCTGAACTGATTTCTTTTCGCTCGCCGCTACTAAGAAAATCCTTGTTAGTTTCTTTTTTCCTTCCCTAATTAATACGCTTAAATTCAGGGGGTAGTCCCATATGAGTTGAGGTTGTATAATTATACAATATATGTTTAAATAAAAATGTTCTTTATTTTAACAATATGAAATGTACTATATTTTTAGTTTGAAGGTCTATATTATTCACACAAATTTTTCTTTATTCATATTCATTAATAAGAGGCAATTCTAGTTTATATAAAAATCACATATTTTATGCTAGACGTTCCTCAGTACTATTTGAATTGAATAAAGAATATATAATTCTTCAAATTTCTCTTACAAAATAGAGGCATAGTAATTCCATTTATTTAATATTATGAATATTTTAAATAAGAATTTTTACATTCAAATTTATATTATCCAATAATATACCATATATACCAAATATATACCATATAGTTTTACAACCCTCAACCATATGTAGTCCAAGCCGCACTCTAAAATTAATTAAAGTACATAACAGCATGGACTGCGATATGCGTTCAAAATATCGATGTTCATGTGTCCTGCAGTTCACACGATGACGCACAGTTTGCTGCGTTCTTCATCGACCCATGAGGCGAGTGATCCACCGCTTAGAGTGATACAAATTTTTTGGTTTATTTCATTACGTCAAAACATTTTTTTTTTTTGAAAGAAATTAAAAATACACCATTTTACTGGCATATATCAATTCCTTCAATAAAATATTTTTATATACCTAAAGAAATGTTGCGAAATGTCTTAGTTCTACAAAATCGGTGATAATAACAGATTACAAATATATTAATAAAATTTCTACATTATTTTTTAACCATCAATATATGTAAAGCATTAACCTGAAAAACAAGTAAAACATTGTTTAATTTAGGTTGTTTATACAATGTATGCGCATTGGAATATGAACAATACATTTATGCAACGCATGTATATTATGGTACATATACACGCAATATATTTATATTTCATTTGTTTTTATTAAACTTTAAGTACCTACAATGAATATCATTTTAGCCATTGAAATAATATAAAATTTAATTTTTTTTACGGGTATATTCATTATACAATAATGATCCTTCTGCAGGTTCACCTATGGAAACCTTGTTACGACTTTTACTTCCTCTAAATAATCAAGTTCGGTGAACTTTTGCGAAACAACCGCAAAACACAAGGCGTTACAGTGATCACGTCCGGAGACCTCACTAAATAATTCAATCGGTAGTATCGACGGGCGGTGTGTACAAAGGGCAGGGACGTAATCAATGCGAGTTAATAACTCACACTTACTGGGAATTCCAAGTTCATGTGAACAGTTTCAGTTCACAATCCCAAGCATGAAAGTGGTTCAGCGGTTTACCCGGACCTCTCGGTCTACGAAATACACATATACTAACTACAATTGTAAGTTGCACTACCCGTATGAAGCAGAAGTTCAACTACGAACGTTTTAGCCGCAACAACTTTAATATACGCTATTGGAGCTGGAATTACCGCGGCTGCTGGCACCAGACTTGCCCTCCAATAGGTCCTTGTTAAAGTATTTAAAGTGTACTCATTCCAATTACAGGGCCTCGGATATGAGTCCTGTATTGTTATTTTTCGTCACTACCTCCCCGAGCTGGGAGTGGGTAATTTACGCGCCTGTTGCCTTCCTTAGATGTGGTAGCCGTTTCTTAGGCTCCCTCTCCGGAATTGAACGCTGATTCCCCGTTACCCGTTGCAACCATGATAGTCCTAGATACTACCATCAAAAGTTGATAGGGCAGACATTTGAAAGATCTGCCGTCGGTACGACACCATACGATCTGCATGTTATCTAGAGTTTAACCAGTGTAACGATTTTGCAATCTCTTGGTTTTAGCCTAATAAAAGCACACGGTCCAGAAGGTCCGTGTTTTAATTGCATGTATTAGCTCTAGAATTACCACAGTTATCCAAGTAACTGTTAACGGAACTAAGGAACCTGAACTGATATTAAAAGCCTTTTGCGGTTTCACTTTTAATTCGTGTGTACTTAGACATGCATGGCTTAATCTTTGAGACAAGCCTATATCTACTGGCAGGATCAACCAGAATAATGTTATTTTTCTTTATGTGAATAATATTAAATATTTCCACATAAATGTATATTCAAATATGTAAATACATGACAACTCAAAAATATTTTTGAATAAAAATTATGATAATATTCAATAAAATATACATATATTTTGCATATGACATGTGCTAAACGAATATGGCCACATTTAGATAGCAATCACGTTGGTTAAATAACTGACAACTGTTAATATATATATATGTTGTATATATAAATATATATCCATATAATTCGTTCAAAAATATCATTTTATTACGACTTACTTAATATAAATTGTCACACATACACTTTTAATTTAAATAAATATAAATTAAAGTTTATTTCATTTTGATAACAAATTGATAATTTGTCCACTAAGCAACTTTTGAAGTAACAATATTATATACATGTAGAGCCGTTTGCTCGTGCCACAGTGAAATAAACACACGTTCTCTTTAATGTCTATAAACTAAAATAATATTCATTTATTCACTGTATTCACATCAGTTTCAGGTTGTTCATTCTTCTTCAATTATTTCTTTGCGTCTCTTCACTCGAGCGTTAGGCTTACAACTGTCGATATATTCTTTAATTTTTAAAACGAACACGTTACTCATTTTGGTAACTCTTAATCGATAACTTAAATCTGGGCTGCCACTATTTTTGCAGACTGGTATGCTGTTCTAATGACGGAGCTGCCAATCCTACATTCGGCGATCCTGACTTTCATTCGACCCGAATGATGGGTTCCAAGTCTTCATAAATTCAGCGACGGTATTAGTATGATTTGGACCCTCAAAGTCCCCTACTTTCTCAACTGTACGGCACGGACGATAGCCGTAATTTACGTTTCACAGCATAGGGACCTAAGAACTTCCCCTTCAGTTTCAAGCCAGCTCCAAATTGGGTGCGCTTGATGGCTACCAAGTCTCCAATGTGGAAATCACTTTCTGGCTTTCGGAATCTGTTGAATGAGTTACGGTTTTCTTCTTGGATGGATACGATATTCTCTTTTACTGTTTTTCTTAATTTATCTTTCTCCTCTTGTAATTCTATTAAGTGTTCATAATCTATTAACTGCTTTAATTCATTATCGTAAACTGTTCTCATCTCTAAGCCTGTCAGAATCTTAAATGGAGACACCTTTGTACTCCTCGGCGGAGACGAATTAATATATTGTTGTACCCTGGCAACATGCTTGTACCAAGCCTTTGGATCTGATGCACAAAGTTTGGTTAACAAAGTTATTACGATTCTATTAATCCGTTCGACTTGTCCATTACCACGTGGCACGCCTGTTGCTATTAGCAAATGTTGTAATCCCTGCTCCTTGCAATATTCCTCAAACTTGTTTGCCGTAAAGGCCGTACCCGTATCGCTGATAATCCTAACTGGATTGCCAAAAACCTCAGCCTGTTTCTGCAGCTTTTCAACAACTTCGTCTGCCCCTGTACTTTTCGACGGATACAACCAAACGAATTTCGAGAAAGCATCAACCACTACAAGAATATGGTTATACTGCTTCTTGGTTAACTCCATTGGCCCTATATGGTCAATATGGTATGTTTTTAGCGGAAGGTCTTCTTTGTCAATAGGATTCAACAATCCTTCCTTCTTACCATGCTTTGAATCGCCCACAATACACTCAATACACGACTTTATAATCATGTCTACCTTTCCGGCCAACTCAGGGATATAATAGTCACGTTTGATTAAGTCCATGGTCTTTTTGACACCGAAATGTCCCTGGCGATGAGCTGTAAGTATTATCTCATTTTCCATTTTGGAAGGAATCACTATCAACTCATTAACTGCATCTTTACGTAATATATCATGCTCTATATAGTAATCATCGTATGTGCTAGTCTCTAATACTTTACAAATCGCCTCTATCCACTTATCCTGCCGTTGTGCTTGCATAATGCGATGTCTAAGCGATTCCTGCAGTAGCAAACAATGCACTCTGCTTAAGGCATCCACATGTTTCATTTTTGTCCCTGGCCGGTGTTCAATCTCATAATCAAAATCTTGTAGAAAAATAGCCCAGCGAGATACTTTCACAGGAACATCTTGCTTTCTCATGGTCATTGCAAACGCGTTGCAGTCGGTTACAATCTTTATCTTCTTGCCCAGCAAATAAATTCTCCACTTCTTCAGAGCTTCGACTATGGCCAGTACCTCTAACTCATATGAGTGATATCTCGATTCGGCCGCCGTTGTCTTCCTACTCATGTATTCCACCGGATGTAGAGACTGATCGTCAGAGTTCATTTGTAACAGAACTGCACCGTATCCATACATGCTTGCGTCACAGTGGACCTCGGTAACTGCCTTTTGATTAAACAATCTAAGTACTGGATAATCAGATAAGCATGCTTTTAGCTGCTCAAACGACGCTAATTCTTCTTCACCCATTTTAAAACTTATGTCCTTTTTAACAGTCGAGTCAACGGTCTAGCAATGATAGCAAAATCCTTAACGAACCTGCGAAAATAAGAAGTCAAGCCCAAATAGCGTTGAATTGCATTCCTATCTCGAGGTGCTGGAAAATTTATAATAGCTGACGTTTTCTCCTGCGACACTTTTATAGTAGAGTTCTCAATTATATAGCCCAAAAAATTAACTTTACGCTGTAATATTTGGCATTTTTTCCACTTTATTTCCAATCCAGACTTTTCTGCCACTTCCAGCACTTTCTGCAATTTTTCAACACCTTCTACTTCGTCTGCTGACGGAATGATTATATCGTCCATATATAGAAACAGTGTACCCTCGTCTATCAGTGGTCTGAGAACTGCGAATATGTACCTCATAAACACAGCCGGAGAATTAGAGATCCCAAATGGCACAAAATTGAATTCATATTGGCCTCTTTGTGTCACGAATGCCGTATACTTGCGCGAATTTTCCTCAACAGGAACGTGGAAAAATCCATTTGACAAATCTAATGTGGTAAACACCTTTGCCTTCTGCAGCTTATGTATAACGTCGTCGATTAAAACCATAGGGAAATTATCGCGAATAATTTTCTCATTAAGCTTTCGGTAGTCGCAACACAATCTCTTTGTCCCATCTTTTTTGGTTACCAGAACGATTGGCGAAGCATATTCTGAGCAACTGTTTCGGATAACGCCCGTTTCTATCCTGCTTTTAATCTGTTTGTCAACTTTCTCATCGTCATCATATGGCAAACGTCTAGCTCTCTGATAGACAGGTATCTCATCTGTAAGCATGATTTTCATTTGCACTGGACTAGATTCTGGCCGAACAGGCTTATAATCATGGATAATCATGTTTCCTTTTGCCTTCAAATCTGCTTTTAAATGTGAAGTATCCACCTCTGATTTGAACTCATTAACAATGTCGACTAACAACGTTTGTTGAAACGTAGTTTGCAACTCGGCTATTTTCGACTCTGTCTCTATACGACTGGGAACGCAAATTTTGCTATGAGGAGCTAATTCTTGCGAACTTATCTCTTTTAAACCAACTTGCAGTTCGTCTTTCTTCTATGCGGCAAGGAAAATTACTCCGTTTGCACCAACAGATGCATTAACTACGTTGAAAACGTCGCAACCGATTATGCCGTCGTACAGGCTATCTTCGTCACGCACTACATGGAAGCACATTTCAATGGGAACATCATCTAATGAAGTAGAAATTATAAATGACCCCAAAGTGTAAATTTTCTTCCCACCTATGCCAACCAATTCCTTGACATTTGATTTAAGAGCGACTGGATACACTTGTTTGCATACTTTTTCACGTATGGTACAAATATCGCTACCAGAGTCAAACAAAGCTGTGATTTGCTTGCCAGCAATCATCACTTTCTTAAATGCACGATTAAACGCTCACTGAGATTACTGTTGCATATTTACGGATTCCTTTTTAACCGCTGCAGACCCCTTTGTCTCACACTCATTGGCCTTGTGCCCTATCTGGTTGCATTTGAAGCATTTTATACCCTTTTCTTGACAATCTTTAGCTATATGATCCTTTCCACCACATTTAAAACAACGTTTCTCTGATTTGAAGCCCTTTGTTGAATTATTTTCAGGCTTTGACTTTGGTTTAACATCCTGACTTGAGCAAATCTTTTCATAAATCTTCAGCTTCTGCCTAAACTCAATAAGATCTGATGCATGGTATAGACAACTTTTGTTTTGTTTAGAATCGGGTATACCGTCAATGATATATTCAATAATGCTTTCATCATCTAAGGTTCCTTGATTTGCTAAGCTCTTCATAGTGTAAAAATATTCATTCAAAGACTCCTGTTGTTTCTTTTTTCTACCAACTAGCAACTGGTGAACTTGCTTTGTAGAAAGCTTCTCACTAAATTCCGCTTTTAATGCGTTTTTTAAGGATTCCCAATTATTTATCTCTGTTTTACTATTTAGGAACAATTTGGCTGCACCTTTAACTAACTGTCTACCATAGATAAACTTTTGAACATCATTCCATCCAACAGTCACCGCATTTAACTCAAACTCACTCAGCCACTCATCCACACCTGGAGAGCCACTGCCAGTAAACGCTGAAAGGGAGTCCTCGATGTCCCTTAGTGTGAACGCCATTTTTGTTTGTTCTTGCAATATTGATCCGTCAGTCTCTTCGTAGATTGAAATATCCGTATTAGAACCGTCGTCTGAATCTAGATTAAAAAAAATATTAATCTCTCTTGCAACACTTGTTTAACACCTGAGTGTGGTAAAGATAATGATTTCAACTTTTCTTTGAGCTTTGTTGCTGTAAGCGACTTAATTTCATCTAATTGCATAACTTTGCTCTTTCCTTTATACGTATTAACAGTGTCAACACTGACAAACTCAACATTGACGTACAACTTAACAGACTTATGTTAACACTACGTTTCTTCTTTTCTGTACACCACTTCTTTTTGTGTGTTAGCGCACACGAATTTATATGATGTATCGTCTCCTCCAGTTTCGTCGACTGCCGTCTCCTTCGCCAACACCTTTCACTCGTACTCGTCTTTTGCTGTCGCAAATACAAATCAGCTCCGGTCTGTATATGCCGTCTTCAGTTGTTGTATATGCCGTCTTCTTGTTGCACTCGTTTATTCTCGCTTGCTGTTTTCCACGATCACGCCACACACCTCTGTGTATGTAGTTGTTCGCCTTGTACCAAACAGCGTGCCTTTGTTGAGTTCTCTTGCACTCTTTGAAGTTATTCTTGCCTCTTCCTTCTTGTTCACTATTCGCCGCTAGACAAAATGATGTTGTCAGCTTTGAATTGTTTATGCACAAAACCGTTGGTGTGAATTTTGCTTCTTCTCGGCGTCGTTTTCACATTTTTTTTTTTTTTTTCAAATCTTAATGGATTGTGACCAATTGCCTTTGTTAAATTTTTTAACCGTCTTTTACTTTTGCGTCTTTCACAAATTTATTTCACAATGTCTTAGTGGACAATTGCTCAATGTATTCATGTTCTTGCATGTTCATATCCCGGACGAGCCCCCAAAATTGTAGAGCCGTTTGCTCGGGCCACAGTGAAATAAACACACGTTCTCTTTAATGTCTATAAACTAAAATAATATTCATTTATTCACTGTATTCACATCAGTTTCAGGTTGTTCATTCTTCTTCAATTATTTCTTTGCGTCTCTTCACTCGAGCGTTAGGCTTACAACTGTCGATATATTCTTTAATTTTTAAAACGAACACGTTACTCATTTTGGTAACTCTTAATCGATAACTTAAATCTGGGCTGCCACTATTTTGCAGACTGGTATGCTGTTCTAATGACGGAGCTGCCAATCCTACATACATTTTGGTACTAGTTACATAAAACTGACTTATTGCCTAATTCCCTTTGTTATCTAATATATTACATTAATCGCAGCCAAGACGTTCTGAAGACGACAAATACCGATTAATTTATTCAATAAATTGTATGCATCCTATTATACAACAAATGAGTTCACACTGCTCATCTTGTATAGGTTTTGTGCCACGTTTTCTACAATTATCTTGTTTTCTTTTGTACTACTATCTACCGATTATATTGCTTATGACGGCAAGGCAACACTCCACTGTCATATGATTTTTTTCATATAAAAATTTTTCATATGACATGCTTTGCGCGACACCACTCCCCTATATAATTTTTGTGACACGTTTTTTACAAAATCAACATTTCCTTGGTGTTACCCTCTATACATTTTTTTGGGTCCATTAATTTAATAATACACCACTAAACTTCATTATTTATGCCATTTATATATTGCTTATGCCGGCAAGGCAACACTCAACTATCATATAATTCTTCTCATATAAAAATTTTCCATATGACATGCCTCGCGCGACACCACTCCCCTATATAGGTATTGTGACACGTTTTTTACAAAATCAACATTTTCTTTGGTATTACCACATAAAACTTTTTTGAGTTTAATGGATAACATAACACACTGCTATACGGAATTTGTTGAATAAACCAAATATCACACTGCTAAACTGTATTTGTTCAATAAAATGCATAACACACCGCTTTACCTAATTTGTTTAGTACATAACGCACTGCTAAACTTAATTTGTTTCATAAACCAAATATCACACTGCTAAACTTTCTATGTTTAATAAACATCATAACACACCGCTTAACTAGAAATGTTCATCATACCGCTAAACTGTATTTATTTAATAATCCACATATCACACTGCTAAGCCTTATTCATTCAGTAAAACCCCATAACACACCGCTATACCAAATTTGTTCAACACATAACGCACTGCTAAACTTTATTTGTCCCAAGAACAAAATATCACACTGTTCAACTTTATTTTTGTTCAATAAACCACATATCACACCGCTAAACTTTATTTTTTCAATAACCCCATTCATACATTCAATACATAACGCACTGCGAAACTTTATTTGTTCAATAAACCACATAACACACCGCTGAACATTATTTGTTTAATAATCATTAACGTTATACGGGCCTGGCACCCTCTATGGGTAAATGGCCTCATTTGAGAAGGACTTAAATCGTTAATTTCTCATACTGGAATATTAACGTTCCATACACTGCATCTCACATTTGTCATATAGACAAAGTGACTTAGTGCTGAGCTGATTTCTTTTCGCTCGCCGCTACTAAGAAAATCCTTGTTAGTTTCTTTTCCTCCCCTAATTAATATGCTTAAATTCAGGGGGTAGTCCCATATGAGTTGAGGTTGTATAATTATACAATATATGTTTAAATAAAAATGTTCTTTATTTTAACAATATGAAATGTACTATATTTTTAGTTTGAAGGTCTATATTATTCACACAAATTTATGTCATGCTCTTCTAGCCCATCTACCATATCTCTCTGCGAAAGACTTCCATGGTAGTACTGCTATGAAATAGAAAACAAAACTCTTCCGATACCTCTCGACGGCTTCTTTATGGTCGTTCCTGTTGCCAGGATGAGCACGAGGACCATATTTAATAACAAACGGATACTCAACAGGTTAAAGAATTGGAACCGTATTCCCTTTCGTTCAAAATTATTCAAGTTTATGATACACACAATATTTATATAAATGACAACTTTTTACTTGAAAATTTTCCGATTTCGCCTTGAACTTAGGACCGACTAACTCGTGATCAACCACTGTTCACACGAAACCCTTCTCCACTTCAGTCCTCCAAGGTCTCATTCGATTATTTGCTACTACCACCAAGATCTGTACCAAAGACGGCTCCATGCAGGCTTACGCCAAACACTTCTATGCACATCATTGTACCATCCTACTCACTAAAGTGTCAAAATTTATATTACAAGTTTAGTGTGCGCTCAGTGACAGCTCAACGACTACTATATGTTCATTTATTCAACATGTGTGTATATACTATTTACATTTGCGACTCTTATAATTAGTTCTTATATTCTAATATTGCAATGGGGCTTATACTACTATACTTTTATACGATTACTACTACTACAGCTCGGCCATCCTGATAATTAGGATCTCCTGATCCTCGCCGCTCTATTTCTTGTAATCATTACATTTGTTTCATTTTCGTTACTTATTTCAGTATTTGTTACATTTGGTTTGGTTTTCTTTTTTACATTCACTTTAGACTTTTGTTTTTTTTTATCGTTTTTCTTATCTGTATTTTTATTATTTGATACCGAATTCTTTTCTCGAAGCCATGGTTTAATATTATGAGCCGCCCATATTCCATCGTATGGTTTTTGCGTCAACTGAAAACCTTCCACATCTTTGATACAATACCTATAATTATCTAGTACTTTGGCGATTTCATAGGGGCCTTTATATTTTGTTATTAATTTCCTAGGCGCTCCAACTGTTGAATCAAAATTGTTGACCATAACATAGTCTCCTAATTTGAATTTATTTGCTTCTAGTCGCTTAGCGTCAACGTATTTCTTGTTATAGATCTGTACTTTTCTTGCGAAACTTCTGCATTTTTTCTAATTTTCTCTAAATTAATTTCTTTTCTTTTTAGCTTTGACTCCAATACATTTTCTTTTAAACAATCTAGCATTTTTCCTTTTTGATTCACTCCAAACAGCATTATGTTTGGGTGCTCATTTATGCTTCTGTGCTTTGTATTGTTCATTGCATACTCTACTTCTTCCAAGACTTTGTGCCACTGTACGTTTTTCTCTACATCTACGAGCTTACTAATCATGGGTCCTAGGTCTCTATTTATTCGCAATTGCAATTTTAATGTGCTTAATGTTTCTTGATTCCAAAAATTCTTCGAACATATCTGATGTAAAACATGTCCCTCTATCTGAAACAATGGTCGTTGGTCTACTATACGCTGTAAAATAATCACTTAAGGCTTCAATTGCTTCCGTTGATTTCGCTGGATACAATCTCACAAACTTTGTGCATCCATCAACAATTACTAATACATGTTTTTTCGTAGAATTCGTTTGATTTACCGGACCATAGTGATCTATGTGTATGAGTTCAAATGGTGTATTTCCCTTTGGTACAATATTAACAGTTCCTTCTTGCTTACCATTTCTTCCTTGAAAAGCTATACATTTTAGACAGTTCTTAACATGTTCTTCCGCTTTACTTCTAACATTTGGAAACCAATAACTTTTACCAACCATTTCCGTAACTTTGTCTTTCCCTACATGGCCTAACTCATTGTGGTATTTATACAATACGTGTTCTTTCATAGCTTCCGGGACATGGAACAATAACTTATCTTTTACTTTTTGTAAATCACACCATTTCGCATTTCATATAATTCGCTTTCTTTGTTACTTAGCATTTCTTTAATCTTTCTCAACTTCTCGTCTCTGTTTTGACATATAACTAAATTGTCCTCGAACGTATTTTCCTCTATTACCAAAATCGTATTACATCTACTAAGAGCATCAACGTGTTTCATTCTAGTTCCCGATCTATGTTCTAGTTTATATGAATAATTCTGTAATTCCATCTTGCTATTCTCGGATTCAACTCTTTTTGTTCAACGTCATTGTGAGAGAATTACAGTCTGTTACTATTTAGAACTCAATTCCTTGCAGGTACACTCTAAACCTTTTTAATGCATATATTACTGCCAGTGTTTCCAGTTCAAAACTATGATACCTTGATTCTGTATCCGTTGTCCTTTTTGAGAAGTAAAAAATTGGATGTAACTTACCATCTGCTTTCCTTTGCAAAAGGATTGATCCGAAACCTATCGAACTTGCATCGCAGTGCAATTGTGTATCATCTTTAGGACTGTACAATGCCAAAATATGCGTTTTTAATAGTTTGATTTTTAATTCATCAAATGCTTCTAATTGCGCTGGGCCAAACTCAAACTTTTTGTCTTTCTTTGTCAAATCATGGAATGGCTTTGCTATTGTTGAAAAATTCTGTATAAATCTTCTGAAATACGAGCACATCCCTAAAAAAACTCTGAACATCATGAACTTTTTGTGGCATGGGAAAATTTTCAATTGCTTTCACACCGTCGTCATCTGCTTTAATACCCTTTTCTGATATTATACATGATGTATATCCTAAATATTTCACCTCACTTTGAAAAAATTACATTTATCGATTCGCAGCTCTAATTTGTTTTCAACTAATCACTCAAATACTTCTTTTAATATGGCTTGGTGATCTTCTATATTCTTTGTCGCTATCATTATGTCATCGAGATAAACTATCACTTTCTTTTCTAATCATGTCGTCAAATACTTTGTTAATGAACCTTTGAAAAACGGACGGAGCATTTGTCAGCCCAAAAGGCATTCTTGTGAACTCATACTGTCCTAATGGCGTGGTAAATGATGTATACTTTATCGATTCTTCGTCCATATAAACATGGAAGAGTCCATTTTTTAGGTCTAACTTCGAGAAGACAACTTTGTTGGCTAGCGTATCTAATAAATCATCAATTAATGGCATCGGGTATCTAACTTTCACCGTGATCTTATTTAGTTTCCTATAGTCTATGCACATCCGAATGCCACCCAATTTCTTTTTTACCAATACAATTGGCGAACAATACTCAGACTCACTTTGTCGTATAATACCATCTTTTAAATAATCATCAAGGATTTCTTGTAATTTTTCTTTCTCTACATATGCCAGGCGCCTTGGCGAAAAAATAAACGGCTTATCTTCTAATCTTAGCTTCATTTCACATTTTATATTCGTTTCACTCGGTCTTTTTTGGTTTAATATAATATTCTTCAATAACATTTATAAATTCGCATCTTTGTTTAATATTTAATTGTGAACCTATCTCATATACCTTTTCATTATCATTGTAATCAATTAATAATAGTTGTTCTTCAAAATTATTTTGTTCGTCTGCATTTGTCTCATAATGACTTTTAAATTCTCTACTTTTATTTTTGATTTTCCTTACTTTGATATTTACTTTGATTTGTTTTACTTTGATTTTTTTATACCCGCCTAGACCCGCCTAGACCAACAAATTTTTTGGGATAGTATGTCTTATTGTTGCACGCAGATCAAGTTTGTTTTAGATTTTGACCACGCCGTCTTCCGCCCCCCGCAAATCGAAAAACGGATTGCAAGCAAAATTGTAAATCTAGAATGTTCATTTTTAGTATGCATAACAATAGTCAACATTTTAATAATCTCTGAAAATTTGGTTACGATCGGATAATAAACATGGAAGATATTAAATAAAATATTTTATTGGGTTAAAATCCAGTGCGGCTGCCCTGATTGTGTTTCTTTCTCCCTTATAGACATACATACACACATACATGCATGTGCATGCATATATGCATATGTATATATATGACAATATCAGTATCTGTAGCCAAATCTGATTGGCAGAAATTCGACTGCATCTCTTTAGTATTGCATAAAATGTGGCGCAACAAAGCACACAATATATACATATATACGTATACATACAAAACATATGTTATTTTTGCACCTCATATACGCACGTTTTCAGCTTTGTCAGTTTCTTCTATTCTTGAGTGCACCTCTCCTCTCATCCACAAACGATAAATTTACAGAAAAGGCAAACAATAATTTGAATTGCCTTACTTTAATAGAATTATGCTGATAGACAGTAATTCGTTGAGTGGTCGTGTGAATTGGGTGCTAGACTGTGGGTCGGTGGACCCAAGTTCAACCCACAGGAGAAAAGGCTTTTTTTCAAGTCATTCTTTTAACGAGCGTTTTCCT
Organism: Drosophila pruinosa; assembly: GCA_018150935.1. Taxonomy (NCBI): domain Eukaryota; kingdom Metazoa; phylum Arthropoda; class Insecta; order Diptera; family Drosophilidae; genus Drosophila; species Drosophila pruinosa. The sequence goes on from JAECWR010000161.1 coordinate 76,594, forward strand.
CTTATGTTTGCTTTATTTTTAGCCGTTATCGAAACATATTATAAATTTGTAAATGAAATATTGCAAATGGTATTGCTATTTATATGGCAATTAAACGTTAGAAGAACAAATAAGGTGGCTCGCTACGAAAGTCTTTGTCTCACATACAGTTCAAATGTGCACATTTTCTTGCAATTTGATTTTTTTTTTTTTATATACATATATATTTATATATACAATATACATATATGTATATATATATAGTAACGTATTATATACTCACATTAGTATAAACACATAAACTATACAGTATGTACTCCGCACATAAGCATAAACAAAATATTTCTGCACTTAAGAAAAGTATAAGCAGATGGCCAAAGCCAAGAACAGTTCACAGCATCAAAATATACATAAACACAAAACAGTCGTGAGCGCATTGCGCACTCAAATAACCACTTATAAACAAAACGACCACCAGCGCATCACACACTCAAATAATGTAAACATAAAATCCAATCCGATTCAGGGTACCAAGCTAAGAAATTGTATTGTACATTTTAGTCTTAAACTGGAGCTCAAATAAAAACAACAGGCCAAGAAATTGTGTCGCATTCTTTTTATTTGAATAATTCAGGGTCTACCTCAGTCTATTGACGGGTAGTTTGTTGGACTCCCAAATTAGTAAAAGTAATATTTTACTGGCGCAGCCGGTAGGATGACAATAGTGCAGTGATGCGATAGCCAGACTTACCAATTCACGAATCTTTGTTATCCGCCAAACAACGTATGCTAAGACAACCCGCGACGGTCAATATCGCGTTAAGTTTAACCAAACCAAGACAGTAACGTGAAGCCGTGAAACGCATTTGTCATATAAAAATCACTACAGACGCTCAAGAATTCGTTGGGAAAATAATTCCAAGTCAATTGGTTATTCCGCACAAAAACGAAATAGCTAGAGTGCACATTAACAAACTAAGTAAAACAATTAAGTGTAAAAGTTAAGAAAATTAATACTTAAAATACAAAATCATCAAAATGGCAACACCACCAGCAGTAACCCCAGCAGCAAGCGTTCTTTCTGACAGTAACATGTCACAACTAGAAAGACAAATACAAGCTATAGAGACCTTCCGAGGAGATCATAACGCCCTATACACCTTTATAAGCCGCATCAATTTTGTGTTGTCGCTATATCCCACTACAGACAGTCGTCAACAATACATAATTTTGGAATCATCGACCGCAACATCAGCGGAGAAGTCATGCGCACTATAAATTCAAACAACATAACAACCTGGACGGAATTAAAGAAACAACTCATCTTATCCTACAAACCACAAGTTCCAAATCATCAACTGTTAGAAGACTTCCGGAATACGCAATTCAAAGGCAACGTTCGCAGCTTACTAGAAGAAGCCGAGTCAAAAAGACAACTACTGGCGAGTAAGTTATCATTAGAAAACAATACATCAGAAACAGTATTGTTCAACAGATTAATTAACTCAAGCATTGAATCACTTATTCAAAAGTTACCAACTAGCATTTATTTACGAATTGTTAACTGTAATATACCAGATTTGAGATTACTAATCAATTTGTTACAAGAAAAAGGCCTTTATGAAGATCCTGTTCAAAAAAACCCAACCAAAGGTAGTAACTGATGAAAAGCAAAATAAGCCCCGTTTTGATAACCGTACTAACGTCACAAATAATTCCTACAATCGCAATACACCACTCCAACCGTATTTCAACCCTATAATGATGCAACCAAATTATCAAGGGCCATATCGTCCACCCATGCCTAACTATCCTTACCCAAATTATCAACCTCACAGTAACAATATACCTTGCCCAACTCCCCTCAATACCATACATGCCCAGACCCAACACACACATGCAACGGCAAAACGCCTTTGATGCAAATCGCTTTGGTCAGTACCAAACCCAACAACAACCACAAACACGACAACTACCTAACGCAAATCCGTTTACAAATAACAACCCAACCAAACGTATGAGATCTACTGATAGCGGACAGACAAAAATGAGTATAGAAGAAACTCGAAACCAAGAAGAAGAAAGTAATTTACCATATGACCCATATAACTTCTATCACGACCCAAATTTTTATTACTATCCAGCATACTATCCTGAACAATATCACCCACAATACTTAAACTATCAAGACCCTCAAATACCCATAAAAGAGGAAGAAAATGAAGAAGTAAAATCTGATATTGTCACCGGGCCAGCTGAAAATTTTCAGCCACCAGCCTCGGAGCCCTCCAGTACATAATTATCCCTCACAAAGGAGATAAATTAAAATGTCTAATAGATACAGGATCCACAGTTAATATGATGAGTACTAATGTTTTCAACTTACCAGTCAGTGATACAGAATGCCTCCTCCTAACTAGTAATGGTCCACTCACTATCACCAAAAGTGTGCATTTACCAGTCAATAATTATTTTAAAAACCAACATGAATTCCTGTTACACCAATTTTCTACAAACTATGACCTCTTAATTGGCAGAAATTTACTGTCACAAGCGCAAGCTGTGATAGATTACAAAAATAAAACAGTAACACTTTATAATTATAAACACAAACTTATTAATCAAACTGTCGAAAAGGAATCAAAACAATCACAAGAAACTAACTTTCAATGTCAAGAACCCATTCTCAATACCGAAACTAATCTCACTCCAAGTTTCTATAGATTAGACCATTTGAATAGCGAAGAAAAATTTAGAACTAAATCTTTACTTCAACAATATGAACACATCCAATACAAAAAAGGCGATAAGTTAACTTTTAGCAACCAAGAAAAACATACCATAAATACTACACATAACTCACCCATTCATGCCAAATATAATTACCCTCAAGCTTATGAACAAGAAGTTGAAACCCAAATCGACGAAATGCTACAACAAGGCATTATTCGCGCTAGTAATTCTCCATACAATAGCCCCATCTGGGTTGTGCCAAAAAAACAAGATGCTTCAGGAGAAGAAAAATTTAGAATCGTCATTGATTATAGAAAACTCAACGAAATTACAGTAATGACCGATATCCCATTGCAAATATGGATGAAATACTAGAAAATTGGGAAAATGTAACTATTTTACCACAATAGACCTAGCTAAAAGATTTCACCAAATTGAAATGGATCATGACTCTATTGCCAAAACAGCTTTCTCCACCAAAAATGGCCACTATGAATATTTACGTATGCCATTCGGTTTAAAATGCACCTGCAACATTCCAACGTTGCATGAATAATATTCTTCGCCCCCTTTTAAATAAACACTGTCTTGTTTACCTTGATGATATAATTGTATTTTCCACATCGCTTGATGAACATTTAAATTCACTCCGATTAGTCTTTGATAAATTAGCTGAAGCCAACCTAAAACTCCAACCCGATAAATGTGAATTTTTTAAGGCAAGAAACTACATTTTTAGGACACGTCATAACACCACATGGAATAAAACCCAATCCTCAGAAAATCAAAGCTATCACAGATTATCCGTTACCAACAAAAACCAAAGAAATTAAAGCATTTCTAGGACTAACTGGTTATTACCGAAAATTCATTCCCAATTTCTCTGACATTGCAAAACCTATGACAATAGCACTAAAAAAGAATGCAAAAATAGATACAAAAAACCCTGAATATGTTTCCTCATTTGAAAAACTTAAATGCCTCATATCAGATGACCCGATTTTAATAGTTCCAAATTTCAATCGTAAATTTTCCTTAACCACAGACGCTAGTAATGTAGCTCTTGGTGCCGTACTTTCACAAGATAGCCATCCAGTTAGTTACATAAGTCGAACATTAAATAATCATGAATTAAACTACAGCGCCATAGAAAAAGAACTTTTAGCCATTGTATGGGCTACCAAAACCTTTCGTCACTACTTGTTAGGACGCCATTTTGAAATACTAAGTGATCATCAACCATTATGTTGGTTACACCGAATGAAAGACCCAAACTCAAAATTGTCTCGTTGGAAAATTAAATTGTCCGAATATGATTTCGATATCAAATACATTAAAGGTAAAGAAAATTACGTAGCTGATGCTCTATCCCGAGTAAAAATAGAACATACTTACTTCGGCGAGCAAACACAACATAGCTCCAATGAAGACAGCAGTAATCTCATTAGCCTCACTGAAAAACCAGTTAACACATTCAATAGACAAATAATATTTTCCAAAGGCCCACCAAGTATTAAACACGAAACCTACTTTAATAAACAAATAACTCACATCTCTTATGATGAAATGACAAACGAAAAAGCAGAATTATACCTAATCAACCACTTCTGTACTAAATCCAGTGTTCTGTACATATACAATGATGCAGATTTTGAAATGCTCCAAGTAGCACATCAAACGATTATTAACACAAAACATACCAAAATTGCTCGCAGCCTCATTTTATTAAAAAATATACCCTCATATGCTAAATTTAAAGAATTAGTTCTGACAACTCACGAAAACTCTTACACCCAGGAATACAGAAAACAAACAAACTCTTCGGCGAAACTTATTATTTCCCAAATAGTCAATTACTCATTCAGAACATAATAAATGAATGCCACATTTGTAACCTATCCAAAACAGAACATCGTAATACGAATATGCCAATGAAAATCACGCCTAAACCTGAACACTGTCGCGATAAGTTCGTAATAGACATCTACTCTTCTGAAGGCAACCATTATTTAAGTTGCATAGACATTTACTCAAAATTTGCCACTCTCGAAAAAAATAAAAACAAAAGATTGGATAGAATGCAAAAATGCTCTAATGCGAATATTTAATGTTTTAGGGAAACCCAGACTATTAAAAGCCCTTAAGCGATGGCTCGAAAGCGAAAATATAGAGTTAAAACTTAATACAGCAAAGACAGGTATAGTAGACATAGAAAGATTACACAAAACCATAAACGAAAAATTCGTATAATAAAAAATTCAGACGATAATGAAATCAAACTAAGCAAGATAGAAACAATACTTGACATATACAACCACAAAACCAAACATGACACTACAGGACAGACTCCCGCTCACATATTTCTTTACGCCGGACAACCAACTCTAAATACTCAAGAAATAAAAGAAAACAAAATCAATGAAATGAACAAAAACAGACAGGAATATGAAATCGACACCAAATATAGAAAGGGCCCGCTACAGAAAGGAAAATTAGAAAACCCATTTAAATCCAATAAAAACATAGAACAAGTTGATCCCGACCATTACAAAATCACTAATAGAAATAGAGACACATACTATTATAAAAACACAGTTCAAGAAAAAAAGAAAATTAATCACATCCCAATTCCGCAGGTCTCTGGATCACAGTGCTGACACTTCTTTTACTAATTACCCCAGGTCACACTCAACAAATTCAAATAAGTAACATCGACACAGATCATGGTTACCTACTCTTCTCAAGTAAACCAATTCAATTGCCATCAGCATATGAACATCATTGTTTCAGAATAAATTTAACAGAAATAAACACAATAACTGATTCATTCGGTAACAAAATACTCAATACTTTAACACCAACCAGAAATACATTTTTATACAATAAACTACTCAAAGAATTAAATGGGATAACAATTCATCAAGAAAAAGACAAAAACGAGGATTACTTAACATAGTAGGCACCGCATACAAATATCTTTTTGGCACACTCGATGAAAACGATAGAGTAGAAATTCAAAATAATCTAGAAACCGTTGCTCAAAATTCAGTCAAAGTCCACGAATTAAATGACGTAATACAATTAGTAAATGATAGATTAGAAAAACTCAAACAATATGAAAATAATCACAACAGTATTGACACACATACATACGAACTCATGCAATTCATTGAATTTATTGAAGACATAGAAATGGGAATGCAACTTTCCCGACTCGGACTTTTTAACCCAAAACTATTAAACTATGACAAATTAGAAAATGTCAACAGCCAAAATATACTACTTATTAAAACATCCACTTGGATTAATCATAAAGACAACCATTTACTAATTATATCCCACATACCCATTGCACATGAAGAAAAAAATACAGTTACAATTACTCCCTACCCTGACCACAACGGTTATCAACTAGACTACACGGATGCTAAGTCCTATTTTGAAAACAAAAATAAAATCTACAACGAAGAACATGAAGAAGTACACAACGATTGTATTACAAATATAATTAAAAGTAAAAACCCGATCTGTAATTTTACCCCCCATAAATACAAAAGAAATGATTAAGTATATCGAACCTAATATAATTTTAACTTGGAACCTAACCGAAACAACTATCACACAAAATTGTCAAAAATCAAATAGCAATATAAAAATTAGTGGAAATAAAATTATAAGAATAACCCAGTGTAAACTTGAAATTGGAAACATTATTCTAAGCAAAAATTATTTAAAACCTGAAATAGACCTAACACCATTATATCCACCACTTGAAATAACTAAAATCAAAAATATACAGCATAATGACATTGTTAAACTTATATCACAAAATAATTTTTACATTTTACATGATTATAACAATTATAATTTTTATTCTCATTATACTATACTTGTATTCAAAATATGTAACAAAAAACCCACTTACGATGTTATACTTAAAAATAAGAAAACAAAAAATGAAAATACTTCGACCCCAGAAAATTCAACAGTCAATATTGAAACGACACAACACCCATTGCCCACATTATACCCAGCAGTCTCAGCCTAACCATAGGCTTCCTTTTAAGGGAAGGGAAGTAACGTATTATATACTCACATTAGTATAAACACATAAACTATACAGTATGTACTCCGCACATAAGCATAAACAAAATATTTCTGCACTTAAGAAAAGTATAAGCAGATGGCCAAAGCCAAGAACAGTTCACAGCATCAAAATATACATAAACACAAAACTGTCGTGAGCGCATTGCGCACTCAAATAACCACTTATACACAAAATGACCACCAGCGCATCACACACTCAAATAATGTAAACATAAAATCCAATCCGATTCAGGGTACCAAGCTAAGAAATTGTATTGTACATTTTAGTCTTAAACTGGAGCTCAAATAAAAACAACAGGCCAAGAAATTGTGTCGCATTCTTTTTATTTGAATAATTCAGGGTCTACCTCAGTCTATTGACGGGTAGTTTGTTGGACTCCCAAATTAGTAAAAGTAATATTTTACTATATATATATGTAATATTATATTAAGCTAGCATCTCTATCGCGCCAATGCACACAATATTTACGTACATTTGTATATGTTTGCATTTCATGTATACACACATACATAGTTTTCAGCTCTCTTCCAATTTCCACTATTCTGGAATGCACCTCCTCTCTTATTCACAAACGATCAATTCATAGAAATGGCAAATAATATGAATAGCATTACTTTAATCAAATTATGTTAATGTTAAAGAAAAGAGATAGTGGTGCAGTGGGTTGTGTGCTGCACTCTTGATCGGTGGACCCGGGTTCAACCTACCGCAGATGATAGTTCTTTTTCTATTAATATCATTGTTTCAAGAGATTTTTTCCTCTTTTGTTTGTCTTTTCCTCATTATTTGCGATTTGTTTTTTTTTCGCTGGTATTTTTGCTATTGGCTTTACACTGTGTGTGAGAATGCACAGAAAGCGCTAATGGACAAAATTGTGAGAGTGGGAAGGATAGATCGACTTGCATTAGATTTGTCAAAAGTTTCTTTTCTGCTTCTTATGCTTCTCTATTCTTGTGCGGAGTGTATTGTAAAGTAAAATATTGAAAATTACTTTTGTGAAACGCAATTTTAATTGCGAAATTTATTAATTATATTTAAAAGTGAATTTTGTGTTAGTGCCGGTGAAAGCACAAAAATTCGATTTTGTTGATATAATTATTTGGATAAATAGTGTCGCGTGTATGTACAATCGCGCGATTTTTTTTTTCAAAAATTTTTCGCCTGCGGCGCGAATTTCTTTCTTCCCTTCCCCCATTTTTCTCCATATCGGGTGAATTATTTTCTCACCTCCTCAACACATTAAAAAACGCAACATGTTGTATGTATGCAATATTTGGTTTGCATAAAATCGATTTTGGCCACTGTAAAAAAAAAAAAAGGAGAGCGGGAGAGAACAATGAGCGATCGATACATACAAATGAGAGTGAATTGCCAACAACAAAATACATGGTATTTTCGAAAACTTTAAATTAATTTAAAAAAAAAACTATTCATTTCCGCAAAAAAAACTCTTCGTTAAAAATCTGGATAAATCTAGCTCTTTCCAGGAAACATAAAATTAAATAAATTTATTCACACGAGCGGCTATTTAACAATTACCCAGTCTTTAAATAAATAACTATTTACTTTTTAATTTAATTTATTTTAATTTAATTTATTTATTTATAATTTACGTATTGTTTAATTTTTTTATTTTATTTTATTTTATTTGAGAAACAGAATAAATAGGGAAAATGTTGAATATATGCAGGAGCAAAACATTAATAATATAAATTCACAGAGAGATCGTAGAGCAGACCAAGAATATAGGGAACAAGAGCAGGTTCGAAATACTCAGCGGCGCTCAATCAGAAGGCGCTCTAGGCGAATAAGACAATTTGAGCAAATAGATAATACGGTAAATAGGAGCGAGAGACGGACAGATCCAGAGTATAGGTTACCGGAGCAGGAGGTAAATACTTTGCGTAGAAGGAACCGTAGGAGGGACACAGATTTTCGGCAGCCTGAACAGCAGGCTGATACATTACGAAGATCAAGCCGTTGACAGAATATAGATGTCAGCGCAATAGAGCAAACGGGTAACTCAGAGCTTAGAAGACAACGACGTACTGACGCAGATTTTAGACTCTCTGAGCAGGAGGCTGACACATCGCGTAGGTCAAGCCGTAGACAGAATGTAGATGTCAGGGCAATAGAGCAGACGGGTAACTCAGAGCTTAGAAGACAACGACGTACTGACGCAGATTTTAGACTCTCTGAGCAGCAGGCTGACACATCGCGTAGGGCAAGCCGTAGACAGAATGTAGATGTCAGGGCAATAGAGCAGACGGGTAACTCAGAGCTTAGAAGACAACGACGTACTGACGCATATTTTAGACTCTCTGAGCATCAGGCTGACACATCGCGTAGGGCAAACCGTAGACAGAATATAGAAGTCAGGGTCAGTGAGCAGACGAGTAATTCAGAGCATAGAAGACAAAGACGAACGGACGCACAATTTAGGCGAACTGAGCAGGACAACGATACGTTACGCAGACGCAGACGCAGACGGGATGCACAGTACAGGGCTAACGAACAACGTCGGAACACTGCGCTTCGTACAGTTAGACGGACAGAGGTTGAGCGCCGAGTATTAGAACGAGAATTAGAAAGAGTTAATAGATCTCAGGTTAGGAATAATATTACTCGCAGGATAGTCGAACAAGTTAGGAACACTGCTGCATGGCGAAGTGCCCGGTTATTAGCTAGACAAGCGGGATTTGATGCCTTGAGAAGGATTAGTCAGCGAGTTAGTCAGTATAGGGAAAATAGTGAAAATAGGCAATTAGAAAACCGTCGAAATGCTGACCATAACAGAGATGAGCGTGCGAATATCTTGCAGGATGTAGATAGTTTGCCACGTCCCACGATCTTAGAATCACTAATGGAGAATTTTAATAGATTAGTTAAATTAGGGCCAAATAAAATTTGCCTTTCATGTAAAGGCCTGTGGTTTCCCCATCAGATAGCTAGGATACCACGTTCTTTCATAATAGATAATTGTGAATTTAGTGCGGAAATTTTAGATAATGGAAGTCAGTACATTTCATCTGACAGTTTTCTAACTTTTTGCAAGACATGCAACCGCAATATTAGATCTGGCATTAAGCCAAAAACTTTTATTTCTGATGGATTAGATTTCCCAGAGTTGCCTGAATGCCTTAAGGGGCTTACTTCATTAGAGGAACGCCTTATTTCTCCTCGCCCACCATTCATGATTATAAAGTCTTTAGGTCATGAGCTTCAGAGCGCAATTAAAGGAGCTGTTGTCAATGTTTCAATTCCAATAAGCAATATCGTGACTTCCCTCCCACGAGCTTTTCATGAAGCCGAGGTCGTTCAGCTCCACCTCAAACGTAGAATGGAATATAGCCATGATTTCATGGCCGAAACCATTAGACCCTTAAAAATTGCAGAAGCAATTAGATATTTAGCTAGCACAGAGCTTTATAGAAAGCATAATGTTTCAGTAAACGAACAGTGGTTGTCATCTTATACAACCGAGACTGTTCCATTCGTTGCATCTCAAGCAGACGTTGAAATAGTGGAGGGTTTGAGCAAATAGTTCGAGATCCAGCACATCAACAAGATGATGTTGAGACGGAGGAGCTCAATCCTGGGGGCCAAGAAACCCTGCTTGAGAATAATCAGGCAGATAATGTTGCCATGCAGAGAATCACCCTTGCTCCTGGCGAAGGCTAAAGGCCCCTAGATATGATTCTCGATGCTGACTCAGAAGAGTTAGCATTCCCCTGTTTATATGCTGGCAAGAAAAGAACTTCTTCTCTTAGTTTCTCTAAAATAGTTAGATCTGAGCTGCGAAATGTAGATAGGAGAGGTTGTAGAATAGATAAACTCTTATTTAACTATAAGAAGTTGGAGCTCATTCAAATTCGTAGTAACACTTCAGTTTGTTTAAGAAAGCAGAGCGCTTCACGCCCTACTACAGCGGCCAACGAAGGTTATAGGGTCATGAAAGGTATTCGCACATCTCCTGCGCATTGGGAAGCAGAAAAGAAGAAGGTAATGGCAATGATACGACAGTTCGGTCTGCCTACCTTCTTCATCACCTTGTCGGCTGCCGAGACAAGGTGGACGGAATTGCTTATAATACTAAAAGAAACTGTAGATAGACAACAAGTTACAGAAGTAGAAGTTTCGAATTTTAGTTTTAGCGAAAAGGCTAGATTAATTAGATCAGATCCTGTAACTTGTGCGAGGTATTTTGAATATCGAGCTCGGCAATTGCTAGTAATATTCAGGAAGCAGGGGGGTGTTTTTAGAAATCATCCCGTTATCAAATACTATTGGCGAGTTGAATTCCAACAACGTGGTTCGCCTCACATTCACGGCATGTTTTGGCTGAAAGTTGCCCCTTTGGTGAACTTTGAGATTGAAGCGACTATTACTTCTGCAATAGCCTTCATTGATCAATTTATTACCACTGACGCCACAAATGCTGAGCTAGCTCAGTATATTGAATACCAGAAGCATAATCACGGACATTCGTGTTCTCGTGAAGTAAGGGGTAACTCCATATGTCGCTTCGGTATTCCTTATTTTCCCATGCCGCGAATAGAAATTCTTCGTCCCCTTACCGAAGATTCAGAAAATTATTCTCTTCATCGCGAAAATTTAAAAAAAATTCAATATGTTTTAAACTTTCCTTTCGATTCCGAAAATGTAGCTCATTTAAGTTATTTCGAAAATTTTCTATCTCACAATCAAGTGAGCCTCAGCTACGAGGACTATTTATTAGGTCTGCTTGAAAAAGCCTCAAATTTTCCTGAAGAGAACATTTGCAGCCATTAATATTAATTCTTATAATAATAATATTGGATCCTTAGGCTTGCTGCAGTTACATTATTAATTATATTAATAAATCCCAAAGAGGCATTTCAAAGCTGATGCGTGAAGCTGTAAACGAGATTCAACGTAACTTAAAGAGGTAGTCTTTTCCATTTTTATTTGACTTGGTATAAAACGTTTTTTTATAATTCTTATCGGGCTGCCAGAATCTATGAGACATTCTATAAACATGGGATTCAGCATATTATTATTTGTACAAAATGTTAACTCAATATAACTTACATAATCGTTGTCTCCGCCCTTCGACTTCTTGTATTGGTTGCACTCCTTAGCCACATGTCCTTGCAAGCCACATGCGTAACAGGCCCCATCTTGTCTCTTAGGCTTGCGGCACTCTCTGGCCAGGTGGCCCCGACTGTGGCAATTGTCGCACTCTGCATTACCTCGTGGCTTCTGATAATCTCCTACTCTACGGTCTGCTGGTGACTTCGGCTTAGGAACGTAGCCCAACTCAACGTTTCGGAATGGCTCCAATCCGGTCTTGAACGAACGCGACTTAGCCAGATTGCGTAGATTGACATCATGTATGCCGTCAATGGCATATTCCAAAAATTCATCTTCTACCAGTGCTAAATTATCCGCCAGCTGACACTTCTCATTGTAGTACTTGGAGAACTCCTCACCTTTGATCCAGACGCAGCTTTGTAGTTTCTGCCGCATACACAACTTTGACTCTTTGGACATTACGAACATTTTCTCCAGGTGGCTTAACATTGTATCCGCTGTCTCCATGGTAGCGCTTGTGCTTGAATGCAGCCATTTTTCATCCCTAACTTTGTAGTGGATCAGCGCACGCATCATTTTGTCACAGACCTTAAAATTTTTCTGGACATTTAAAAGTTGAGACAGCCAAACATTGAAGTTGTTTCCACCATCATATACCTTAACGATCTCCTTTAAAATTTCGAAAGAAATACCTGAGTCTGTATCGTCACTTCGTTGTTGTTGATTTTTTAACTGATCGATCTCATTTTGCAGCTTCAATATTTTCAACTAATTTCCCAGTCTCTGAATATCGCCGCCTTGAATAGTTACATTGTTGCGCATCATTTGGTTTCCAAAACTTTGTTCAGACTCATTGTTGTCAGCCATTTGCATCTCAGGATCATTGTTGCTAGCCATCGGGATCTCGAAACATTTGTTGGACTCATTGTTTGCTGGCACTCACCATCTGTCTCTCAGAACATTGCTCGCTTTCATTTTTGTTATTGACGTTCATTTCACAAGATTCCGTTACTTTTCGCGAACCTTTTGTTTCTTGCATTCCTTTGTTAGAATGTGCAAGCGTCGCCGTCATCGTGTCGCCGTTGTTGTCGCTGCCTCTTGCTGTCTCGTTTTCGCTACTTTGTTCTTGGCCGTTGTCGTTGTTTTCATCCCTGTCCATTTTACTGATTTGTTCTGTGGCGTTTATTTTTTCATTGCTGTTTTATTTTTTTCATACGCGCACCACTCAAATTTAATATTTTCAAATCTTTTAATCAATTCGATTTTTGTGCCACTACTTTTAAGTTTGTTTTGCACGCACAGAGTCTTTAGTTCTTTTAATGTATAATTGCCAGGATTACAATTCATGAATGCCGATTTTATTTTTCTTTTAAAACGATCACTTGGTCGGTCCGACCACTTCTGAGCTTTAGTGTGCGCTCAGTGACAGCTCAACGACTACTATATGTTCATTTATTCAGTATGTGTGTATATACTATTTACATTTGCGACTCTTATAATTAGTTCTTATATTCTAATATTGCAATGGGGCTTATACTACTATACATATATACGATTACTACTACTACTACTACACAAGTAATATAAATCATCTACTTTAGCGGTAATGTATAGGTATACAACTTAAGCGTCATCCATTTTAAGGGCTAGTTGCTTCGGCATGTGAGTTGTTACACACTCCTTAGCGGATTTCGACTTCCATGATCACCATCCTGCTGTTTTAAGCAACCAACGCCTTTCATGGTTTCTGAATGAGTTGTTAATTTGGGCACCGTAACATTACGTTTGGTTCATCCCACAGCGCCAGTTCTGCTTACCAAAAGTGGCCAACTGGGCACATTATATCATAACCTTAAACTTCATATCAAGAAATTTAAGGTTCTTACCCATTTAAAGTTTGAGAATAGGTTAAGATCGTTTCGACCCTAAGTCCTCTAATCTTTCGCTTTACCAGATAAGATTATTTTATACAACAGTTAAATGCACCAGCTATCCTGAGGGAAACTTCGGAAGGAACCAGCTACTAGATGGTTCGATTGGTCTTTCGCCCCTATACTTAATTCTGACAATCGATTTGAATGTCAGAACTGTTTCGGTCTTCCATCAGGGTTTCCCCTGACTTCAACATGATCAAGTATAGTTCACCATCTTTCGGATCACAGCATATATGCCCAAGGTTCGTTCCAGTTAGAGGCATAAATAATATAAATACCATTATACATATCTATATAGAACACCCGGGATTGCGTTAAATAACTATAAATATTTAAAAAACTAATCCCATTAATAGTCAAGTTAATTACGCTATTAGGTTTTTATCCCAATAACTTGCACATTTGTTAGACTCCTTGGTCCGTGTTTCAAGACGGGTTCGAAGGTATCCTGAATCTTTCGCAATGTTAATCATACAAATGCTTATAATAAACACAATAATCAATGATAATCATGCCATTATATAATTCCGAAAAATTAACGCACTGTATTCATATAAATCTATCAGTACTTTAAAAAACAATTTGTGACATTTATTTTATGTTAAAATGCAAACATTCTAATTTAAATAAATATTTATCACAATCGTTTAATAAATTATTTATACTAATAGATTACAATGTCCTTATATGGAAAAAATGCACACTATTATTATAATATTGATTAAATATTACAACTCTAATGATGAATTTTCCATAACGGATATTCAGGTTCATCGGGCTTAATCTCTAAGCAGTTTCACGTACTATTTAACTCTCTATTCAGAGTTATTTGCATCTCAGGGTTATATTTATTTTTAGATGGAGTTTACCACCCACTTAGAGCTGCACTATCAAGCAACACGACTCTTTGGAAATATCATCTAATAATCATTAACGTTATACGGGACTGGCACCCTCTATGGGTAAATGGCCTCATTTAAGAAGGTCTTAAATCGTTAATTTCTCATTCTAGAATATTGACGTTCCATTCACTGGATCTCACATTTGTCATATAGACAAAGTGACTAAGTGCTGAACTGATTTCTTTTCGCTCGCCGCTACTAAGAAAATCCTTGTTAGTTTCTTTTCCTTCCCTAATTAATACGCTTAAATTCAGGGGGTAGTCCCATATGAGTTGAGGTTGTATAATTATACAATATATGTTTAAATAAAAATGTTCTTTATTTTAACAATATGAAATGTACTATATTTTTAGTTTGAAGGTCTATATTATTCACACAAATTTTTCTTTATTCATATTCATTAATAAGAGGCAATTCTAGTTTATATAAAAATCACATATTTTATGCTAGACGTTCCTCAGTACTATTTGAATTGAATAATGAATATATAATTCTTCAAATTTCTCTTACAAAACAGAGGCATAGTAATTCCATTTATTTAATATTATGAATATTTTAAATAAGAATTTTTACATTCAAATTTATATTATCCAATAATATACCATATATACCAAATATATACCATATAGTTTTACAACCCTCAACCATATGTAGTCCAAGCCGCACTCTAAAATTAATTAAAGTACATAACAGCATGGACTGCGATATGCGTTCAAAATGTCGATGTTCATGTGTCCTGCAGTTCACACGATGACGCACAGTTTGCTGCGTTCTTCATCGACCCATGAGGCGAGTGATCCACCGCTTAGAGTGATACAAATTTTTTGATTTATTTCATTACGTCAAAACATTTTTTTATTGAAAGAAATTAAAAATGCACCATTTACTGGCATATATCAATTCCTTCAATAAAATATTTTTATATACCTAAAGAAATGTTGCGAAATGTCTTAGTTTTACAAAATCTGTGATAATAACAGAATACGAATATTTTAATAAAATTTCTTCATTTTTTTATTACCATCAATATATGTAAAGCATTAACCTGAAAAACAGGTACAACATTGTTTAATTTAGGTTGTTGCGTTTATACAATGTATGCGCATTGGAATATGAACAATACATTTATGCAACGTATATTATGGTACATATACACGCAATATATTATATTTATATTTCATTTGTTTTTATTAAATTTTAAATACTTACAATGAATATCGTTTTACACATTGAAATAATATAAAATTTAATTTTTTTAACGGTTAGATTCACTACACAATAATAATCCTTCCGCAGGTTGACCTACGGAAGCATTGTTACGACTTTTACTTCCTCTAAATAATCAAGCTCGGTCAACTTTTGCGAAACAACCGCAACACACAAGGCATCACAGTGATCACGTCCGGAGACCTCACTAAATAATTCAATCGGTAGTAGCGACGGGCGGTGTGTACAAAGGGCAGGGACGTAATCAATGCGAGTTAATGACTCACACTTACTGGGAATTCCAAGTTCATGTGAACAGTTTCAGTTCACAATCCCAAGCATGAAAGTGGTTCAGCGGTTTACCCGGACCTCTCGGTCTAGGAAATAACTTTGATACTTTCATTGTAGCGCACGGCAGCCCAGGACATCTAAGAGCATCACAGACCCGTTATTGCTCAATCTCATTATTGCTAGACGCAATTTGTCCATTTAAGAAGCTAGTGTCCTTATAATGGGACAAACCAACAGGTACGGCTCCACTTATATAAACACATTCAAACACAATAAACATTTTACTGCCATCATTAATGAAGGCTATATAAGCTTCAACACCATAATCCTGAAGATATCTATTTAATATACTTGAGTCTCGTTCGTTATCGGAATTAACCAAACAAATCACTCCACGAACTAAGAACGGCCATGCACCACCACCCATAGATTCGAGAAAGAGCTATCAATCTATCTTACACACTTATGTTCGGACCTGGTAAGTTTTCCCGTGTTGAGTCAAATTAAGCCGCAGGCTCCACTCCTGGTGGTGCCCTTCCGTCAATTCCTTTAAATTTCAGCTTTGCAACCATACTTCCCTCGGAGCCCAAAAGCTTTGGTTTCCCGGGAAGCGACTGAGAGAACCATAAGAGTAGCTACACCGAATTGCTAGCTGGCATCGTCTATGGTTAGAACTAGGGCGGTATCTGATCGCCTTCGAACCTCTAACTTTCGTTCTTGATTAATGAAAACATCTTTGGCAAATGCTTTCACTTAAATTAGTCTCACGACGGTCCAAGAATTTCACCTCTCGCGTCGTAATACTAATGCCCCCAAAGTGCTTCTATTATTACCTCTTGATCTGAAAACCAATGAATGCAGAACAGAGGTCTTATTTCATTATCCCATGCACAGAATATTCAGGCATTTGAAGCCTGCTTTAAGCACTCTAATTTGTTCAAAGTAATTGTACCGGCCCACAATAACATTCCATGAAGAGCACTAATACAGGTTTTTAAATAGGAGGAACATATAAAAAAATAAAAAAATACAAGTATTTAATTATACATAAGAACTCCACCGGTAATACGCTTACATACATAAAGGTATAGTACTAACTACAATTGTAAGTTGCACTACCCGTATGAAGCACAAGTTCAACTACGAACGTTTTAACCGCAACAACTTTAATATACGCTATTGGAGCTGGAATTACCGCGGCTGCTGGCACCAGACTTGCCCTCCAATAGGTCCTTGTTAAAGTATTTAAAGTGTACTCATTCCAATTACAGGGCCTCGGATATGAGTCCTGTATTGTTATTTTTCGTCACTACCTCCCCGAGCTGGGAGTGGGTAATTTACGCGCCTGTTGCCTTCCTTAGATGTGGTTTCTTAGGCTTCCTCTCCGGAATTGAACCCTGATTCCC
The DNA here is from genome assembly GCA_018150935.1 of Drosophila pruinosa. Lineage (NCBI taxonomy): Eukaryota > Metazoa > Arthropoda > Insecta > Diptera > Drosophilidae > Drosophila > Drosophila pruinosa. The sequence goes on from JAECWR010000161.1 coordinate 94,226, forward strand.
CATTACCCGTTGCAACCATGGTAGTCCTAGATACTACCATCAAAAGTTGATAGGGCAGACATTTGAAAGATCTGCCGTCGGTACGACACCATACGATCTGCATGTTATCTAGAGTTCAACCAGTGTAACGATTTTGCGATCGCTTGGTTTTAGCCTAATAAAAGTACACGTTCCAGAAGGTCTGTGTTTTAATTGCATGTATTAGCTCTAGAATTACCACAGTTATCCAAGTAAGTGTTAACGATCTACGGAACCATAACTGATATAATGAGCCTTTTGCGGTTTCACTTTTAACTCGTGTGTACTAAGCCATGCATGGCTTAATCTTTGAGACTGGTAGGATCAACCAGAATAATGTTATTTTTCTTTATGTGAATAATATTAAATATTTCCACATAAATGTATATTCAAATATGTAAATACATGACAACTGAAAAATATTTTTGAATAAAAATTATGATAATATTCAATAAAATATATATATATTTTGCATACGACATGTACTAAACGAATATGGCCACATTTAGATAGCAATCACGTTCGTTAGCATTAAATAACTGACAGCTATTTCTATATGTATGTATATGTTGTATATATAAATATATATCCATATAATTCGTTCAAAAATATCATTTTATTTCAACTTACTTTATATAAATCAAATCGCATCATTCAAAATAAGTGTTCCTGCCGAGCATTTTAGTAAAGTTTGCTCAAAAGACTTCTGGCCGGAATACTTAATTATTAAAGACTATGTAAATAAAAAGAAAAATCGGCCACCGATTTTACTTCCAAATGTTACCACTAATTCCTCTAAGCCTCAAATCCCATCTGATAGCTCAAAAAACTAACTTCTCTCCTGCTTGGCTATCAAAATGTAAGAGGCCTTTGTAGTAAACTTAATAATGTTTATTTAGATAGCTTAAATTTTCCTATAGACGTGATCGCATGCAGCGTCGTGGTGGTGGTGTAGTTATTGCTGTCGATGCTGATATCTCTTCTGAGCACGTAGATTTAGGTAGTGATTTATATATTGAATTTGTAGCTGTAAAACTAATTTATTGTAATGTTAGTATCTTTATCACCTACTCATATATACCTCCTGCCTCAGATAACACTCTGTATTTATCCCATTTTTCTGTAATCAATAGTATTTCTGAAATGCTTTCTGATCGGGATTTCTTAATAGTTCTTGGAGATTTTAATATTTCTGGAATTTCGTGGCTTTCGTCATGTGAGTCCAACGTATTGAATTCTTCGTCAACTCATGTCTTTGCTGACAGCCTTTTTGATATAGCTTGGTCTCAAACCAATTCTATACCAAATTGTCTAGGTAAAATTCTTGATCTGATTTTTGTTTTGGATCCCAATATCTGCACGGTGTCCAGAGTGAATCCTATTTCCTCACCTGAGGATCCCTACCACCCTACTCTGGAGGTGCTGATTGACTTACCAGCAATTGTTTCGGATGCAGGTGTTTTACCGGAGAAGCGAGTTCGTTGTTTTCGGAAGACCGATTTTAAAAAACTTTCTTTGCTTCTTTCACGTACTGACTGGTCCCAACTTTCTTCGTGTATTGACCTGGACAAGGCAGTTGAAATTTCTTATTCTACATTAAACTCTCTGTTTGATGCTTGTGTTCCCTTTGGTACTCCACAATTGTCTAATAGACCGTTATAGTTTACCAAAGAACTAACAAAGTTAAAGAATAAAAAATCAAAGTTTTTTAAAAAATATAAGGAAACTGGCTCTCTCTTATATTTTTCTCGCTACACTGTTGCTCGTTCCGATTTCTCCACGCTAAATAATCTTTGCTACAAGGATTATTTGAGAAAGTGCAGACTTACGTTTCAACGTGACCCGAAACGTTTCCATGACTTCGTTAATTCGAAGCGAAAGACGTCAACACTTCCAACAACATTATTGTATGATAAAAAGACAGCTTTTAATGATCGTGGCATTGCCGATCTGTTTGTTTTTTCAAACGACGTATTCCACATAAACTTTTTATAGAGCCCAGTCTTATCCGTATCAAGTAAACCAAACGAATTGCATTTTTGGTCCCTTACTTTCTGAAAGTTTACTCTTACGTGAACTTAAGTCATGTAAATCAGTTTTTTCTCCTGGCCCTGACGGTGTTCCTAGTTGCATGCTTAGGTTCTGTGCAGAGGGACTTTGTAAACCACTTTTAAAATTATTTGAATTGTCTGTAGAGTTGTGCTCTTTCCCTTATCTTTGGAAAGAGTCTTACATTATTCCTCTCTTGAAAAAAGGAAATAAATCCAACGTTCAAAACTATAGAGGTATCTCCAAGTTGTCTGCTATTTCCAAAGCATTTGAGAAACTAATAACTTCTCAACTGCAACACTGCTGTAAATCTATAATTTCACCCTACCAGCATGGGTTTGTGAAATGTAGGTCTACTATCACTAACTTATTAGAATTCTCATCAATTGTTATTGAAGGGTTCCAATCAAAAATGCAAACGGATGTCATTTACACTGATTTCAGTAAGGCTTTTGATTCTATCAACCATAGTTTCCACAGAACTTAATTTTGTAGATATCTTCATATCTTTCATTCAGAATTCAAAGAGTATTTTACAAGGGCTCTGTGTCCAAGACTGTCCAAGTCACTTCCGGCGTACCCCAAGGAAGTCATTTAGGCCCATTGCTGTTTACATTATTTATAAATGATTTACCGTCCGTTATATCATACTCTCGCATACTTATGTATGCAGATGATGTTAAGATTTGTCTGATTTTTAATGATCCCATAAATAGCCTCAGATTGCAATCTGACCTTGATTGTTTTCAATCGTGGTGTGCTATAAATTTATTAAATCTTAATTGCAATAAATGTAAACATATGACATTTTTTAGGGGTATTCTCCATTTAAATAATTATCATCTTAATGATACTCCACTTGAGCGAATAGAGTCAGTATCTGATTTAGGTATCCTTCTTGTTTCAAAATTAAAGTTTGATAAGCATATTTTGTCTGCTTCTAATAGAGCCATGGGTGTCCATGACTCATTGCAGATTAGCTTTGCCGTTCCGGTCAGAACGACTAGAAATTTCCTTCCCCTCTCACTTTCCCGTTGTAGTACTAACTATGCCAGTCACAATCCTTTCCCTATTTTATGTGTAACTTATAATAACTTTTCTAGGCTAAGTAATAATACTAACACTACCTTAGAAATTAAAACATAACTCCTAGATACATTGGCTCGTATTTAAGAATAGTTCTAATTATTATTATTAGTAGTAATAGTATTATTATTATTATTTTATTCTTTTGTTAATACAATTTGGTTGTTTAGTCTGTGTTAAGTGTTCACGACCTCCGTTCCCGCACGTTATGCGGTTGGCCCTCGGACGGATGGGCGGGTGGTCTGGTCGAGGTCCACGCGTTAACAAGTCCGAGCTTGGTGTCGCTGGGCCACTTGATCGTACTGCCGTTAGTACGTCAACGTCCAAGATAACGTCCAAGATAACAAATTGTCACACATACACTTTTAATTTAAATAAATCAAAATTAAAGTTTATTTCATTTTGATAACAAATTGATAATTTGTCCACTATGCAACTTTTGAAGTAACAATATTATGTTAAATAAAGCCATAACCACACTAACATACATTTTTTTTTTTTATACTTTGCTTTTATTTATTGAATCTTCTCATTTTTGAGACTAACAATAAGTGTATCAAATCTTATACTATAACCTAGCTAACAGTCATGTAGAGTGGAACATTAGAAATGGCCCTGACAAATTATGGCTGGGTTGGAAGGTCGGTACGTTGCAGGCGGGATCGGTTAAAAACCCGAGTCAAGATCCTTGCGAGGGGATTTGGGTGGACAGAGAGTTTTTCATTATAGGCCGCTTTTTGCTTGTCTTTTTCATCTTTTACTGCGAAAATGCCGAGGTCCCTGTGGATGTTTTGGTTTCGAATATACCATGGTGCCCCAGTGATAGTTCGCAGGATCTTTGATTGAGCGCGCTGTATGATATCAATGTTAGTTCTGCTCGCGTTCCCCCAAAGCTGGGAGCCATACGTCCAGATTGGCTTAAGAGTGGAGTTATAGAGCAGGACCTTATAGTCCAGACACAAGGGCGATCGGGCGTTAATAATCCAGTGGAGGCTGCTGGCTTTCAGCTTTAGGTGTAGTTTCTTGCATTCGATATGTCTACGCCATGTTAGACGTCTGTCGATCTGCGTCTGGGGATCTGCGTGCTATTCAGGCAGAGCGGAGGGCAAGTTTGCCTGTTAAGAGTAAACGTTATGTGTTTACACTTTTGTTCGTTTATTTTGATACGCCAGTCAGATAGCCACTTCTCGACTACCATGAGATGTTTGGCGAGTTGGGTTGATGCACGGACTGGGCATCTGGAGCGGCTAAGGATCGCAGTGTCGTGGTGGATGTTGTTAGTCGGTCACTTGTGGGAATATCCGCTGTGTAGAGGACGAATAGAGTTGGCCCAAGTGCGCTGCCTTGTGGGACTCCAGCTTCGATAGTGTAGTTGTCGGATATTGTTGTGTTGCACCTCACTGCGAAGGCTCTTTTGTAGAGGTAAGATTCAAGGAGTTTATGAGTGTACCCAGGCAAGTGTGTTTTAATTTTATGCATAAGACCTTTGAGCCAGACGCGGTCAAATGCTTGAGATACATCGAGGAATATCGCGCTGCAGTATTCTCTAAGCTCGAAGGCTGTGCGAATCTCTGATGTTATTCTGTTAACTTGCTCGATAGTTCCGTGTTTTTCTCTGAAGCCAAATTGATGGGCTGGGATAATGTTGTGAGCTTCCATATATGGTATTATGCGCGTTAGAAGGCATTTTTCGAAAAGTTTGGACATGATAATAAACTTATTGGTCCGTAAGAAGACGGGATCGTGTGATCTTTTCCAGGCTTCGGTATCATTATTATAATTGGTTTTCTCCATTTACTTGGGTATTAGCCGAGACTTATGATACCATTGAAGAGCTTACAGATGACCTCAACAGCACAGTACGGAAGATCCATTATCATTTTTGTAGTTATTAGGTCCTGGCCTGGAGCCTTTTTTGGTTTTAGCTCCCTAATGACTTTTGTAATCTCGTTCGGCCGAAATGAAGTTGGCGTTAATTCCGTTTCGGAGGGAATTTGCGGAAGAACATATGCATTTGCTGCTGGGTTCGGCTGGAAGACGCCTCTGAGATGTAAGGCAAATGTTTCGGCTCTGTCTTTGTCGCTGCGTACCCAGCAACCTGAATAATTTCTTATTGGGGTGACGGTTTCAGTCGGAGAGCTTAGATTTGGGTGAGCCCTCCACAAGGGATGCTTTGTACTAGTTGGCGATAGTTTTTCTATATATTTTAGTTGTGCGTTTTCAGCATCTTGCTTCAGAGCCCGGCTTAGTTTGTGGGTGGCTTCATTAAGACGTTGCTTTGAGCATGGTGACCTGCTGGTTTGCCACGCCCGTCGCAGACGCCTTTTTCCAGAACCAGCTGTTCAATTTGCAGGCTGGTTTTGAACGTCTTAATTTTCACATCCTTCCCTTTTGGTGTTGAGATCCTGGCTGCTGTGACGAGTACCTCTTCCAGCGCGCCGGTAGAGTAGTCGATGTCCGCTTCGATATTTAGTTGAGGAGTTAGCTCAATGTGGGAACTCACATACTTTCTGTATTTCATCCAGTTGGTGTTGTGCGACGTCAGCCTATGGGGGTGGTCCGTAATTTCTGGGCTTTGAAGAAGGGTTAACAACAAGGGCGAGTGGTCGGATAAGAGATCCGGTAGGCCCATGGCGCTTATTAGATCTGGGATCTTTCTGGGGTCTGCAGGCCAATATGTGGGGCTACCAGGAGAGACGTAGTCCAATTTATTGCTCACTTTTTTTCCCTTGGGGGTCACGAGGCGTGATCCCCAGTGAGTGTGTTTGGCATTGTAGTCTCCTGCAGCTATGAAGCGATCCCCCAGTGTGTTGTAGAAGTCCATGAATTGACCTTCAGAGATAGTAAATCGAGGTGGGCAGTAGACAGCGGCAATGCAAAGGTTGCCGTTTCCTGACTGCACATTTATGGACGTGGCTTGCAGGTAATTTGTTGCAAGCCTTTGGTGAAAGTGGTGTTTGATGCGTTCTCTGATTAAGATGCCGGTTCCACCTTGGGCTTTCCCATCCGGATGATCTATGCGGTAGAAGGTATAACCTCTTATATGAAAGTTATATCTCCCTGAGAGGTGCGTTTCAACCAGCAGCATGGCGTCGATGCGATTTATATTTAGGAATTGCGTTATTTCCAGTTTATGCCATGAAATGCCGTTGCAATTCCACATAGATATACGTAGGTTAGACATTTATTATTTGGACTGTTGAGCTACAAGCAACTGAATCACCATGTTCTGATTCTGAACAAAGGTTTGCATAGTTGTTTTCATGAATGACATGAGTTCCATCATACTTTGTTGCATGGTATACATCATAGAATCCAAATTACTTTGCGGCTGCATCGGGACCTGCTGAGTGTTTTCTGAGTGTGGCTGAAGTGGATTTTCCATGCCTGTTCGTAGTGCTTCGGCGTATGAGAAGCCCTTAGTGGTATTTAGCGGACCGAATGATGATCTGGCTGCCTTGGCGAAAAATACATCTGGCGTACTTTTTGAGTTATAATACGCATTTTGCGTATTTTGTTGACGCGTAGATGTCGCTCGTTGCATGCGACTCTTCAGCTCCTTGTAGACCGCACAGCCTCTGTAGTTTGCTGTTTGGTTTCCTCCACAGTTGCCACATTTTTTCTTTAAGGGGTCTTCTTTGTTTGCGGGGCAGTTTACGGAGTTGTGGAAGTCTCCGCAGACTACGCAGAGTGCCCAAAGTGTGCAGTATGTCTTTGTGTGTCCATACTCCTGGCAGTTTGTGCATTGTAGAGGGCCGTTGCGTTTGTGTGGTTCTTCCACGGTGATCCTTCGATGCAATAAGAGCTGCAGCTTGTAGATTGGGTGCGCTTCGTTTTTCTTTAAGGCTTTGCTATCTGGTTCGAGCTCGACCTTGAAGAGTGGTTGCGGTTTTTTATTCCTGTTGATAATGTTGCTGACATTTTTGGCATAGAAGCCCTTGGCTTTAAGGGCTTCTTGAATCTCAGAGGGGGCGACGTCGGGTTCAATTCCTTTAAGTACAACTTGCAGTCCCTTGCTGCTTTTTAGTTGGTAGGTGTAGAACTTCTTTTTTGTTTCCTCCAGGTACTTAGACACAGCTCGGAAGTGTTCTTCGGACTTCGTTTGAACTTTAGTTTCGTGGATGTTCCCTTTAATAAGCGCAACAACACGAAAATTTTCGTTTCCGACCAGCACAACAATTTTGTTGACCAGAGCGTTAGAGATTTTTTCTCTTATATAAATAGGTGGGGGCTTTGGTTTCTTTTGGGTCTCCTGCCCCAGCTCTGCTTGGTTGTTCTCCGCCTCTGCTAAGATGGAAAAACGGTTATCATTGGAACTCCTAGTTTGGTCGTTGCTTTTGTTGATACGGTTGATCTTTGGTTTATTACCAACCGTGTTTACTGGACTAAGCTTACGCTTAATCTGGATGTAGCGATCCATACCGGTCTGTATAGCCGGGACCGCTTGTTGCTTATCAAAGCTTACGGTTTTTGTTGACATTGCAATTTGCTCTGCGGCCGTTGGCACCGAATTCGCAATATTGGTAGTTGGTTTTGTTGTTGGTGGTGCTTTTGCTGCGACTGCGGAAATTGTAGCGCTGCTTGTTGTTGGAGCTTCTTCCATAGAAGCCGGCGGTGGTGGGGTTGGGGATTGGTAGCTCCATGATGTAGGAGTTGGGGTGAGCAGAGTGGGTGAGCAAGAGCTCGCTCTCTTGCTGTCGACGGTCAGTAGAGCCGGGTTGCAATTTGTTGACTTGCTTTCTTCAACGATATCGCGTGTTGAGAAGTAAGAGTAACAAGCGTTTCTTGGATTTAGGGAGCTTCTACGCTCATTCGTTGGATCGCTGCTCATTTTTCGAGCTTATAACGCGTGGCACTTATTAAATTAAGTCAAATATACACTTGAACTATCATAACAACAGTTGTAGTTATATATATTTTTCTTTGGCGTTACTTCGCGCAAGCTGCCTGTCAATTGTTATTCATGTAGTTTAGTCTACTGATTTCAAATTCGTTACTTTTTCTCCACTTTAGATTTGTTAGTTCTTATTTTCACCGACAAAAGACGGAGAACACCGACCGCCGAAGCCTCGCACTAAAAAAAGCGTCCAACTCGTACAACGGTCTGATCGCGAATATCAACTAACATACATAATGTGATTAATATTTAGCTAGGACCAGTTATTATTCTTGTATCGAATTATGCATTCTAACATATGGTATATCCCAATTAAAAGACAAACAACATCGTACATTTTCGTACTATTTACATAAAACTGACTTAGCCCTTAAGGATGGTGCCAATAGAACTGACACAATGATAACGGGAAATCTATTAAGTATTATTGGCTAATTCCCTTTGTTATCTAATATATTACATTAATCGCAGCCAAGCCGTTCTGAAGACGACAAATAACGATTCATTTTTTAATAAATTGTATGCATCCTATCATACAACACATGAGCTCACACTGCTCATCTTGTATAGGTTTTGTGCCACGTTTTCTACAATTCTCTTGTTTTCTTTGGTACTACCATCTACCGATTACCTTGGGTCCATTAATTTAATAATACACCACTTAACTTTCATTATTTATGCCTTTTATATATTATATTGCTTATGCCGACAAGGCAACACTCCACTGACATATGATTTTTTTCATATAAAAATTTTTCATATGACATGCCTTGCGCGACACCACTCCCCTATATAGGTTTTGTGACACGTTTTTTACAAAATCAACATTTTCCTTGGTGTTACCCTCTATACTTTTTGTTGGGTCCATTAATTTAATATTACACCACTAAACTTCATTATTTATGCCTTTTATATATTATATTTCTTAAGCCGGCAAGGCAACACTCCACTGACATATGATTTTTTTCATATAAAAATTTTTCATATGACATGCCTTGCGCGACACCACTCCCCTATATAGGTTTTGTGACACGTTTTTTACAAAATCAACATTTTCCTTGGTGTTACCCTCTATACATTTTTTTGGGTCCACTAATTTAATAATACACCACTAAACTTCATTATTTATGCCTTTTATATATTATATTGCTTAAGCCGACAAGGCAACACTCCACTGACATATGATTTTTTTCATATAAAAATTTTTCATATGAAATGCCTTGCGCGACACCAGTCCCCTATATAGGTATTGTGACACGTTTTTTACAAAATCAACATTTTCTTTGGTATTACCACCTAAAACTTTTTTTGGGTTTAATGGATCACATAACACACTGCTATACTCAATTTGTTAAATAAACCAAATATCACCCTGCTAAACTGTATTTGTTCAAAAAACTGCATAACACACCGCTTTACCAAATTTGTTTAGTACATAACGCACTGCTAAACTTAATTTGTTCCATAAACCAAATATCTCACTGCTAAACTTTCTATGTTTAATAAACATCATAACACACCGCTTAACTAGAAATGTTCATCATATAACATACCGCTAAACTGTATTTATTTAATAATCCACATATCACACTGCTAAACCTTATTTTTTCAGTAAACCCCATAACATACCGCTATACCAAATTTGTTCAACACGTAACGCACTGAAAAACTTTATTTATTCCAAGAACAAAATGTCACACTGCTCAACTTTATTTGTTCAATTAACCACATATCACACTGCTAAACTTTATTTTTTCAATAAACCCATTCATACATTCTACACATGTGGGAATTGGTTCCAGTAAGAATACTTGCAGTGGTAATCGATATTAAATGTTTCGATACTTCTAAAATGCAACCCTAGACAAGAACGAGTTATCGAGAAAGGGAGCGAGTGTAGAGTAGAGAAGTCGAGTACAAAAAGTTGCCAAGAGCGGTTGTTACTAAATCAAAAGAATAAGTTTCGTCATAATTAAATGTAAATCTTGAGGAACATAAATAATTTGTTACACTTATAAGCTATATTACTTATTAAATAAAACTTTATAAACATTAAACTACAAATTGGGGGCTCGTCCGGGAAGTGCTTAAGTGTAAAGACAAAATTTGTGCATATGACGCACTTCGTTTTAGTAGCAACCAGTGAACGGTAAAATAGAACCGTTGCATGATCAACGCTGCACAAACGCGAGAAACAGTATAGACAATTCTCGAAGAAGTTTCGATAGTCAGATAAACTAAAGTTGCTGCTTAAGTTGACAGAAGCAGAACTGGTGCGTGCGTCGGCAGAGGCAAAGTTGCTGCTTAAGTTGTTAGAAGCAGAGCAGGAGCGTGCGTCGACAGAGGCGGAGTTGTTGTTTGCAGCGACAGAAGCAGAGCTGCTATTTGCGTCGTCAGAGGCAGAGCTTGGAGCAAACGTCAGCAGAGTCCGAATTGCTGCATTAATCGAGGCAGAACTGGTGCGTGCAGTCGACAGAGGCAGAGTTACTGTTTGCGTCGACAGAAGCAGTGTTTCTGTGTGAGTGTACAGACGCAGGACTTGATGCGAACTTCGACAAAGGCAGAGCTTGAGACGATCGTCGGCAGAGGCAGCGCTGTTGCGTAAAACTTCAGAGGCATAGCTGGTGCGAGCATCGACAGAGGCAGTGCTGGTGTAAGGTTACGTTAACTAAGAGTAGTATACTTTTACTAATTTTTATTGTTTTCTAACACCATTTCAAAATGCAACTTGACGAGATCTTAGCACTCCGCGTAGCCGATTTGAGGTTAAAGTTAGCAGAGCTGGCGTTACCAACAAATGGAAGGAAACTAGATTGCTTACACATTTTGGAATTCAGGATGAAGAGGAAAGCGATTCAGATGAAGCTCAATCCGTGGTTACAAAGCGAAATTTAGTTGAAAATCAAAGATTAGACAATGACAGGTCATGGTTCACTGTTAAAGATGTAGAAGGCAGCGTATCTAGTTTCTCTGGAACAGGAAGTCCTGATATAGAACAATGGATCGATGAGTTAGAAAGTTGTTCAATTACTGTCAAATGGAGTGATTTGCAACTTTTTATCTATTCGAAACAAATGCTTACAGGAGCGGCTAAACTATTTGTTCGTAGTGAGGCGAATATTCGAAGTTGGGCTGTTTTGAAGGCTAAGTTGAGAGAAGAGTTTTCAATCAAAGTGTCATCAGCTGAGGTTCATAGAAGATTGGACCAGCGTCAGCAGAGAAAAGACGAATCATTGTTTGAATATTTGTATGCTCTGAAAGAAATCGCAAATCCAGTTAATATTGATGAGCCAAGTTTAATTGACTATTACATAAAGGGTATTCCAGATTCGAAAGGGAATAAGATTATGTTATACCAGGCCAGAAATATACAGGAACTGAAACATCAAATCGAGATATATCAGAAAGCTAGATCTGGCAAATCGAATCAATCAGCTGGGGAACGTCAGGAGCAAAAGAAAGATCAAGGCAAAGTTCAGGTTAAGTCTGGAACATCCAGGAAATGTTTCAAATGCGGCGATAGTTCTCACGTAATGAAAGACTGTAAGAAAAAGATTTTGTTTTGTGGTATGCGCCTATGAGAAATTCAAATAAATTCGCAAACACATTGTATCACTTTGTTTCAATGTTTATGTAAGCAGTAGGGCCCAAGTGCGGATGCAATATGATCACCAACTTGACGGCCAATAACATAAATGCATAGTCAGCGTTCCCACGCTGACCATACGCATAGTATATAAGCGCATAACTCTCTCTCTTTTGACGTATATAAGAAATGTGTAAAGAGCCGCTCCGCTGCTGGCGCAGCCGGCTACTCTTTAGTCAAAAAACTCCACCACACTGGTCAACAGCAGTGAAGCTAACTGCTGAATTAGATCATTTGAAAACCTTGCTTGAAGATAAAAAGAAAAATTCCGAAATTACCCCAACGAACGACACAATGTTTATAAACAACAATAACAAATTGAAACCTCCGTCATCAAAGTCTATCCCAAAGAGAGTGAGGAAATGCCCAGGCGATTGTGAAGGAGTCTGGAGCCCACACTGCGAGGGAACCTGTTACCTACCGGATGACGGCAGCGAGGGAGTGTCAGCGGATCCAGCTGAGACAAGGAAGACCACCATTTAAGAAGAACAACGAGTAAAACAAAACCGAAGCAGCTATAATTTTAAAAAAAAAAAAAAAAAACTACTTTTAAGAAACTAATTTGTAAAATCGAGCAGAACCTTTTCTGCCCGATTAGCAATATGACCTGTAAAGCCATATAACATGTAGGTAGGATACATGTCATTCGTATATAATTCCATTTGTAAAGATAGCAAGGAAAATGATAGTATAATCAATAAAAATATATCAAAAGAAATAATAACTAAAATGGGTTTAGTAGACGTTAAGTCAGTAGATTCTACTGCAAATGTAATCAATAAAATAGAGTCTACTTAACTAAAGTTGAATTGGATTACAATTATCCTAATAATAATAGCTCTATTGATGATTTCAAATGCTATAATAAAAATATACAAGCTGCACAACAAATGTTTAAAGAAAAGATATAGTAGTAGGGCCGATGGCCTAGAGGCAATTTAAATGCTTAACTGATAAAGTACTTAAATAAATTTTTTTTTTATTATTCTGAATACTGAAATCTTTACTAACAAATGTTCTGTCTATAGACGTGATCGCATGCAGCGTCGTGGTGGTGGTGTACTTATTGCTGTCGATGCTGATATCTCTTCTGAGCACGTAGATTTAGGTAGTGATTTATATATTGAATTTGTAGCTGTAAAACTAATTTATTGTAATGTTAGTATCTTTATCACCTACTCATATATACCTCCTGCCTCAGATAACTCTCTGTCTTTATCCCATTTTTCTGTAATCAATAGTATTTCTGAAATGCTTTCTGATCGTGATTTCTTAATGGTTCTTGGAGATTTTAATATTTCTGGAATTTCGTGGCTTTCGTCATGTGAGTCCAACGTATTTAATCCTTCGTCAACTCATGTCTTTGCTGACAGCCTTTTTGATATAGCTTGGTCTCAAACCAATTCTATACCAAATTGTCTAGGTAAAATGCTTGATCTGATTTTTTGTTTTGGATCCCAATATCTGCACGGTGTCCAGAGTGAATCCTATTTCCTCACCTGAGGATCCCTACCACCCTACTCTGGAGGTGCTGATTGACTTACCAGCAATTGTTTCGGATGCAGGTGTTTTACCGGAGAAGCGAGTTCGTTGTTTTCGGAAGACCGATTTTAAAAAACTTTCTTTGCTTCTTTCACGTACTGACTGGTCCCAACTTTCTTCGTGTATTGACCTGGACAAGGCAGTTGAAATTTTTTATTCTACATTAAACTCTCTGTTTGATGCTTGTGTTCCCTTTGGTACTCCACAATTGTCTAATAGACCGTTATGGTTTACCAAAGAACTAACAAAGTTAATGAATAAAAATCAAAGCTTTATAAAAAATATAAGGAAACTGGCTCTCTCTTATATTTTTCTCGCTACACTGTTGCTCGTTCCGATTTCTCCACGCTAAATAATCTTTGCTACAAGGATTATTTGAGAAAGTGCAGACTTACGTTTCAACGTGACCCGAAACGTTTCTATGACTTCGTTAATTCGAAGCGAAAGACGTCAACACTTCCAACAACATTATTGTATGATAAAAAGACTGCTTTTAATGATCGTGGCATTGCCGATCTGTTTGTTTTTTCAAACGACGTATTCCACATCAACTTTTTATAGAGCCCAGTCTTATCCGTATCAAGTAAACCAAGCGAATTGCATTTTTGGTCCCTTACTTTCTGAAAGTTTACTCTTACGTGAACTTAAGTCATGTAAATCAGTTTTTTCTCCTGGCCCTGACGGTGTTCCTAGTTGCATGCTTAGGTTCTGTGCAGAGGGACTTTGTAAACCACTTTTAAAATTATTTGAATTGTCTGTAGAGTTGTGCTCTTTCCCTTATCTTTGGAAAGAGTCTTACATTATTCCTCTCTTGAAAAAAGGCAATAAATCCAACGTTCAAAACTATAGAGGTATCTCCAAGTTGTCTGCTATTTCCAAAGCATTTGAGAAACTAATAACTTCTCAACTGCAACACTGCTGTAAATCTATAATTTCACCCTACCAGCATGGGTTTGTGAAATGTAGGTCTACTATCACTAACTTATTAGAATTCTCATCAATTGTTATTGAAGGGTTCCAATCAAAAATGCAAACGGATGTCATTTACACTGATTTCAGTAAGGCTTTTGATTCTATCAACCATAGTTTCCACAGAACTTAATTTTGTAGATATCTTCATATCTTTCATTCAGAATTCAAAGAGTATTTTACAAGGGCTCTGTGTCCAAGACTGTCCAAGTCACTTCCGGCGTACCCCAAGGAAGTCATTTAGGCCCATTGCTGTTTACATTATTTATAAATGATTTACCGTCCGTTATATCATACTCTCGCATACTTATGTATGCAGATGATGTTAAGATTTGTCTGACTTTTAATGATCCCATAAATAGCCTCAGATTGCAAATCTGACCTTGATTGTTTTCAATCGTGGTGTGCTATAAATTTATTAAATCTTAATTGCAATAAATGTAAACATATGACATTTTTTAGGGGTATTCTCCATTTAAATAATTATCATCTTAATGATACTCCACTTGAGCGAATAGAGTCAGTATCTGATTTAGGTATCCTTCTTGTTTCAAAATTAAAGTTTGATAAGCATATTTTGTCTGCTTCTAATAGAGCCATGGGTGTCCATGACTCATTGCAGATTAGCTTTGCCGTTCCGGTCAGAACGACTAGAAATTTCCTTCCCCTCTCACTTTCCCGTTGTAGTACTAACTATGCCAGTCACAATCCTTACCCTATTTTATGTGTAACTTATAATAACTTTTCTAGTCTAGTTAATAATACTAACACTACCTTAGAAATTAAAACATTACTCCTAGATACATTGGCTCGTATTTAAGAATAGTTCTAATTATTATTATTAGTAGTAATAGTATTATTATTATTATTTTATTCTTTTGTTAATACAATTTGGTTGTTTAGTCTGTGTTAAGTGTTCGCGACCTCCGTTCCCGCACGTTATGCGGTTGGCCCTCGGTCGGATGGGCGGGTGGTCTGGTCGAGGTCCGCGCGTTAACAAGTCCGAGCTTGGTGTCGCTGGGCCACTTGATCGTACTGCCGTTAGTACGTCAACGTCCAAGATAACGTCCAAGATAACAAATTGTCACACATACACTTTTAATTTAAATAAATCAAAATTAAAGTTTATTTCATTTTGATAACAAATTGATAATTTGTCCACTATGCAACTTTTGAAGTAACAATATTATGTTAAATAAAGCCATAACCACACTAACATACATTTTTTTTTTTTTATACTTTGCTTTTATTTATTGAATCTTCTCATTTTTGAGACTAACAATAAGTGTATCAAATCTTATACTATAACCTAGCTAACAGTCATGTAGAGTGGAACATTAGAAATGGCCCTGACAAATTATGGCTGGGTTGTAAGGTCGGTACGTTGCAGGCGGGATCGGTTAAAAACCCGAGTCAAGATCCTTGCGAGGGGATTTGGGTGGACAGAGAGTTTTTCATTATAGGACGCTTTTTGCTTGTCTTTTTCATCTTTTACTGCGAAAATGCCGAGGTCCCTGTGGATGTTTTGGTTTCGAATATACCATGGTGCCCCAGTGATAGTTCGCAGGATCTTTGATTGAGCGCGCTGTATGATATCAATGTTGGTTCTGCTCGCGTTCCCCAAAGCTGGGAGCCATACGTCCAGATTGGCTTAAGAGTGGAGTTATAGAGCAGGACCTTATAGTCCAGAAACAAGGGCGATCGGGCGTTAATAATCGAGTGGAGGCTGCTGGCTTTCAGCTATAGGTGTAGTTTCTTACATTCGATATGTCTACGCCATGTTAGACGTCTGTCGAGATGGATGCCGAGATACGGTACTTCGTTGACTTGGGGGATCTGCGTGCTATTCAGGCAGAGCGGAGGGCAAGTTTGCCTGTTAAGAGTAAACGTTATGTGTTTACACTTTTGTTCGTTTATTTTGATACGCCAGTCAGATAGCCACTTCTCGACTACCATGAGATGTTTGGCGAGTTGGGTTGATGCACGGACTGGGCATCTGGAGCGGCTAAGGATCGCAGTGTCGTCAGCAAAGGTGGATGTTGTTAGTCGGTCACTTGTGGGAATATCCGCTGTGTAGAGGACAAATAGAGTTGGCCCAAGTGTGCTGCCTTGTGGGACTCCAGCTTCGATAGTGTAGTTGTCGGATGTTGCACCTCACTGCGAAGGCTTTGTTGTAGAGGTAAGATTCAAGGAGTTTATGAGTGTACCCAGGCAAGTGTGTTTTAATTTTATGCATAAGAACTTTGAGCCAGACGCGGTCAAATGCTTGAGATACATCGAGGAATATCGCGCTGCAGTATTCTCTAAGCTCGAAGGCTGTGCGAATCTCTGATGTTATTCTGTTAACTTGCTCGATAGTTCCGTGTTTTTCTCTGAAGCCAAATTGATGGGCTGGGATAATGTTGTGAGCTTCCATATATGGTATTATGCGCGTTAGAAGGCATTTTTCGAAAAGTTTGGACATGATAATAAACTTATTGGTCCGTAAGAAGACGGGATCGTGTGATCTTTTCCAGGCTTCGGTATCATTATTATAATTGGTTTTTTCCATTTACTTGGGTAGCAAACGAGACTTATGATACCATTGAAGAGCTTACAGATGACCTCAACAGCACAGTACGGAAGATTCATTATCATTTTTGTAGTTATTAGGTCCTGGCCTGGAGCCTTTTTTGGTTTTAGCTCCCTAATGACTTTTGTAATCTCGTTCGGCCGAAATGAAGTTGGCGTTAATTCCGTTTCGGAGGGAATTTGCGGAAGAACATATGCATTTGCTGCTGGGTTCGGCTGGAAGACGCCTCTGAGATGTAAGGCAAATGTTTCGGCTCTGTCTTTGTCGCTGCGTACCCAGCAACCTAAATAATTTTTTATTGGGGTGAACGTTTCAGTCGGAGAGCTTAGATTTGGGTGAGCCCTCCACAAGGGATGCTTTGTACTAGTTGGCGATAGTTTTTCTATATATTTTAGTTGTGCGTTTTCAGCATCTTGCTTCAGAGCCCGGCTTAGTTTGTGGGTGGCTTCATTAAGACGTTGCTTTGAGCATGGTGACCTGCTGGTTTGCCACGCCCGTCGCAGACGCCTTTTTTCCAGAACCAGCTGTTCAATTTGCAGGCTGGTTTTGAACGTCTTAATTTTCACATCCTTCCCTTTTGGTGTTGAGATCCTGGCTGCTGTGACGAGTACCTCTTCCAGCGCGCCGGTAGAGTAGTCGATGTCCGCTTCGATATTTAGTTGAGGAGTTAGCTCAATGTGGGAACTCACATACTTTCTGTATTTCATCCAGTTGATGTTGTGCGACGTCAGCCTATGGGGGTGGTCCGTAATTTCTGGGCTTTGAAGAAGGGTTAACAACAAGGGCGAGTGGTCGGATGAGAGATCCGGCAGGGTCATGGCGCTTATAAGATCGCGTGGGATGTTTTTCGTCACCGCGAAATCAATTAGATCTGGGATCTTTCTGGGGTCTGCAGGCCAATATGTGGGGCTACCAGGAGAGACGTACTCCAATTTATTGCTCACTTTTATAAGTGCGTTATACAGTTGCCTTCCCTTGGGGGTCACGAGGCGTGATCCCCAGTGAGTGTGTTTGGCATTGTAGTCTCCTGCAGCTATGAAGCGATCCCCCAGTGTGTTGTAGAAGTCCATGAATTGACCTTCAGAGATAGTAAATCGAGGTGGGCAGTAGACAGCGGCAATGCAAAGGTTGCCGTTTCCTGACTGCACATTTATGGACGTGGCTTGCAGGTAATTTGTTGCAAGCCTTTGGTGAAAGTGATGTTTGATGCGTTCTCTGATTAAGATGCCGGTTCCACCTTTGGGCTTTCCCATCCGGATGATCTGTGCGGTAGAAGGTATAACCTCTTATATGAAAGTTATATCTCCCTGTGAGGTGCGTTTCAACCAGCAGCATGGCGTCGATGTGATTTATATTTAGGAATTGCGTTATTTCCAGTTTATGCCATGAAATGCCGTTGCAATTCCACATAGATATACGTAGGTTAGACATTTATTATTTGGACTGTTGAGCTACAAGCAACTGAATCACCATGTTCTGATTCTGAACAAAGGTTTGCATAGTTGTTTTCATGAATGACATGAGTTCCATCATACTTTGTTGCATGGTATACATCATAGAATCCAAATTACTTTGCGGCTGCATCGGGACCTGCTGAGTGTTTTCTGAGTGTGGCTGAAGTGGATTTTCCATGCCTGTTCGTAGTGCTTCGGCGTATGAGAAGCCCTTAGTGGTATTTAGCGGACCGAATGATGATCTGGCTGCCTTGGCGAAAAATACATCTGGCGTACTTTTTTGAGTTATAATACGCATTTTGCGTATTTTGTTGACGCGTAGATGTCGCTCGTTGCATGCGACTCTTCAGCTCCTTGTAGACCGCACAGCCTCTGTAGTTTGCTGTTTGGTTTCCTCCACAGTTGCCACATTTTTTCTTTAAGGGGTCTTCTTTGTTTGCGGGGCAGTTTACGGAGTTGTGGAAGTCTCCGCAGACTACGCAGAGTGCCCAAAGTGTGCAGTATGTCTTTGTGTGTCCATACTCCTGGCAGTTTGTGCATTGTAGAGGGCCGTTGCGTTTGTGTGGTTCTTCCACGGTGATCCTTCGATGCAATAAGAGCTGCAGCTTGTAGATTGGGTGCGCTTCGTTTTTCTTTAAGGCTTTGCTATCTGGTTCGAGCTCGACCTTGAAGAATGGGGTTCGGTTTTTTATTCCTGTTGATAATGTTGCTGACATTTTTGGCATAGAAGCCCTTGGCTTTAAGGGCTTCTTGAATCTCAGAGGGGCGACGTCGGGTTCAATTCCTTTAAGTACAACTTGCAGTCCCTTGCTGCTTTTTAGTTGGTAGGTGTAGAAGTTCTTTTTGTTTCCTCCAGGTACCTAGACACAGCTCGGAAGTGTTCTTCGGACTTCGTTTGAACTTTAGTTTCGCGGATGTTCCCTTTAATAAGCGCAACAACACGAAAATTTTCGTTCCCGACCAGCGCAACAATTTTGTTGACCAGGGCGTTAGAGATTTTTTCTCTTATATAAATAGGTGGGGGCTTTGGTTTCTTTTGGGTCTCCTGCCCCAGCTCTGCTTGGTTGTTCTCCGCCTCTGCTAAGATGGAAAAACGGTTATCATTGGAACTCCTAGTTTGGTCGTTGCTTTTGTTGATACGGTTGATCTTTGGTTTATTACCAACCGTGTTTACTGGACTAAGCTTACGCTTAATCTGGATGTAGCGATCCATACCGGTCTGTATAGCCGGGACCGCTTGTTGCTTATCAAAGCTTACGGTTTTTGTTGACATTGCAATTTGCTCTGCGGCCGTTGGCACCGAATTCGCAATATTGGTAGTTGGTTTTGTTGTTGGTGGTGCTTTTGCTGCAACTGCGGAAATTGTAGCGCTGCTTGTTGTTGGAGCTTCTTCCATAGAAGCCGGCGGTGGTGGGGTTGGGCATTGGTAGCTCCATGATGTAGGAGTTGGGGTGAGCAGAGTGGGTGAGCAAGAACTCGCTCTCTTGCTGTCGACGGTCAGTAGAGCCGGGATGCAATTTGTTGACTTGCTTTCTTCAACGATATCGCGTGTTGAGAAGTAAGAGTAACAAGCGTTTCTTGGATTTAGGGAGCTTCTACGCTCATTCTTTGGATCGCTGCTCATTTTTCGAGCTTATAACGCGTGGCACTTATTAAATTAAGTCAAATATACACTTGAACTATCATAACACCAGTTATAGTTATATATATTTTTCTTTGGCGTTACTTCGCGCAAGCTGCCTGTCAATTGTTATTCACGTAGTTTAGTCTACTGATTTCAAATTCGTTACTTTTTCTCCACTTTAGATTTGTTAGTTCTTATTTTCACCGACAAAAGACGGAGAACACCGACCGCCGAAGCCTCGCACTAAAAAAAGCGTCCAACTCGTACAACGGTCTGATCGCGAATATCAACTAACATACATAATGTGATTAATATTTAGCTAAGACCAGTTATTACGACCATCTTGTAGCGAATTATGCATTCTAACATATGGTATATCCCAATTAAAAGACAAACAACATCGTACATTTTGGTACTATTTACATAAAACTGACTTAGCCCTTAAGGATGGTACCAATTGAATTGACACAATGATAACGGGAAATCTATTAAGTATTATTGGCTAATTCCCTTTGTTATCTAATAAATTACATTAATCGCAGCCAAGACGTTCTGAAGACGACAAATAACGATTAATTTTTCAATAAATTGAATGCATCCTATCATACAAAACATGAGCTCACACTGCTCATCTTGTATAGGTTTTGTGCCACGTTTTCTACAATTCTCTTGTTTTCTTTGGTACTACCATCTACCGATTACCTTGGGTCCATTAATTTAATAATGCACCACTTAACTTTCATTATTTATGCCTTTTATATATTATATTGCTTATGCCGACAAGGCAACACTCCACTGACATATGATTTTTTTCATATAAAAATTTTTCATATGACATGCCTTGCGCGACACCACTCCCCTATATAGGTTTTGTGACACGTTTTTTACAAAATCAACATTTTCCTTGGTGTTACCCTCTATACATTTTGTTGGGTCCATTAATTTAATAATACACTACTAAACTTCATTATTTACGCCGTTTATATATTATATTGCTTATGCCGGCAAGGCAACACTCCACTGTCATATGATTTTTTTCATATAAAAATTTTTCATATGACATGCCTTGCGCGACACCACTCACCTATATAGGTTTTATGACACGTTTTTTACAAAATCAACATTTTCCTTGGTGTTACCCCCTATACCTTTTTTTGGGTCCATTAATTCATTATTTATGCCTTTAATATATTATATTGCTTATGCCGGCAAGGCAACACTCCACTGACATATGATTTTTTTCATATAAAAATTTTTCATATGACATGCCTTGCGCGACACCACTCAACTATATAGGTTTTATGACACGTTTTTTACAAAATCAACATTTTCCTTGGTGTTACCCTCTATACATTTTTTTGGGTCCACTAATTTAATAATACACCACTAAACTTCATTATTTATGCCTTTTATATATTATATTGCTTAAGCCGACAAGGCTTAAGGCATATGTCCACTGACATATGATTTTTTCATATAAAAATTTTTCATATGAAATGCCTTGCGCGACACCAGTCCCCTATATAGGTATTGTGACACGTTTTTTACAAAATCAACATTTTCTTTGGTATTACCACCTAAAACTTTTTTTGGGTTTAATGGATCACATAACACACTGCTATACTCAATTTGTTAAATAAACCAAATATCACCCTGCTAAACTGTATTTGTTCAAAAAACTGCATAACACACCGCATTACCAAATTTGTTTAGTACATAACGCACTGCTAAACTAAATTTTTTCCATAAACCAAATATCTCACTGCTAAACTTTCTATGTTTAATAAACATCATAACACACCGCTTAACTAGAAATGTTCATCATATAACATACCGCTAAACTGTATTTATTTAATAATCCACATATCACACTGCTAAACCTTATTTTTTCAGTAAACCCCATAACATACCGCTATACCAAATTTGTTCAACACGTAACGCACTGAAAAACTTTATTTATTCCAAGAACAAAATGTCACACTGCTCAACTTTATTTGTTCAATTAACCACATATCACACTGCTAAACTTTATTTTTTCAATAAACCCATTCATACATTCTATACATGTGGGAATTGGTTCCAGTAAGAATACTCGCAGTGGTAATCGATATTAAATCTTTCGATACTTCTAAAATGCAACCCTAGACAAGAACAAGTTATCGAGAAAGGGAGCGAATGTAGAGTAGAGAAGTCGAGTACAAAAAGTTGCCAAGAGCGGTTGTTACTAAATCAAAAGAATAAGTTTCGTCATAATTAAATGTAAATCTTGAAGAACATAAATAATTTGTTACACTTATAAGCTATATTACTTATTAAATAAAACTTTATAAACAATAAACTACAAATTGGGGGCTCGTCCGGGAAGTGCTTAAGTGTAAAGACAAAATTTGTGCATATGACGCACTTCGTGTTAGTAGCAACCAGTGAACGGTAAAATAGAACCGTTGCATGATCAACGCTGCACAAACGCGAGAAACAGTATAGACAATTCTCGAAGAAGTTTCGAGAGTCAGATAAACTAAAGTTGCTGCTTAAGTTGACAGAAACAGAACTTGTGCGTGCGTCGGGAGAGGCAAAGTTGCTGCTTAAGTTGTTAGAAGCAGAGCTGGAGCGTGCGTCGACAAAGGCGGAGTTGTTGTTTGCAGCGACAGAAGCAGAGCTGCTATTTGCGTCGTCAGAGGCAGAGCTTGGAGCAAACGTCAGCAGAGTCCGAATTGCTGCATTAATCGAGGCAGAACTGGTGCGTGCAGTCGACAGAGGCAGAGTTACTGTTTGCGTCGACAGAAGCAGTGTTTCTGTGTGAGTGTACAGACGCAGGACTTGATGCGAACTTCGACAAAGGCAGAGCTTGAGACGATCGTCGGCAGAGGCAGCGCTGTTGCGTAAAACTTCAGAGGCATTGCTGGTGCGAGCATCGACAGAGGCAGTGCTGGTGTAAGGTTACGTTAACTAAGAGTAGTATACTTTTACTAATTTTTATTGTTTTCTAACACCATTTCAAAATGCAACTTGACGAGATCTTAGCACTCCGCGTAGCCGATTTGAGGTTAAAGTTAGCAGAGCTGGCGTTACCAACAAATGGAAGGAAACTAGATTGCTTACACATTTTGGAATTCAGGATGAAGAGGAAAGCGATTCAGATGAAGCTCAATCCGTGGTTACAGAGCGAAATTTAGTTGAAAATCAAAGATTAGACAATGACAGGTCATGGTTCACTGTTAAAGATGTAGAAGGCAGCGTATCTAGTTTCTCTGGAACAGGAAGTCCTGATATAGAACAATGGATCGATGAGTTAGAAAGTTGTTCAATTACTGTCAAATGGAGTGATTTGCAACTTCTTATCTATTCGAAACAAATGCTTACAGGAGCGGCTAAACTATTTGTTCGTAGTGAGGCGAATATTCGTAGTTGGGCTGTTTTGAAGGCTAAGTTGAGAGAAGAGTTTTCAATCAAAGTGTCATCAGCTGAGGTTCATAGAAGATTGGACCAACGTCAGCAGAGAAAAGACGAATCATTGTTTGAATATTTGTATGCTCTGAAAGAAATCGCAAAGCCAGTTAATATTGATGAGCCAAGTTTAATTGACTATTACATAAAGGGTATTCCAGATTCGAAAGGGAATAAGATTATGTTACACCAGGCCAGAAATATACAGGAACTGAAACATCAAATCGAGATATATCAGAAAGCTAGATCTGGCAAATCGAATCAATCAGCTGGGGAACGTCAGGAGCAAAAGAAAGATTAAGGCAAAGTTCAGGTTAAGTCTGGACGATCCAGGAAATGTTTCAAATGCGGCGATAGTTCTCACGTAATGAAAGACTGTAAGAAAAAAGATTTTGTTTTGTGGTATGCGCCTATGAGAAATTCAAATAAATTCGCAAACACATTGTAGCACTTTGTTGCAATGTTTATGTAAGCAGTAGGGCCCAAGTGCGGATGCAATATGATCACCCACTTGATGGCCAATAACATAAATGCATAGTCAGCGTTCCCACGCTGACCATACGCATAGTATATAAGCGCATAACTCTCTCTCTCTTTTGACGTATATACGAAATATGTAAAGAGCCGCTCCGCTGCCGGCGCAACCGGCAGCTCAGCTATATCATATAAATACATTATAAGCTAAATGTGTAAGGACCATTAAGCGATTAAGCATTAAGAAACAGACCGTGTCAAAGGGCGGAACTATATCTGCCTTCAACATAATATAAAAAGTGAATAAATCAAAGTCGGCCTAGCGCCGCAAAACCCGGAAAACAATAAGTGTTTTATTTAACTGAAACGAACTTATTACATGGCGACCGTGACAGTCGTCTAACGCAAAGTTTAGAGGAAAAAGAGACGTTGGACAAGAAAACAGCAAATGGACAGCTGGAACAAAGAAAACGAATGTCGGAATAAGAAGATATCAGAAGAGGATATAGTCCAATCCATTGATGAAGTACTGGAGGACATCGAGGAAGACGAATGGGACCTCATCCATTGTGTACTAAGCGGGTTAGATAATGCGGAATAAGCAACGAGGTGGTGTGAAGAGTAAGATAACACAGAGGATTATTATTATTATTATTTGAGAAAGGGAGTCTCCCAATAGAGAAGGTGCGAGGCACTGCGACCATGGAGGTCTTTTGTGCCTGTAGGCTCTCCCTAGCTAGACAAAAAGTTGCTCTGCTTCCTAATGAAGCAGAGCAGATCTTTTGTCGAGGAACACACAATATGCTCGGGACCTGCGGTATCCACGTGCAGATGTTTCCTCCTAGTCCACACCAAGGCTGGACAGTCGCACAGAATGTGTTTGGTTGTCTCGTCGTCCTCTTTGCAAAGTCTGCACTCAGCATCAGAAGACAGACGCATTTTGGTGAGGTGATAGTTCACCGTATGATGGCCACTAAGATAGCCAACGAGGAGGTGAAGATCCCTCCTGGAGAGTAAGCTGGTTTTCCGGTCGACCACGGGATTGATAAGCTCCTTGGCTTGCCGCATCCCTGGTTGGACCCACCAGTAGCGATCAGTCAACCTAACAGCCCAGGTTTTAACAATAGCTGAGATGGTTGACCAACCCAAGCCACAGAAGGGCTCAGGGCCAGAAAAAGTAGCTGACGAACCGGCCCTAGCAAGTTCGTCCGCCAGCTCATTGCCCTGGATACCAGAGTGTCCAGGTACCCATAGAAGGGTGACGTTGTTAGTAAGAGACAGTCTCTGGAGGCAGTTCCAGCAATCCGCCACCAGTCGAGAGCTTACTCTTTTTGGAGGAGAGGGCTAAGATGGCGGCTTGACTGTCAGAGAATATATAGATGTTCGCTCCCCCTTCTCTAGGATCAGACGGCAGCAGAACTCGATGTCATGAACCTCAGATTGAAAGACTGTGGGCCATTTGCCCATAGCAATTGAGGTTTTAGAGTTGGGTCCAAAGATCCCAGCTCCAACCCCCTGATCAGTTTTAGACCCGTCGGTATACCAGTGAATACCGTAGGGGTCGCTGATGGGGTTGCCAGTGTCCCAGTCCTTCCGCTCCGGGATGAGGGTTCTGAATTTAGCACCAAAGAAAAGTTCCTTAGTCATAGTATCTGATCTAGTGCAGATATCTATGCCAGGAATATCTTAGATCAGGCTAGCATGTCCTGATTCGGTAGCTAGAAGCCCTGATTGGAGCTTGATTCTAAGAAGGCTCAAAGCAGCGACTTCTTTAATTTGGATGTGCAGCGGAGTCAGATTCAGTATCGATTCCATTGCTGCGGTGGGACAGGTACGAAGTGCACCTGTCAGTGAGAGGCACAGCAGCCTGTGCAATTTATTGCATTTGCTGATGGCAGTGACCTGCGTAACCTTTGGCCACCACACAATAGCAGCATAGGTGACGATCGGTCTGACCATTATGGCAAAAAGCCACCGGATGGTGCAGGATTTAAAACCCCAGATTCTACCAAAGAATCTCCTGCAGGCCCACATGGCATGGGTCGCCTTTGTGAGGGTGTTGCTGAGGTGGGAGTTCCAATTTAGTCTTTTATCGAGGGTCACCCCTAGATATTTGACTTCGTTGGATAGCCCCACAGGGGAGCCGCTGATATAAAGTTGACCAATGTCAACGGAATAGCGCCTAGTGAAAGGAACTATAATAGCTTTTTGTGGATTGATGCTAAGACCAACATCTGCGCACCATCTACTTACCGTGTTCAGAGCTGATTGCATCAACTCTGTCACGGTGCTGGTATAGTTCCCGGTCACTATTAGAGCCAGGTCGTCAGCATAGCCGATAGCTTCAACGCCCTGCTCGGAGAGTAAGACTAGTAGTTCGTCAACTACTAAGGACCAGAGTAGGGGGATAGAACCCCTCCCTGGGGACAGCCTTTGACTGCATTAATGCATGCAGTCGTGGAGTCCAGGGTGGAAGTGATAATCCGGTGTTTGAGCATAGCTTCAATCCACCGGATCAAAGGACGGGTAGTTCCTCTACGTTCTAGAGCAGTATAGATTGACCCGTAGCCGGTATTATCAAAAGCACCTTCTATATCCAGAAAAGAGCACAAAGCAATGTTCTTGGATACAAAGGCTCTTTCAATTTTTCCCACTAACCTGTGGAGAGCGACCTCCGTCGATCTGCCGGCTATGTACGCAAACTGCGTGGGATGCAGAGGTGTCGACGTCTGCAGAGAGCACCGAATGTGCATATCTATAAGCCTTTCCGCCGTTTTAAGCAGAAAGGAAGTAAGACTGATCGGCCGATAGGACTTAGGCTGGTCAAGCGGACGATTCCCTTGCTTGGGGATGAATATTACATTAACTCTCCTCCAAGAGATGGGTATGTATCCCCAAGTAAAACTAGCTCTAAGAAGGCCGACCAGTGGATCAAGAATATGAGCCATGCTGTTTTGAATAAGGGCTGGGAAGATTTTGTCACCCCCTGGGGCTTTGAAAGGAGCAAAAGAATCTACAGCCCATTGACCTTTTCGGGGTCGAAGATGGATCCAGATAGGCTGAATCCGCGTGAGTCCGGTGACAAAGTGGCGTCATCGCGACCGAGAGATCTGGATTCGCCACAGAACCCGGGAAGTGGACTTGCAATAGAAGCTCAAGTGTTTCCCTGCGATCTTGAGTGAAAGAGCCATCTGCTCTTTTAAGAAGCCCTATTCCATTAGGCGACCCTTTAGCCAATACTTTATGAAGCCTCGCTGCCTCTGGCAACGATTCTAAGCTACCACAGTAGCTGCGCCATGTATCGCGTTTAGCTCGTCTAATGCTTTTGTTGTAGTTGGTAAGAGCGTCCCTATAGACGTCCCAACTAGCACGGTTAGATTTAGCCTTATTAAAAGGCTTCTAACCCTCCTTCTAAGGACAGCCAGTTCCTCATTCCACCACGGAATTTTCCGATTGACCCTTAGGGTCTTCTGGACTGAGCTGTCCTCGAAGGATGAGACAAGCACATCTTGGAGCAGATTGGCAGCCAGTTCTATCCCACTGATAGAGCTAGGATTGCTGACCAATAGGTCTGCTTTGAAAGCTACAGAGGCTTTAAAGAGCTCCCAATTTGTCTTTTTTGGGACAGAAGGAGTTTTGGCGAATTTCGACTTGGCCAGGGAGGTCAAACCTGATGTGCTGATGGTCTGACAAAGTGGCTTCGTCTGTGACTCGCCAATTAACAAGCGAACTTGCTATCGACGTGCTGATTAGAGTGAGATCTGAAACCTCTTCCCTAATAGCATTTATAAAAGTGGGTTTGCACCCTATGTTAGCTACATCTAATTGACAACACAATAAGTAGTCTAAGAGGGACTCACCACGTTTGTTGATGTCGCTGCTCCCCAGATCGTGTGATGTGCATTGGCATCACAGCCGATTACGAGCGGCTTGTTGTTGCGGCGACAGAATTCCACCAGCCGCTGGACCTCTGCTGGGGGTACATCATCCACATCGCCCGGAAAGTATGCGGAGGCGATCACAACTTCCCGGAAACCGTCTGCAGTGGCTACCTCAATAGCCGTTGCTACCAGGTCTCTGTGGATGAAGTTAGTTAGTGGGAAATGTCTAACACTGTTATCCATAAGTATAGCAGTGCGCGGGGCACCTCCCATACGGTCATATAACAACTTACATGATCCACATGAAAGTCCACGTATTTGGCCACCGATCAACCATGGTTCTTGGACGAGAGCCAGGTTGATTTGATCTTCACAGACGACCCTGCACAGTGTGGCCGACGTTCCTCTAGCGTGGTGCAGGTTCGCCTGGAGCACTTTAAGCTTGCTCATCTTCCCTCATGATGGCGGTTGAGACAAGGCCACTTGCCTTGCCCCCCCGAGAGTCGTTTCCGCGAATGCCCTTCGGCGGTCGGGACGAGCCACTCGGGGGAGGTCGCTCGTGGGAGGTGCCCTTGCGGGTGGGTTGCGGCCTGAGGTGCTGGCAGTGGGCCTGGCCGAGGCACCTCTGACGGTTGACGGACGGTGACCACTTGTCACACGTCTAGTTGGGCCCTTCGGGGCTGTGACCACAATGGCCGGTGGGGTGGGGGAAGGAACCTTGGGTACCAATACGGTCGCAGCGCTCGTGGAGGCCACAGGGTCAGCCAATGCTGAAATCCCTGAGGGAACCACTGGCGCCGTCGCCGGAGCGGCACTGGCAAGAAAGGGAGCGGGTGAGGATGTGGATGGAGCAGGGGTGGCGGAGGAGGCTTTGGGAGCTGAATTCTTTAGGATCAGTTTGACCCTGCCAAAGCAGAATTTCACCTTCCCTTGGCACTCCGTCAGAGCCCTGTACGACTCCTCGTCAACCAACATTGCGAGGTGAGTCGTTGTGCCGTTCAGGCTGTGCTGCACCACCCGCCACAGCTTCGTGGAGAAGCTGCTGGCGTTCTGGAGCCCAATGAATTCCAGGATGGTTGCAGGAGTGTACTCAGCACTACTGGGAAAGTAACCTCTGATGAGGTGAGCCTTGGGGAACTCCGTTTCCTCCAGCAATTTGACGTCGAGGGCGCTGATGGACCTGATGTGTCCAACAGCTCCCCTGACCCAATTGGCAGTGCTGTTATCCTCGCACACCAAAAGCAGCCACTTATTTCGGGGTATACAGCCCTCGAAACCTGGACTAACCGTTGGTGAAGAGTGCAACAGCACCGCCTTTAGAATGCTGGATTTCAACGTAGCCAACTGCTCCGCTGAGAGGGGTTTGGTAGGATCAGCCGAAGTGAAGCCCAATTTCACGCTGCTAACCACTTGGCTGAAGAGTGGTTTCGTGGACTCCTTATGAGTCTTTTTGGACCTCTTTGAAGAGCTGGTGGGCTCGACGATGGTATCATCAGCGCGCGTCCGTTTAGCCTTGGTGTTAACGGGGGGCGCAGTGGCGTTAGCCAGAGCCTCCTCTCTGTTAGAACCCTTTGCGAGTGCAGCTTTAAAAAGCTTCTTCTCGCGGCTCTTCAATTTAATAAAGGCGTCCTTAGATTCCAGCCGCAGCAACTGGATCTGAGAGCCTGCTTCCGTAAGGCCTAACCTCTGAGAGACCACGGAAGCGTCGTCAGCAAAGCTGATTCGGTTGCAGTTAGCTTCCTCGTCCGAGGACAATACCTCGACGGGTTGCTGACGGACTGAACCGCTACTGGACGGAAGTTCAGCACTAGCGAACCCTGTATCCAAGGGAGTTCGTGGCCTGTCCGGGTCCCCTAGAATACTAGACTCGAGACCCGTAGTATTGGGGGTGGAAGCCAGCAGCCCACTGGCTGCAGTGCTGGTATAGGGGTCTGCTTCCAGCCGCCCTCGCGTGGAGAGTATAGTCGCACTTCCGAATGTGGGAGCAAGGACGGCACGTGCCCCAGCCAATACTGGGATTACATGTTGGTCCCCTTGCTTCCTCTGACGGCTGACGGCTAAACCAAGAGGATAGCACACTTAAAGTGGCTACTCTTTAGTCAAAAAACTCCACCACACTGGTCAACAGCAGTGAAGCTAACTGCTGAATTAGATCATTTGAAAACCTTGCTTGAAGATAAAAAGAAAAATTCCGAAATTACCCCAACGAACGACACAAAGTTTATAAACAACAATAACAAATTGAAACCTCCGTCATCAAAGTCTATCCCAAAGAGAGTGAGGAAATGCCCAGGCGATTGTGAAGGAGTCTGGAGCCCACACTGCGAGGGAACCTGTTACCTACCGGATGACGGCAGCGAGGGAGTGTCAGCGGATCCAGCTGAGACAAGGAAGACCACCATTTAAGAAGAACAACGAGTAAAACAAAACCGAAGCAGCTACAATTTAAAAAAAAAAAAAAAAAAAACTACTTTTAAGAAACTAATTTGTAAAATCGAGCAGAACCTTTTCTGCCCGATTAGCAATATGACCTGTAAAACCATATAACATGTAGGTAGGATACATGTCATTCGTATATATTATTCCATTTGTAAAGATAGCAAGGAAAATGATAGTATAATCAATAAAAATATATCAAAAGAAATAATAACTAAAATGGGTTTAGTAGACGTTAAGTCAGTAGATTCTACTGCAAGAATACGAGTCACTTTCGAACTACGAAATAGTTCAAAATAATCCAGAAAATAGAGAACAAACTGTCATGTCTCAATTGTCAAAAAACTTTCCACAACAATTTAGAGCAACATTAAAAGAATTATGTAGTAAATACACAGATATATTTGGTCTTACAACAGAACCAATATCAGCAAACAATTTTTACAATCAAAAACTGACATTAAAAGATGAAGAACCATCATATATAATGAATTATAGAAGCACTCATAGCCAGGTAGAAAAAATTCAATCTCAAGTTCAGAAGTTAATAGACGACGAGATAGTCGAACCACCAGTATCAGAGTACAACAGCCCGATTGTATTAGTACCAAAGAAATCTCTTTCAGATTCAGACAAGATGAAATGGCTATTAGTAACTTTTGTCCGATAAATCTCCACTACCTAGAATTGATGACATTTTAGATCAGCTAGGTAGAGCCAAATATTTCTCATGCTTAGACCTAATGTCAGGTTTTCACCAAATCGAACTAGAAGAAAGTTCAAGAAATATAACGTCATTTTCAACCATCAATGGTTCATATCGTTTCACGCGATTACCATTTGGTTTAAAAATAGCACCTAATTCTTTTCAGAGAATGATGACTATAGCATTTTCTGGACTAGAACCTTCGCAAGCATTCCTTTATATGGATGATTTAATAGTCATAGGTTGTTCTGAAAAACATATGATTAGGAACTTAACTGATGTTTTTAATAAATGTAGGAAGTACAACTTAAAAAAATGTTCATTTTTTATGCATGAAGTCACATTTTTGGGACATGAATGCACCGATAAGGGAATCTTGCCTGACGACAAGAAATACGACGTCATCAAAAATTATTATATTCCACAATATGCGGACAGTGCTAGGCGTTTTGTAGCATTCTGTGATTATTACAGAAAATTGATTAAAAACTTCGCCGACTATTCACGGCACATAACAAGATTATGTAAAAAGAATGTACCTTTTGAGTGGACAGAAGACTGTCAAAAAGCATTTTTACAATTAAAAAAAGAGCTAATGGAACCAACTATTTTACAATATCCAGATTTTAGCAAACAATTTTGCATAACAACTGATGCCAACCATAACTGATGCGAACCATAATGGCCACCAACTCTCAGTTGATTACGCATCAAGATCATTCACAAAGGGCGAGAGTAATAAAAGTACTACTGAACAGGAGTTAGCAGCCATACATTGGGCAATAACCCACTTTAGACCTTATATTTATGGTGAACATTTTACTGTCAAAACAGACCATAGACCACTCACCTATTTATTTTCAATGGTTAACCCTAGCTAGAAGAGTATAATTTCACAGTAGAATATCTGAAGGGAAAAGAAAATTTTGTAGCAGATGCGTTATCAAGAATAACCATCAAAGAATTAAAAGACATTACTGGTAATATAATGAAAGTAACGACACGATTTCAAAACAGACAAAAACAATGCCAAGAGAAAGAACATACAATAATAGAATTGCCAAAGCAATCTATTCATAAAGATTCAAATCCCAACATATATGAAGTAACCAATAACAATGAAGTACAAAAAGTAATTAAATTGCATATAAAGAATTCTCTATGTTTGATAAAACATGGCAAGAATGTAATTGCAAGATACGATGTTAGCGATTTATATACTAATGGAATTCTTGACTTAGGTCAGTTCTTCCAAAGGCTTGAAAAGCAAGCCGGTATAAATAAAATCAGACAACACAAAATGGCACCGTGGGAAAATATATTTAAGTACATATCAATTGAAGATTTTAAAAGAATGGGAAATAAGATATTAAAAAATATAAAAGTAGCGCTACTCAACCCGGTGACGGTACTCAAAAGAAATAGAAGCAATCCTATCAACATTACATGATGATCCCATACAAGGAGGTCATACAGGCATAACAAAAACCTTGGCCAAGGTCAAAAGATATTATTATTGGAAAAATATGTCAAAAGACATAAAAAGATTATATAAAGAAATGTCCAAAATGCCAAACATCAAAAACAACAAGACACACAAAGACCCAAATGGTTATAACAGAGACACCAAGATACGCATTTGAGAGAGTAGTAGTGGATACGATCGGTCCATTACCAAAATCAGACAACGGCAATGAATATTATTTGTGATTTAACAAAATACTTGGTTGCAATACCAATACCAAATAAAAGTGCAAACGTTGTAGCAAAAGCAATATTCGAATTATTTGTTTTAAAGTACGGTCCAATGAAGACGTTCATTACGGACATGGGAACAGAATACAAAAATTCGATTATAACGGATTTGTGCAAATATTTAAAGATTAATAATATCACGTCAACTGCACACCACCACCAGACAGTCGGAACAGTAGAAAGAAGTCATAGAACTTTAAATGAGTACATACGATCCTACATATCTGTAGATAAAACTGATTGGGACGTATGGCTTAAATTACTGTTTCAACACAACACCATCTATGGTACATCACTATTGTCCATATGAATTAGTATTTGGTAGAACTAATAATCTACCTAAAGAATTGAACAGTAATAGAAGCATAGAACCTATTTATAATTTAGAAGATTATGCTAAAGAATCTAAATAAAGGTTAGAAATATCATATAGGAGAGCAAGAAAAATGCTAGAAGAGCATAAGATACGAAATAAAAGAAACTATGACATAAAAACAAATAACATAAATATATCAGTAGGAGATAAAGTCTTATTAAGAAATGAAGTGGGCCATAAGTTAGAATCCAAATACACTGGGCCCTATAGAGTGGAAAAAAATAGAAGAAAGAGACAATATAGTAATATCAAATAATAAAAATAAAAGCAAGTAGTAAATAAAGATAGACTAAAAATATTTTATTCTTAATCAATATCATCGACAAAAGGTTTTTTTGTCTAAAAATTAAAATATAAATAAAATAAAAATAACTTCATAATGTTACGTTATTTTTCAAAAAGAGGGAGATGTGGTATGCGCCTATAAGAAATTCAAATAAATTCGCAAACACATTGTAGCACTTTGTTGCAATGTTTATGTACGCAGTAGGGCCCAAGTGCGGATGCAATATGATCACCCAC
Organism: Drosophila pruinosa; assembly: GCA_018150935.1. NCBI lineage: Eukaryota > Metazoa > Arthropoda > Insecta > Diptera > Drosophilidae > Drosophila > Drosophila pruinosa. Next base: position 127,680 of record JAECWR010000161.1, read on the forward strand.
TTGACGGCCAATAACATAAATGCATAGTCAGCGTTCCCACGCTGACCATATGCATAGTATAAAAGCGCATAACTCTCTCTCTCTTTTGACGTATATACGAAATATGTAAAGAGCCGCTCCGCTGCTGGCGCAGCCGGCAGCGCAGCTATATCATATAAATACATTATAAGCTAAATGTGTAAGGACCATTAAGCGATTAAGCATTAAGAAACAGACCGTGTCAAAGGGCGGAACTATATCTGCCTTCAACATAATATAAAAAGTGAATAAATCAAAGTCGGCCTAGCGCCGCAAAAACCCGGAAAACAATAAGTGTTTTATTTAACTGAAACGAACTTATTACAGTTTGCTTTAAATGTGGTCAGGCAGGACACCGAGCAGCACAATGTAAGTTAACACATAAGTAGAAGTAGCTGACCCATGGGCTATAATAATATAATATAATTGTAATCGATAGTATGGCATTTGCACACACTGCAAATGCCATCGGCATGATTATACTAAGTCGGCTTGCCGACTGTAGTTGCAGCCCTTGGGTTTACCTCTAAGTATATTTTAAGGATTCGGCTCACGGTCACATTGATAGCCATCTTGCGAGGTTACAATTATCCGTGCTGCCGAACACTCACTCTCTTCCTCTGAAGCTTCCGCCGAGACAACATCGTTGAGATCTCAACTTGATTTCAACTCATTGGAATTAGAATATTAAATAAAGATTGTACTCCGGCACACTGCCGCAAATATATTTGTAATATCGATTTATATTGCTGAGCCACAAGGCCAATAATTATGAGAGTGAAGTAAAGCTCTCCACCGTAACCCTCACAACATAACTGAATATTGCAAGCTGGACCAGGAGACGGATGCCCACCACATCGCCGGACCACATATTCTACTTAATTGGCGCCCAACGGATTAAGGACCCGCAGCTAGAATTAGGTCTACTCTACGCCCTATTACATGTGAGTTCATTTCAAGCCCTCTCCAAAGAATTTTTTTTTCTCTTTTGTGAGTGTTGTTGAGTTGTGAGTGCCAGGTTAGGGTGAAGGGAAGTGAAGAGAAAGAGGAAAGTTTTCATTGTAGAAAGAAAAACTAAACCATTAATATCGGCTTATGCTTCGTGTCGAGTTTTTTTTTCCGTATGAAATAAAAAATTAAATTATCATATCGGTTCATGCTTCGTGTCAACTAGCTGGTGCAAGTGGTGTAAGATAATCCGAAAAGAAAAGCGAGTCCAAGCCACTGCTCTTGTCTTTATATTTTTTGTTTTTCTTTTCTTTCTCTCACACGCAAGAGCTTATGAGTTGGACCGATGCGCTAGCTAACCTTAAAACCGAGTGCGATAGTGATGTTAGCTGGGACGTAGGAGACGACGTTAGCCGAGTCCCAACCCCAAAGCCTAACCTTAGCCAGGTATACAACCTTGCCATGGACGCAAGTCAGATACAATCGTTGATAGCGGCCGCAGTCGCTGAAGCGTTGGCACAGCAGGAGCAAAGGTTTCAAACACATCTCAACGCTATCAGTGAACGGGTGAATAACCTGGGTGTCGACATACCACAGGTCGAGCCCTATAAGAGAATTTCTGTGGACCCGAGCATTAGCTGTAATGTTCCGTTAGACATAATCAAGTCCGTTCCCGAATTCGAGGGGGGCTCTGACGAGTACGTAGCATGGAGGCAATCAGCCTGCGATGCTTACGAGTTATTCAAACCTTTTAATCGTAGCTGCGCTCACTACCAAGCTGTAGCCATAATTAGGAACAAAATCAGAGGGGCCGCAAGAGCCGTTCTGGTATCACACAATACAGCGCTTAATTTCGATGCTACAATAGCTAGATTAGATTGCTCTTATGCCGACAAGACATCACTACGGTTGTTAAGACAAGGGCTAGAAATGGTCAGACAAGGCGACTTGAGCCTCATGGACTACTATGACGAGGTTGAGAAAAAGTTAACGCTTGTCACAAACAAAATAGTCATGACCCACGAAACCGAGCAAGCCACGCTGCTCAACGAAGAAGTTAGGTCAGACGCGCTACACGCGTTTATTTCGGGTATGAAGAAGTCCATTAAAGCAGTAGTTTTTCCGGCACAGCCGAGGGACTTGCCATCAGCTTTGGCACTGGCCAGAGAAGCTGAAGCAAGCATTGAACGGAGCATATTTTCTGCTACATATGCTAAGGCTATGGCAGAAAGAGATCAAGCAAGGGAAGAGAATAGAAACCGACCACAAAATTCAAAACAGGGAAGATACAATAGGCCCGAACGTGGACAGCAACAAAATCCACATTACATTAAAAAACCACAGACCAACAATAGTAACAATTTCCAAGAGAAAAATTCAAGGGAGGAAACAAATCAAAAGCCAGAACCAATGGAGGTCAACTCCTCTTCCAAGTTTAGGCAGCTTACTTATTATGGAAAAATCCGAGAGGAAGTAGAACAAGCACAAAAAAGGTCAAATACTTCCGATAGAGCCACAGGCCAAAGACGCCAACGGTTCAATAACATTGTTCAGAATGCCTCTCAAAAGCAGGGCTCCAGTTACGCAGACGTGACAGCGGCCGCTGTAGCGCAGACTGAAGAAGATAGTCAGGCAGGTTTCGAAAGCGATTCTGTCAATTTTTTAGGGAACGCTCCCGGCTGCCATTCATCAAGCGGCAGTTGGGTGGGAGGACAATAAAAATACACAGGGGCGGCAAAAAATTACGTCAAGCCTTTAAAGGAGTTAAAGGGCGTAGTTCCTGTCGAAAACCCTTTCACCGTAAGCTCGATACACGGTTCGAGCGAAATAATGCCTTATGAAAGTATTTGGTCAGGTTTCCCCATTCTTTATGTTAGATACTCTCACTTCATTTGATGCTATTATAGGCTTCGACTTGCTAGCGCGAGCAGGAGTAGCATTGGATTTACAAGAGGACAAGCTCAGCTATCTGGACGGATCCGAGCAGTTACAATACCACACTTGTGAAAGCGTAAATTTCACAGATGTCAACGATATTGTAGTACCGAGCATCGTTAGAAAGAAGTTCAAGGCTATGATGTTAAAGAGGATAAAGGCATTCTCGACCTCTAACGAGGCGCTACCCTTTAACACCTCTGTCATTGCCACCATACGAACCATAGATAATGAGCCGGTATATTCAAAGCTATACCCGCATCCTATGGGAGTTTCAGATTTTGTAAATAACGAAGTCAGACCGTTGCTAGATAATGGTATTATCAGGCCGTCCAGGTCCCCATACAACAGCCCTTCCTGGGTTGTCGACAAAAAAGGATTCGACGCTAACGGCAACAAAAATAAGCGGTTAGTTATCGACTTTAGGAAGCTAAACGAGCGCGCAGATCGATACCCAATGCCGAGTATTCCTATGATTTTAGCGAATCTAGGACAAGCCAAATTTTTCACGACCTTAGATTTAAAATCGGGTTACCACCAGATTTATCTGGCAGAACATGATCGAGAAAAGACCTCGTTCTCAGTCAATGGTGGAAAGTACGAATTCTGCAGACTACCCTTCGGACTCAAAAACGCTGGAAGCATTTTTCATAGGGCCATCGATGATGTCCTCAGAGAGCATATAGGGAAATTTTTGTTATGTGTACATCGACGACGTAATAATTTATTCCACTAACGAAGCTGAACATGTTCGCCACATAGACACGGTATTGGAATGTTTGTGTAATGACAACATGCTTGTGGCTCGGGAAAAGACCCAATTTTTTAAAGAAAGCATCGAGTTTCTAGGCTTCGTAGTAACCAAAAACGGCGCCACAACTGACCCTGAAAAGGTTAAAGCCATACAGAATTTTCCCGAACCCAAAAACTTATTCAGATTGCGATCATTTCTTGGATTGGCTAGTTATTATAGAAACTTCGTCAAAGATTTTGCAGCAATAGCAAGACCGGTGACCATCATTCTCAAAGGAGAGAACGGCTCCGTGAGCAAACATATGTCCAGAAAAATCCTAGTTGAGTTTAATGAAACTCAGCGCAATGCCTTCGAGACACTGAGGAATATTCTAGCATCAGAAGATGTAATCCTCATATACCCAGATTTCAAAAAGCCATTTGACCTGACAACTGACGCATCCATGGACGGCGTTGGTGCTGTTTTGTCTCAGGAAGATAGGCCGATAACTATGATTTCCAGAGCGTTGAAAGATAGCGAAACTCATTACGCTACGAACGAAAGAGAGTTATTAGCTATAGTCTGGGCTTTAGGGAGGTTACGAAATTATTTGTATGGAACAAAGGAAATAAATATATTCACTGACCATCAGCCTCTTACCTTCGCGGTCTCTGACAGAAACACGAATGCAAAAATTAAAAGGTGGAAAGCATTCATTGACGAACATAACGCCAAAGTGTTCTATAAGCCTGGTAAGGAAAACTTTGTAGCTGATGCCTTGTCCAGGCAAGTCATTAACGCTACACAAAACAAAACCCTATCAGACGTCGCATTGATGATCTTATGGAGATTAGCCCAGCCGCATCGCCAGATCATATAGTTACAGTCCATCGCAGGTCACATAAGTAGAAATAGCTGACCCATGGGCTATAATAATATAATATAATTGTAATCGATAGTATGGCATTTGCCCACACTGCAAATGCAATCGGCATGATTATGCTTCACCCGTAGTCCTGGTGGCTAAGAAAAATGGGAAAAAGCGTCTATGCTGTGACTATCGCAAATTAAATGAGAAAATTAAACGAGATAATTTTCCGATGGCACACATGGACAATGTTTTAGACAAGCTTCAGAATGCGAAGATATATACAACATTGGATTTGACTAATGGGTTTTTCCATGTGCCCGTAGAAGCAGCTTCAAGAAAATACACTTCGTTCGTGACTCAAAGCGGGCAGTACGAAGTTTTATTTGTACCGTTTGGCATTTCGAATTCGCCGGCAGTTTTTACTAGGTTTATAATGTCTGTTCTACGAGAGTTGCTCGCTAGTGGCATTGTAATACTTTACATGGATGATGTTATTGTGCCTAGTAACGATGTTGAAGAGGGGATAAGAAAATTGAAGCAAGTGTTAGTATCTTCTCAAAATGGGCTATGAATTAATTGGGGCAAATGCTAGATATTACACCGGAGAGTAAATTTTTGGGATATATCGTTCGAGATGAAACCATAACCCCAAGCAAAGAAAAGATACAGGCCGTTACAGAATTTCCGGAACCCAAAGATAAAAAGGGGATACAACGTTTTTTAGGGTTAACGTCTTACTTTAGAAAATTCATAAATGGATATGCAGCTATGGCCAAGCCATTATCAGATCTTTTAAGGCAAGATGCTAAGTTCGGATTTACTGAATTTCAGCGGAAGGCATTTGAAGAACTGAAATTAGCTTTAGTGAGCCAGTATTAAAGCTGTATGACCCGAAGTTGCAAACAGAGATTCACACAGATGCTTTTAAAGTATGGGTATGGGGCAGTATTATTACGAAAAGATCCAGAAGATAATATGTTTCACTCTGTACAATTTATGAGTCGGAAAACTAAGCCTTGTGAGGAGAATTACAGTTCGTATGAGCTAAAGGTTTTAGCAATAATAGCTCTAATGAAATGGCGCGTGTATGTTCTTGGTATATCTTTTACTATAGTAACTGATTGTAACGCGTTCATGATGACCATGAAAAAGAAAGAAGTACCTTTAAGAGTAGCGCGTTGGGCATTGTATTTGCAAGATTTTGATTATAAAATAGAACATCGTTCAGGGTCCAAATTAAAGCATGCTGATGCTTTGAGCCGAGTGTCTTGCTTTTTTATAACAGATACTTTGATCCATCGATTGAGAGAGGCCCAGCTGCAAGATGAGTGGATAAGAGGGGTTAGAGAATTGGTCGCTAAAGATTCGTATGAAGATTTTTATATTCAAAATCAGGTTCTATTTAAGGACCCAAATAAAGAACTCATAGTAGTCCCTGGTCAGATGGAAAACGAAATAATTGTTACTGCTCATAACCAAGGTCATTTCTCGGCTGCTTAAAAGCAAGATTTAGTGGAAAAGTCGCATTACATTCCGAAATTGAAAGGAAAAGTTGTTCGTGTTGTAGATAGTTGTGTTCGTTGCATAATAGTTAACGCAAAATCTGGTAAAAAGGAAGGGTTTTTGACAGCAATCGATAAGGGTAATATACATACCATTATGACCATGTTGGCCCAATGGAACTAACTAATAAGGGATATAATCACATTTTAGTGGTGGTAGATGGGTTTTCGAAATATGTTTGGTTGTATCCAACCCATAGTACAGGTGTCGATGAGGTTATAGAGTGCTTGAAAAAACAAGCAGTTAATTTTGGGAACCCCTACAGAATTGTGTCGGATAGAGGTTCCGCATTTACCTCGAATTCCTTTAAAGAATATTGTGAGAATGAAAATATTCAACATTTGCTCATTGCCACCGGTGTACCTCGTGATTTAAAAAGAAAGCAACAGAAACAGTATAATATTAATGATTTGGTAGCCATAAAAAGGACACAGTACGGAGTAGGGCTAAAGCTGAAAGGTAATTATTTGGGCCCATATAAAATGGTTGAGATCAAAGATCATGGGAGGTATGAGGTTGAAAAGATAGGAGATAATAAAGGTGCTATAAACACAATTACAGTTGCAGAGTATATGAAACCATGGCTTGATCCATTCGAGGCGAATGGTTCCAGTAAGAATACTCGCAGTGGTAATCGATATTAAATGTTTCGATACTTCTAAAATGCAACCCTAGACAAGAACAAGTTATCGACGAGTACAAAAAGTTGCCAAGAGCGGTTGTTACTAAATCAAAAGAATAAATTTCGTCGTAATTAAATGTAAATCTTGAAGAACATAAATAATTTGTTACACTTATAAGCTATATTGCTTATTAAAGAAAACTTTATAAACAATAAACTTCATACATAACGCACTGCTAAACTTTATTTGTTCAATAAACCACATAACATACCGCTAAACATTATTTGTTCACTAAACCATATATCACACTGCTAAACTTTTTTTAACAAACCATCATAACGCACCGCTATACCAAATTTGTTCAATACATAACGCACTGCTAAACTTTATTTGTTCAATAAACCACATAACATACCGCTAAACATTATTTGTTCACTAAATCATATATCACTCTGCTAAGCTTTCTATGTTTAGTAAACCATCATAAAACACCGCTATACCAAATTTATTGAATACATAACGCACTGCTAAACTTTATTTGTTCAATAAACCACATAACATAATGCTAAACATTACTTGTTCACTAAACCATATATCTCACTGCTAAACTTTCTATGTTTAGTAAATCATCATAACACATCGCAATACCAAATTCGTTCAATACATAACGCACTGCTCAACTTTATTTTTTCAATAAACCACTTAACATACCGCTAAACATAATTTGTTCACTAAACCATATATCATACTGCTAAACTATCTATGTTTAGTAAACCATCATAACACACCGCTTTACCAAATTTGTTCAGTAAGTAACGCACTGTTAAACTTTAATTTTTCAATTCAATCTCCCAAATATTTAATTTTTGTATATATCGATATTATGTAACGTACATAGTAAGCCAATCATGTACATAATATTATTGAAATTATATTATTGTGAAATTTAATAATTATTTATTATCTTCTCATTCTGAGCATAAATACGAAGACATACTCTATTGCTACAAGTGGGTTATTTTATAACCAACTTTTTTTAGCCGGCAATTTCTTAAATTAGTATATGTCGCAGATTGTTTTTAAATTTCAAATATAATCATCATACGGTCCGCTAAATACCACTAAGGGCTTCTCATACGCCGAAGCACTACGATCAGGCATGGAAAATCCACTTCAGCCACACTCAGAAAACACTCAGCAGGTCCCGATGCAGCCGCAAAGCAATTTGGAATCTATGATGTATACCATGCAACAAAGTATGATGGAACTCATGTCATTCATGAAAACAACTATGCAAACCCTTGTTCAGAATCAGAACATGGTGATTCAGTTGCTTGTAGCTCAACAGTCCAAATAATAAATGTCTAACCTACGTATATCTATGTGGAATGCCAACGGCATTTCACGGCATAAACTGGAAATAACGCAATTCCTAAATATAAATCACATCGACGCCATGCTGCTGGTTGAAACGCACCTGACAGGGAGATATAACTTCCATATAAGAGGATATACCGTACAGATCATCCGGATGGGAAAGCCCACGGTGGAACCGGCATCTTAATCAGAGAACGCATCAAACACCAGTTTCACCAAAGGTTTGCAACAAATTACCTGCAAGCCACGTCCATAAATGTGCAGTCAGGAAACGGCAACCTTTGCATTGCCGCTGTCTACTGCCCACCTCGATTTACTATCTCTGAAGGTCAATTCATGGACTTCTACAACACACTGGGGGATCGCTTCATAGCTGCAGGAGACTACAATGCCAAACACACGCACTGGGGATCACGCCTCGTGACCCCCAAGGAAGGCAACTGTATAACGCACTTATAAAAGTGAGTAATAAATTGGAATACGTCTCTCCTGGTAGCCCCACATATTGGCCTGCAGACCCCAGAAAGATCCCAGATCTAATTGATTTCGCGGTGACGAAAAACATTCCACGCGATCTTATAAGCGCCATGACCCTGCCGGATCTCTCATCCGACCACTCGCCCTTGTTGTTAACCCTTCTTCAAAGCCCAGAAATTACGGACCACCCCCATAGGCTGACGTCGCACAACACCAACTGGATGAAATACAGAAAGTATGTGAGTTCCCACATTGAGCTAACTCCTCAACTAAATATCGAATCCGACATCGACTACTCTACCGCCGAGCTGGAAGAGGTACTCGTCACAGCAGCCAGGATCTCAACACCAAAAGGGAAGGATGTAAAAATTAAGACGATCAAAACCAGCCTGCAAATTGAACAGCTGGTTCTGGAAAAAAGGCGTCTGCGACGGGCGTGGCAAACCAGCAGGTCACCATGCTCAAAGCAACGTCTTAATGAAGCCGCCCGCAAACTAAGCCGGGCTCTGAAGCAAGATGCTGAAAACGCACAACTAAAATATATAGAAAAACTATCGCCAACTAGTACGAAGCATCCCTTGTGGAGGGCTCACCCAAATCTAAGCTCTCCGACTGAAACCGTCACCCCAATAAGAAATTCTTCAGGTTGCTGGGTACGCAGCGACAAAGACAGAGCCGAAACATTTGCCTTACATCTCAGAGGCGTCTTCCAGCCGAACCCCGCAGCAAATGCACATGTTCTTCCGCAAATTCACTCCGAGACGGAATTAACGCCAACTTCATTTCGGCCGAACGAGATTACAAAAGTCATTAGGGAGCTAAAACCAAAAAAGGCTCCCAGCCCATCAATTTGGCTTCAGAGAAAAACACGGAACTATCGAGCAAGTTAACAGAATAACATCAGAGATTCGCACAGCCTTCGAGCTTAGAGAATACTGCAGCGCGATATTCCTCGATGTATCTCAAGCATTTGACCGCGTCTGGCTCAAAGGTCTTATGCATAAAATTAAAACACATTTGCCTGGGTACACTCATAAACTCCTTGAATCTTACCTCTACAACAGAGCCTTCGCAGTGAGGTGCAACACAACAATATCCGACAACTACACTATCGAAGCTGGAGTCCCACAAGGCAGCGCACTTGGGCCAACTCTATTCGTCCTCTACACAGCGGACATTCCCACAAGTGACCGACTAACAACATCCACCTTTGCTGACGACACTGCGATCCTTAGCCGCTCCAGATGCCCAGTCCGTGCATCAACCCAACTCGCCAAACATCTCATGGTAGTCGAGAAGTGGCTATCTGACTGGCGTATCAAAATAAACGAACAAAAGTGTAAACACATAACGTTTACTCTTAACAGGCAAACTTGCCCTCCGCTCTGCCTGAATAGCACGCAGATCCCCAAGTTAACGAAGTAACGTATCTCGGCATCCATCTCGACAGACGTCTAACATGGCGTAGACATATCGAATGCAAGAAATTACACCTAAGGCTGAAAGCCAGCAGCCTCCACTGGATTATTAACGCCCGATCGCCCTTGTGCCTGGACTATAAGGTCCTGCTCTATAACTCCACTCTTAAGCCAATCTGGACGTATGGCTCCCAGCTTTGGGGAAACGCGAGCAGAACCAACATTGATATCATACAGCGCGCTCAATCAAAGATCCTGCGAACCATCACTGGGGCACCATGGTATATTCGAAACCAAAACATCCACAGGGACCTCGGCATTTTCGCAGTAAAAGATGAAATAGACATGCAAAAAGCGTCCTATAATGAAAAACTCTCTGTCCACCCAAATCCCCTCGTAAGGGTCTTGACTCGGGTTTCCAACCGATCCCGCCTGCAACGTACCGACCTTCCAACCCAGCCATAATTTGTCAGGGCCATTTCTAATGTTCCACTCTACATGACTGTTAGCTAGGTTATAGTATAAGATTTGATACACTTATTGTTAGTCTCAAAAATGAGAAGATTCAATAAATAAAAGCAAAGTATAATAAAAAAAAAAAAAAAAATATATAACGACATTTTTGGCAGTTTGTGTTTCGGCTTGGTACGCGCCAGGCGCCTTCTCTATTTTTTGAAGCGTGGCAGACAACCGTTATGGTTTCTGTCGAACGTAGTCTGGTCGTTTGTGAGAGCGGAGGGGAAGTCTATGTCTGTACGAAAAAGAGATGTATGCATAAAAATGCAAAATGCGCATTAGCATTGGTGTATGTAGAATGGAAGAACTCTCCAAATTGAGTTGGTATTGCGTGTAGAGTCAAGAACTACGCATTTTATGATTTGGTGTAAAAAGATGTGGACAGTCGGTTTTTGATCTCTAGCAGAATAGACATGCTTCGCTCGCGCGCCAGAAAACGTTGCGCCAACAATGACGAGAATGATGAAGAAAAAAACGAAAGTCAGAATGACTCCGCTTCGACATCAGAAGTGGGATCGCCTATACCTGCTTTAAAAAATGAGAGTAGTTTGCTGGCAATTTTGGAGTCGCAAAATCGCCATTTTTCGGAACATTTGAAACAAGTGCAACACTCACAGAAAGCGCAAGAAGAATCTTTTGCTGTGGTATTGCCCAGGTTTAATCCTGATCATGCGGGCTCAGGTGCGCAATCCTGGTGTTTAACGGTGGACTACATCTTGTCCGAAAACCAACTGAAGGGCAGCTCTCTTGTGATGACCCTCAGCAAGTCACTGGAAGGAAGTGCGTCTCATTGGCTGTTACAGACTTGCTTTCCTGGTATAACGTGGTCACAGTTCCGAGAATTGTTTTTGCAACATTTTGCGGGAACAGAAACATTAGCGGCAGCAGTTATTAATCTGCTAAATGGACGCCCTCCGGAAGGCGAGTGCCTGTCGTTATATGGTTACTTCGCTTATGGCCAGGTGGAAGTCGCTGAATGCGGAACAAATTGCAGTCTCCGTTACACTGGCGCATGTAGCTGGTATTGACAGGCGTTTGCGGCGTTTAGTTTTCACTTCTAACATCAGCACTCGGAACGAGCTGCACCAAGAACTAAAAGCTTATTCATTTGACTCTAGAGCAAGTCACATTCCAAACGATGGTACATCAGGGCCGTTAGAAAAACGAGCTAAACCCAACTTCAAGTGCCACAACTGCAAAAAAGCCTGGACACAAAAAGGCGGATTGTCGATCAAAAACAGTGGCAGCTCAACAACTTGGCAAACAACCATCAGGAAAAGACCGGTCTACTGTGATCTGCTTCAATTGCAGTAAGGCTGGACATATCTCCACAGCTTGTCCTGATCGTCAGGAGCGTTCGTCGTCTGGCAGAGACAATATTGTGAAGGATGTTCATATCTGTACTGTCTTTGAGCCCATAGGGATGTTTTCGCAATCTGGTGAGTCGTTCCAATTTTGTTTTGATTCTGGAGCCGAGTATTCACTCATCAAGGAGACTACTTCGCAGAGGCTATCTGGATCCAGAATGAGCAACGTAGTTATTTTAAGGGGTCTTGGTAGTAATACTATTTGTAGCACTTTGCAGATATTGGCTAATGTTTTAATATGTGAACGTTCACATGAAATATTGTTCCATGTATTGTTAGACAATTATATTAAGTATGACGGTCTGATTGGTAGGGATATTTTGAGTCAGGGAGTCGGTGTGACAATAACATCAAAATCTCTTACTATGTTTAACGAAAAATCTATATTGCCTGTTGAAGTTTCCGAAAAGAATCCTGATTTGGCCAATGTTGACACCGATATGCATGGACCTGATAGAGACCAATTGTTATCAATACTACAAGAGTATTCAAGTTCTTTCATAAATGGAATTCCACAAAGCCGTATGACTACAGGGCAGTTAGAAATTCGCCTGATTGATCAAAATAAGACGGTTCAAAGGCGCCCATATAGGTTGAGTGTAGAGGAAAAGGAAAAAGATCGGCATTTAATTCAACAGCTGTTAGAATCTAATATTATTAGACCTAGTTCTTCCCCCTTTGCAAGCCCAATGTTACTTGTCCGAAAAAAGAATGGTACTGACCGCCTCTGCGTAGATTATAGCAATTTTTTAATATAATATTTTTAAACTGTAGCATTATTAGATATTAATAAATTTTACAAATATATATTTAATCGTTATCATAATATATATTTCTTAATTATTGGGCGGCCTTTTTAATACAATATTTCTGTTGTATTTATATTTTAAACAAGTATTTTGTATATACCTTTTTTTCTTTATATATGCACACATATATATTAATATATAATATATATGATGTACATATATTTTAAATATTTATATATATATAAATATTAAACATGCATATGCAACACCTCGCCTGTTATAAAAGTCGTTAACAATTGATTCAAGGCTTTGTCATTGTATTAAATAATGTTTTAATATATAACTAGCGCGGCACCAGGTGATCGAAGATCCTCCCAATTTACTATGTTATATGTAACATTGGCATCACATCCATTGTCGTCTATAAAATGAATAATAAACTTTTAATGGTTTAGAAGCCATACAATGCAAATTGCCCCTTATTTATCATTGCAGTCCAGCATGGATACGACCTTAGAGGCGTTCAGGCATAATCCAATGGACGTAGCGTTATACCACTGTTCGCTAGAGTAGGGTAAAACTAACCTGTCTCACGACGGTCTAAACCCAGCTCACGTTCCCTTGCATGGGTGAACAATCCAACGCTTGGTGAATTTTGCTTCACAATGATAGGAAGAGCCGACATCGAAAGATCAAAAAGCGACGTCGCTATGAACGCTTGGCCGCCACAAGCCAGTTATCCCTATGGGAACTTTTCTGACACCTCTTGTTAAAAACTCTTTAAACCAAAAGGACCGATAGGCCGAGCTTTTACTGTCCCTGTGTGTACTGAACACCGAGATCAAGTCAGCATTTGCCCTTTTGCTCTACCTGAGCAATTGGAGTTATACCAAATTTTTAAATCAAGAATACATAAATGCACTCTCTCATTAATGAATTTGTTTGCGATTATATAACAAACTCGTGATACTTTGATCAAGAAGCTTGCATCAAAACCCAATAGCATAAGATATAATAAATATATCCGTATAATGGCTAGGAAATGATACACGTTCCATTTAATCAAGTAAGGAAACAATATAACAATACTAAACCGAAATCTAATATCTCCCACTTATTCTACACCTCTTATGTCTCCTTACACTGCCAGATCAGAGTCAAGCTCAAAAGGGTCTTCTTTCCCCGCTAATTATTCCAAGCCCGTCCCCTTGGCTGTGGTTTCGCTAGATAGTAGATAGGGACAGTAGGAATCTCGTTAATCCATTCATGCGCGTCACTAATTAGATGACGAGGCATTTGGCTTCTGTAGGAAATGATCTTTTGCTCAAACACTGACGCCAATCAAATATGACCCAGCGCATGGCTATTTTCCCTTTTCTTTGTACCTTTAAGATGTTGGCCTAGGCAGCAGACTAGTATAAGGAAAGTATTACAATAAATGTTAGCTCACACTGCGGTGGTATCCAGTATGGAACATAAATGTTTTGAATCCGCAAACTCCACCAACTACTACCCTGGTACTGATAACATTGCTGTCAGCAGCGTTTAGGACACCGAGTGCTCTCAGTCTGATTACGGACTGATAGCTCCAGATGCCCCTCCAGTTTAGAGTGGCAGAAACGGTTCTAATATCCTTATGTGCCTGATGCCCTTATCAATGTAGTTCATAAGTCCTGACTGTCATAGATCTCAACCTTACTCCGATGAGCTTGCGCGTCGATCACTAAAGTATGATCTGGTCGGAAGGCCACCAGGTCCGGTTTATATATCCTACTCTCTCCCTGCAGACTTGGTTCACCAATGACAGTGTAACCCCGTAACTCAAGCCCCTGCTTAAGATAAGAAGCCACACTGTTGTGTCTAGCCACCCGCCTCCCTCGCGTACGATGACATTTCTGCAGAATGTGGTTTAGTGTTTCGGGAGCATCACATCCTGCACGACACTGCCTCTCCAATTCGCGCCTTCCCTCGTGGTCCGAGACCTCGTTGGTAGGGCATTTATTCGCAGGTTGATCCCATTCACATAAGCTTCACCGGTTAATAAACGTGTGGGGTCGACTGCCCATCCTTGTTTTTTGAGCATAATGACCTGCTTCACGGAGACCGCTACCATCAACAGAATTGTGCAATCTATTTTCCAAGTACGAATCGATCTCATGGCGTGTAAGCAGTACTGCTTCTTTTGTCTGGCGTCTATCCCGGGCCCTCCGATGTTCCGCACTGAGGAAGGAGCTGGCCGTCTCTGATTGCTCGAAGTGAGGCCATCGAACTGAGGGTACACCGAGACAACCAGCATTCTGGGGGGCGTGGAAGAATGCAACTGACACATCCATAGGAAGATCTAACCATCTGCTTACGACCGACCGTGCCAGTCTGTCACACTTTCTCAGAACGCCTATTGCCACACTACCAAGAGTTAGCTTGTGATATAGATGTGGAATAAGGGCAGTCCTGAGGGCAAATAACTTCTGTTGAGGCTTCAGGGGGAACGCGATATTATATCCAACTTTGGACCCAGGTCCTCAGCTGGATTATAACGAGCCTTCCCCTCTGCAGTGAACTGGATACCTAAATACCTCCATTCCTTCGTGCGCTTCAAGGCTGGACATATGCGTGAAGCTACGTGGTTCGACCACAGTACACTTCTGTTTTGGTTGCCCTTTAACACTTATCGTGAAACATTTATTAGCATTAAGCCCTACGGTTTTTAGAAAGTCAACCGTGGTATCCAAGAGTTCCTGAAGGCCCTTGGGAGTTTCGGAGAAAAGCACCAGATCATCTGCGAACGCTGCCACGTTTATTTTGGCGTTTCCAACATTGACACCTACATATGACGCAAATCGGGATGCCAAAATGGCATTAAGTTGTCTGACTATGACGGAAGGAACCGATATGTTGCGTCATGACTTCTCTCCAGAATGGTTCCATAATCTCTTGGTTTGGCATTACCGACTCGTCGGATCCATCAACAAGGATCCAATGCATCTCTCTTTATGCTTGTCCCAGTTACGCTGAACCCTAGCGTACTGTTGCCTTATCAGGATAAACTCTCGCTGGAACCAGACCATTGTTCCGTTCCAGGAGATAGTTGGACAAGCACTGGAGAGTTGCTATTTTGCCCGAGGTTTGCGCACTATCTACGATAGATTGCAAGACCTCGACTCTCCACGTTCGACTGCATTCTACGGGGCGTAAGCCTCGTAGTATCCGCATGAGGACGTCGTCCGAATGTATCGATGGATCGATTGAAATTGATCTTGATCTTGAAGAAGAAGACTCAGGCTCACGTAAACTAGGGCGGCGCGTCGTGGTTTCAGATTCATTAATTTCGGGGATCATAGCAGCTTGCCCCTTAAACTGCTCAATTATTGCCTTATAATTATCCCTCTGTCGACATTTTTTGATAGCATCAACACTGCGGTTTGGAAACACCTCCGCAAGCTTTTTATTAATGAATCTTTCGCCATTTGCTGTGAGCTCAAGTTGCTTCCTCGCCATCATGGATAACTCTTCCTCGTTCCACCTGGCTTTCACGTCAACACGCAAACGAAGCTCATCGAGCATGTCTTTGTGCATCCGCGACATGTGGACACCTAAACCGGTTTTTGTACTAAAACTTCGGTTACATTCCACACATAGATGCGTCCCATATTGATCACTCGCATCTACGTTCCTTTCCTGATGGGCTACTACAAATTACGGTAGCTCCCTTTCAGGTTTACTATATTTCCAATTCTGCATTGTCCTTTGGTCCTCCAGAGAGTCCTTAAGAGAGTCATAGTTACTCCCGCCGTTGACCCGCGCTTACTTGAATTTCTTCACTTTGACATTCAGAGCACTGGGCAGAAATCACTTTGTGTCAACACCCGCTAGGGCCATCACAATGCTTTGTTTTAATTAGACAGTCGGATTCCCCAAGTCCGTGCCAGTTCTGAATTGATTGTTAATTGATAATCGTTCTAATTTAAAAGAACTAACTGGTTGCCCAGTTAGTATTCTTAAAAATTTTAGCAAGAAAGTTCCACAATTGGCTACGTAACTAAACTATCCGGGGAACAAGAAACTACCATAAATGATAAAAACTCTATTTACCCAGAACGAGCACATAAACCATGTTATTGTTTCCCAATCAAGCCCGACTATCTCAATCTTCAGAGCCAATCCTTATCCCGAAGTTACGGATCTAATTTGCCGACTTCCCTTACCTACATTATTCCATCGACTAGAGACTCTTCACCTTGGAGACCAGCTGCGGATATTGGTACGGCCTGTTGAGAAGTTTGCGTGTGCCCACCATAAATTTTCAAGGTCCGAGGAGAAAATATCGACACAACAGTATATGTCATGCTCTTCTAGCCCATCTACCATATCTCTCTGCGAAAGACTTCCATGGTAGTACGGCTATAAAACAGAAAAGAAAACTCTTCCGATACCTCTCGATGGCTTCTTTATGGTCGTTCCTGTTGCCAGGATGAGCACGTGACCCATATTTAATAACAAACGGATACTCAACAGGTTACGGAATTGGAACCGTATTCCCTTTCGTTCAAAATTATTCAAGTTTATGATATACACAATATTTGTATAAATGACAACTTTTTACTTGAAAATTTTCGGCTTTAGCTTTGAACTTAGGACCATTATACATAACTATATAGAACGCCCCGGGATTGCGTTAAATAACTATAAATAGTTAAAAAGCTAATCCCATTAATAGTCAAGTTACGCTATTACGCTATTAGGTTTTTATCCCAATAACATGCACATATGTTAGACTCCTTGGTCCGTGTTTCAAGACGGGTCCCGAAGGTATCCTGAATCTTTCGCATTGTTAATCATACAAATGCTTATAATAAACACAATAATCAATGATAATCATGCCATTATATAATTCCGAAAAATTAACGCTCTGTATTCGTATAAATCTATCAGCACTTTATCAAATTTATGACATTTATTTTATGTTAAAATGCAAGCATTCTAATTTAAATAATCATTTATCACAATCTTTTAATAAATTATTTATACTAATAGATTACAATGTCCTTATATGGAAAAAATGCACACTATTATTATAATATTGATTAAATATTACAACTCTAATGATGAATTTTCCATAACGGATATTCAGGTTCATCGGGCTTAACCTCTAAGTTTCACGTACTATTTAACTCTCTATTCAGAGTTCTTTTCAACTTTCCCTCACGGTACTTGTTTACTATAGGTCTCATGGTTATATTTAGTTTTAGATGGAGTTTACCACCCACTTAGTGCTGCACTATCAAGCAAGACGACTCTTTGGAAACATCATCTAATAATCATTAACGTTATATGGGCCTCGCACCCTCTATGGGTAAATGGCCTCATTTAAGAAGGACTTAAATCGTTAATTTCTCGTACTAGAATATTGACGTTTCATACACTGCATCTCTCATTTGTCATATAGACAAAGTGACTTAGTGCTGAACTGATTTCTTTTCGCTCGCCGCTACTAAGAAAATCCTTGTTAGTTTCTTTTCCTCCCCTAATTAATATGCTTAAATTCAGGGGGTAGTTCCATATGAGCTTAGGTTGTATAATTATACAATATATATATATATATTTTTTTTTTTTTTTTTTTTGTTGTAGCGTTTATTCATTTAAGATCTGTCCGAGTGGACAGTTAAATGGTTTGGCGGGTGACATTTACTTAAGGTATACTACATGTATTTTTGGCGGGTTTTAAATTCATTTGTTATTGTTGTGGTAGGTCAAGGGGATGTCTCCTCATTAGACGTCTGCTGGTTTGGCTGTTGTCCAACAGATTTATGGCGAGGTGGTTGGGATGGTTCCCAAGCCTTTTCAAGTATCTCTCGCTGAGCCTGGAGATTTCATCTGAGACTGATGGGATTCCAAGTTCTCTGTGTATTGCAGTGTTCTCGTGGTAGGGATGCGCATTACAGGCAATTCTCAAGCACCTGTTCTGGAACCGCTGTATTCTCAGGCGATTCGAATGGCTTGCCGTGCCCCACAGCTGTATCCCGTAGGTCCAGATTGGCTTGAGAATTGCCTTGTACACCAGGATTTTAGTGTTCTGCCTCAGCTTGGACCTTCTCCCAATGAGCCATTGCATCTGCCTCAGTCGCGCATCGGCCTGTATACGTTTGCTGACTAAGTGGGGACGTCATGTGAGCCTGCGGTCCAGGGTGAGCCCTAGATACTTGGGTGCGGGGACGTTGGGAATGTTGGCTCCGTTCAGCGTGACCGGTGGGCAGTCTCCTCTTCGTAGTGAGAATGTTGTTTGTGTAGATTTTTCCGCGTTCACTACGATATTCCATCTGCTGAGCCAGGGATGTAGCGCATCCATTTGCCTTTGGATGATTTCGGAGGCTTCTCGTGGGTCGGATGATGAGGCGAGGAAAGCAGTGTCGTCTGCATATGTGGCTATCATTAGGTTCCTGGAGGGGATAATGGGAAGGTCTGCATTGTAAAGGGTGTAGAGAATTGGTCCGAGCACACTGCCTTGCGGAACTCCAGCTCTGATCAGTCGGGGTAAGCTTATTGCACTTCCGCATCTGACTTGGAAAGCTCTTTCCTCAGTGAAGGATTTAAGGAGGGCAAAATGGGGGCTTGGGAGGCAGGACTTCAGTTTGTGGAGGAGTCCAGGATGCCAAACTCGGTCAAATGCCTGCTTCACATCAAGCATTATAGTGCAGCATACTTTTTCTGCTCGAATGCCTCGAGGATGCGTTCGACTATCCGGTGGCACTGCTCCGGTGTTCCATGGCAGCGTCTGAAGCCAAACTGGTGATCGGGGATCAATCCGGCCTCGTCCAGTACAGGCAACACTCTGCGCAAAAATACTTTTTCGAGTATTTTGGAGAGGATTGCCAGTAAGCTGATCGGATGATAGGAGGCTAGATTGGCTTCAGGCTTACGAAGGACAATGATCTCTGCTCTTTTCCATTCCTTCGGGAAGTACCCTAAATGGAAGCAACCGTTGTAAATGCTGGCCAGCATTTGTTTGCAGCGGAGTGGTAGCATTTTTAAGGCTGCCGCATCTATGCGATCCAGGCCTGGAGATTTGCTGTTCTTGAGAAGGGCGATCTCCTGCGCAACTTCCTCTGGGTGGACTGGTTGCAACGGCGGTCCGGGAAAGCTTGGGCTGTCGAGAAATCTAGCGGATTCGGCACGCTCTTCGGCAGTGCAGCAGTCGAACGGTGAGAAAGCGTTGTAGAGGTGTTCGGCGAATGCTTCTGCTCTTTCAGCGTTCGATCGGCACCAGCATCCATCCGCTTTACGCACTGCAGATACCTTTTAAATAAAAATCACATATTTTATGCTAGACGTTCCTCAGTACTATTTGAATTGAATAAAGAATATATAATTCTTCAAATGTCTCTTACAAAATAGAGGCATAGTAATTCCATTTATTTAATATTATGAATATGTTAAATAAGAATTTTTACTTTCAAATTTATATTATCCAAAAATTTTAAACAACTTTTTAGCATAGTCTTACAACCCTCAACCATATGTAGTTCAAGCAGCACTCTAAAATTAATTAAAGTACATAACAGCATGGACTGCGATATGCGTTCAAAATGTCGATGTTCATGTGTCCTGCAGTTGACACGATGACGCACAGTTTGCTGCGTTCTTCATCGACCCATGAGCCGAGTGATCCATCGCTTAGAGTGATACAAATTTTTTGGTTTATTTCATTACGTCAAAACATTTTTTTATTGAAAGAAATTAAAAATACACCATTTTACTGGCATATATCAATTCCATCAATAAAATATTTTTATATACCTAAAGAAATGTTGCGAAAAGTCTTAGTTTTACAAAATCGGTGATAATAACAGATTACAAATATATTAATAAAATTTCTCCATTATTTTATTACCATCAATATATGTAAAGCATTAACCTGAAAAACAGGTACAACATTGTTTAATTTAGGTTTTTGCGTTTATACAATGTATGCGCATTGGAATATGAACAATACACTTGTTTTTATTAAATTTTAAATACAATGAATATCATTTTACACATTGAAATAATGAATATCATTTTACACATAATATAAAATTTAATTTTTTTAACGGTTAGATTCATTATACAATAATGATCCTTCTGCAGGTTCACCTACGGAAATCTTGTTTCGAATTTTACTTCCTCTAAATAATCAAGTTCGGTCAACTTTTGCGAAACATCCGCAACACACAAGGCGTCACAGTGCTCACGTCCGGAGACCTCACTAAATAATTCAATCGGTATTAGCGACGGGCGGTGTGTACAAAGGGCAGGGACGTAATCAATGCGAGTTAATGACTCACACTTACTGGGAATTCCAAGTTCATGTGAACAGTTTCAGTTCACAATCCCAAGCATGAAAGTGGTTCAGCGGTTTACCCGGACCTCGCGGTCTAGGAAATACACGTTGATACTTTCATTGTAGCGCGCGTGCAGCCCAGGACATCTAAGGGCATCACAGACCTGTTATTGCTCAATCTCATTATTGCTAGACGCAATTTGTCCATTTAAGAAGCTAGAGTCCTTATAATGGGACAAACCAACAGGTACGGCTCCACTTATATAAACACATTCAAACACAATAAACATTTTACTGCCACCATGAATGAAGGCTACATAAGCTTCAACACCATGATCCTGAAGATATCTATTTAATTAATATCTCGTTCGTTATCGGAATTAACCAGACAAATCACTCCACGAACTAAGAACGGCCATGCACCACCACCCTGGTAAGTTTTCTCGTGTTGAGTCAAATTAAGCCGCAGGCTCCACTCCTAGTGGTGTCCTTTCGTCAATTTCTTTAAGTTTCAGCTTTGCAACCATACTTCCGCCGGAGCCCAAAAGCTTTGGTGTCCCGGGAAGCGACTGAGAGAGCCATAAAAGTAGCTACACCCAATTGCTAGCCGGCATCGTTTATAGTTAGAACTAGGGCGGTATCTGATCGCCTTCGAACCTCTAACTTTCGTTCTTGATTAATGAAAACATCTTTGGCAAATGCTTTCGCTTAAGTTAGTCTTACGACGGTCCAAGAATTTCACCTCTCGCGTCGTAATACGAATGCCCCCAAACTGCTTTTATTAATCATTACCTCTTGATCTGAAAACCAATGAAAGCAGAACAGAGGTCTTATTTCATTATCCCATGCACAGAATATTCAGGCATTTGAAGCCTGCTTTAAGCACTCTAATTTGTTCAAAGTAATTGTACCCGCCCACAATAACACTCAATGAAGAGCACTAATGCATGTTCTTAAATAGAAGGAACATATAAAAAAATACAAGTTTTTATACATAAGAGCTTCACCGCTTACATACGTAAAGGTATAGCGGTAACTACAATTGTAAGTTGCACTACCCGTATAAAGAACAAGTTCAACTACGAACGTCTTAACTGCAACAACTTTAATATACGCTATTGGAGCTGGAATTACCGCGGCTGCTGGCCACAGACTTGCCGTCCAATAGGTCCTTGTTAAAGGACTTAAAGTGTACTCATTCCAATTACAGGGACTCGGATATGAGTCCTGCTGAGAGTGGGTAATTTACGCGCCTGCTGCCCTCCTTAGATGTGGTAGCCGTTTCTCAGTCTCCCTCTCCGGAATTGAACCCTGATTCCCCGTTACCCGTTGCAACCATTGTAGTCCTAGATACTACCATCAAAAGTTGATAGGGCAGACATTTGAAAGATCTGTCGTCGGTACGAGACCATACGATCTGCATGTTATCTAGAGTTCAACCAGTGTAACGATCTTGCGATCGCTTGGTTTTAGCCTAATAAAAGCACACGTTTCAGAAGGTCCGTGTTTTAATTGCATGTATTAGCTCTAGAATTACCACAGTTATCCAAGTAACTGTTAACGATCTAAGGAACCATAACTGATATAACCTTTTGCGGTTTCACTTTTAATTCGTGTGTACTTAAACATGCATGGCTTAATCTTTGAGACAAGCATATAACTACTGGCAGGATCAACCAGACTAATGTTATTTTTCTTTATGTGAATAATATTAAATATTTCCACATAAATGTATATTCAACTCAAAAATATTTTTGAATAAAAATTATGATAATATTCAATAAAATATATATATATTTTGCATCTGACATGTACTAAAGAATATGGCCACATATAGATACCAATCACGTTCGTTAGCATTAGATAACTGACAACTGTTAATACATATATATGTATATATGTATATATAAATATATATCCATATAATTCGTTCAAAAATATCATTTTATTTCGACCTACTTAATATAAATTGTTACACATACACTTTTAATTTAAAGAAATCTAAATAAAAGTTTATTTCATTTTGATAACAAATTGATAATTTGTCCACTATGCAACTTTTGAAGTAACAATATTATATTAAATAAAGCCATAACCACACTAACATACATAATATGATTAATATTTAGCTAAGACCAGTTATTACGACCATTTTGTATCGAATTATGCATTCTAACATATGGTATATGCCAATTGAAAGACAAACAACATCGTACATTTTGGTACTATTTACATAAAACTGACTTAGCCCTTAAGGATGGTGCCAATAGAATTGACACAATGATAACAGGAAATCTATTAAGTATTATTGACTAATTCGTTTTTTACAAAATCAACATTTTCCTTTGTGTTACCCTCTATACATTTTTTGGTCCATTAATTGAATAATGCACAACTAAACTTTATTATTTATGCCATTTATATATTATATTGCTTATGTCGGGAACGCAACACTCAACTATCATATACTTTTTTTCATATAAAAATTTTTCATATGAAACGCCGTGCGCGACACCACTCTCCTATATAGGTTTTGTGACACGTTTTTTACAAAATCAACATTTTCTTTGGTATTACCACCTACACTTTTTTTGGGTTTAATGGATCACATAACACACTGCTATACTGAATTTGTTGAATAAACCAAATATCACACTGCTAAACTGTATTTGTTCAATAAACTGCATAACACACCGTTTGACCAAATTTATTTAGTACATAACGCACTGCTAAATTTAATTTGTTCAATAAACCAAATATCACACTGCTAAACTTTCTATTTTTAATAAACATCATAACACACCGCTTAACTAGAAATGTTCATCATATGACATACCGCTAAACTGTATTTATTTAATAATCCACATATCACACTGCTAAACCTTATTTTGTTCTTAATTTGTTCAACACATAACGCACTGCTAAACTTTTATTTGTTCTAAGAACAAAATATCACACTGCTCAACTTTATTTGCTCAATAAACCCATTCATACATTCAATACATAACGCACTGCGAAACTTTATTTGTTCAATAAACCACATAACATACCGCTAAACATTACTTGTTCACTAAACCATATATCACACTGCTAAACTTTCTATGTTTAGTAAACCATCATAACACACCGCTATACCAAATTTGTTCAATACATAACGCACTGCTGAACTTAATTTGTTCCATAAACCAAATATCACACTGCTAAACTTTCTATGTTTAATAAACATCATAACACATCGCTATACCAAATTTGTTCAATACATATAATTTGTTCCATAAACTAAATATCACTTTGCTAAACTTTCTATGTTTAGTAAACCATCATAACACACTGCTATACCAAATTTGTTCAATACATAACGCACTGCTAAACTTTATTTGTTATATAAACCACATAACATACCGCTAAACATTACTTGTTCACTAAACCATATATCACACTGCTAAACTTTCTATGTTTAGTAAACCATCATAACACCCCCGCTATACCAACGTTATTCAATATATAACGCACTGCTAAACTTTATTTGGTCAATAAACCACATAACATACCGCTAAACATTACTTGTTCACTAAACCATATATCACACTGCTAAACTTTCTATGTTTAGTAAACCATCATAACACACCGCTATACCAAATTTGTTCAATACATAACGCACTGCTGAACTTAATTTGTTCCATAAACCAAATATCACACTGCTAAACTTTCTATGTTTAATAAACATCATAACACATCGCTATACCAAATTTGTTCAATACATATAATTTGTTCCATAAACTAAATATCACTTTGCTAAACTTTCTATGTTTAGTAAACCATCATAACACACTGCTATACCAAATTTGTTCAATACATAACGCACTGCTAAACTTTATTTGTTAAATAAACCACATAACATACCGCTAAACATTACTTGTTCACTAAACCATATATCACACTGCTAAACTTTCTATGTTTAGTAAACCATCATAACACCCCGCTATACCAACGTTATTCAATATATAACGCACTGCTAAACTTTATTTGGTCAATAAACCACATAACATACCGCTAAACATTATTTGTTCACTAAACCATATATCACTCTGCTAAACTTTCTATGTTTAGTAAACCATCATTACACATCGATATACCAAATTTGTTCAATACATAACGCACTGCTAAACTTTATTTGTTCAATAAACCACATAACATACCGCTAAACATTATTTGTTCACTAAACCATATATCACTCTGCTAAACTTTCTATGTTTAATAAACCATCATAACACACCGCTATACCAAATTTGTTCAATACATAACGCACTGCTAAACTTTATTTGTTCAATAAACCACATAACATACCGCTAAACATTATTTGTTCACTAAACCATATATCACACTGCTAAAATTTCTGTGTTTAATAAACATCATAACACATCGCTATACCAAATTTGTTCAATACATAACGGACTGCTAAACTTTATTTGTTCACTAAACCATATATCACACTGCTAAACTTTCTATGTTTACTAAACCATCATAACACACCGCTTTACCAAATGTATATATATACACACATATATTAAATATTTATATATATTTGTATATATCTTATGTGTTTTGATGTTCATAAAATTATATTATTTATCGAATCTTTAAGCCAAAGGATTAGCTTTAGTGGAGTGGATCGCTTTATGGTATCTGCTCTACCATTTACATGCATAATATCTTAATTATTGGGCGGCCTTTTTAATACAATATTTCTGTTGTATTTATATTTTAAACAAGTATTTTGTATATACCTTTCTTTTATTATATATGCACAATTATATATATTAATATATGATATATATGATGTGCATATATTTAAAATATTTATATATATATAAATATTTATATATGCATATGCAACACCTCGCCTGTTATAAACGTCGTTTACAATTGATTCAAGGCTTTGTCATTGTATTAAATAATGTTTTAATATATAACTAGCGCGGCACCAGGTGATCGAAGATCCTCCCAATTTACTATGTTATATGTAACATTGGCATCACATCCATTGTCTTCTATTAAATGAATAATAAACTTTTAATGGTTTAGAACCCATACAATGCAAATTGCCCTTTATTTATCATTGTAGTCCAGCACTGATACGACCTTAGAGTCGTTCAGGCATATTCCAACGGACGTAGCGTTATACCACTGTTCGCTTGAACAAGTATTGTGCCATTGGTCCGTACCTGCGGTTCTTCTCGTACTACGCAGGAATGATGTCGCAACAATATTTTGTCATTAGTAGGGTAAAACTAACCTGTCTTACGACGGTCTAAACCCAGCTCACGTTCCCTTGCATGGGTGAACAATCCAACGCTTGGTGAATTTTGCTTCACAATGATAGGAAGAGTCGACATCGAAGGATCAAAAGCGACGTCGCTATGAACGCTTGGCCGCCACAAGCCAGTTATCCCTATGGTAACTTTTCTGACACCTCTTGTTAAAAACTCTTTAAACCAAAAGGATCGATAGGCCGAGCTTTTGCTGTCCCTGTATGTACTGAACGCCGACATCAAGTCAGCATTTGCCCTTTTGCTCTATGTGTGGTTTCTGTCCGCACTGAGCTGGCCTTGGGACACGTCCGTTATTATTTGAGAGATGTACCGCCCCAGTCAAACTCTCTACCTGGCATTGTCGTTGAATTGGATCATACCTGAGTAATTGAAGTTATACCAAATTTTTTATTCAAGAATACATAAATGCACTCTCTCATTAATAAATTTGTTCGCGATTATATAATATAACAAACTCGTGATACTTTGATCAAGAAGCTTGCATCAAAACCCAATACCATAAGATATAATATATATATCCGTATAATGGCTAGGAAATGATACACGTTCCATTTAATCAAGTAAGTAAGGAAACAATAAGAGTAGCGCGTCGCTAATTAGATGACGAGGCATTTGGCTATCTACTGTAGGAAATAATCTTTTGCCAACACACTGACGCCTATCAAATATGACGCATCGCATGGCTATTTTCCCTTTTCTTTGTACCTTTAAGATGTTGGCCTAAGTAGCAGACCTAGTATAAGGAAAATATTACAATAAATGTTAGCTCACTCTACGGTGGTATCCAGTATGTAACATAAATGTTTTGAATCCGCAAACTCCACCAACTACTACCCTGGTACTGATAACATTGCTGTCAGCAGCGTTTCGGACACCGAGTGCTCTCAGTCTTGTTACGGACTGATAGCTCCAGATGCCCCTCCAGTTTAGAGTGGCAGAAACGGTTCTAATATCCTGATGTGCCTGATAATCCCTTATCAATGTAGTTCCTAAGTCCTGTCTGTCATAGATCTCAACCTTACTCCGATGAGCTTGGTCAAGATCAAGTCCGTCTGTCACAACCTGAGCGTCGATCACTAAGTGTGATCTGGTCGGAAGGCCACCAGGTCCGGCCTATATATCCTGCTCTCTCCCTGCAGACTTGGTTCAGCAATGACAGTATAACCCCGTAACTCAAGCCCCTGCTTAAGATAAGAAGCCACACTGTTGTGTCTAGCCACCCGCCTCCCCATGCGTACGATGACATTTCTGCAGAATGTGATTTAGTGTTTCGGGAGCATCACATCCTGCACGACACTGCCTCTCCAATTCGTGCCTTCCCTCGTGGTCCGAGATCTCGTTGGTAGGGCATTTATCCGCAGTTTGATCCCATTCACATAAGCTTAACCAGTTAATAAACGTGTGGGGTCGACTACCCATCCATGTTGTTGAGCATAACGATCTGCTTCACGGAGACCGCTACCATCAACAGAATTGTGCAATCTATTTACCCAGTACGAATCGATCTCATGGCGTGTAAACAGTGCAGCTTCTTTTGCCTGGCATCTATCCCGGGCCCTCCGACGTTCCGCACTGAGGAAGGAGCTGGCCGTCTCTGATTGCTCGAGGTGAGGCCACTTAATGCTATCCAACCTTTGTATGCGCAGCACTGGGGCTGTCCATCGAACTGAGGGTACACCGAGACCGCCAGCATTCTGGCGTTCTACCGTACCAGTCTGTCACACTTTCTCAGAACGCCTATTGCCACACTACCAAGAGTTAGCTTGTGCTATAGCTGTGGAATAAGGACAGTCCTGAGGGCAAATAACTTCTTTTGAGGCTTCAGGGGGGGAACGCGATATTATATCCAACTTTGGATCCAGGTTCTCAGCTGAATTATAACGAGCTCTCCCTCTGCAGTGAACTGGATACCTAGATACCTCCATTCCTTCGTGCGCTTCAAAGCTGGACACATGCGTGAATCTACTTTGAAGCTACTTGGTTCGACCACAGTACACTTCTGTTTTGGTTGCCCTTTAACACTTATCGTGAAACATTTATTAGCATTAAGGGTAAGCCCTACGGTTTTTAGAAAGTCAACCGTGGTATCCAATAGTTCCTGAAGGCCCTTGGGAGTTTCGGAGAAAAGCACCAGATCATCTGCGAACGCTGCCACGTTTATTTTGGCGTTTCCAACATTGACACCTACATATTCGGGTAGAGACCTGAGCAATCGGTCGATGACCAGATTGAACATAAGTGGAGACAGAGGGTCACCCTGCTTTACACCTCTAGCAGGGACGAATTCCTTTGACCTCCAGCCTTTTCCACTAAAGTAGGTGCCCCCACCACTGTACATTCCACGTACGTAGTTGATAAAATTCCTTGGTGCTTCGTGTGACACGGAGTCAAACGCTTTGCTCACATCCAACGTGGCAATATAGCAAGACTTATACTGTCTATGGCAATTCCTCAGAACTAAGTCGACTATCGTCGCGTTATCGGCACAACCGTCAGTAGGCATAAACCCCTGCTGACGCGGATCCCAATCGACGCTTGACGCAAATCGGGATGCCAAAATGGCATTAAGTTGTCTGACTATGACGGAAGGAACCGATATCGGACGAAACTCATGAGGTTGGGATGCCTTCCCCGTTTTTGGGACGAAAACGGTTCGGGCCATTCGGAAGAGTAGGGGTAGTTCGCCGCACCAGAGAATTAGGTTCATTATGCGAAGCATAACACCATTGGGAATACTCCTGGCAGTTTTTGGAGTTATTCCGTCCGGTCCGGGAGAGGAAGTCAGTGACACTTTGTGCAGTTGCAGGTCCCTAGACGTAATCGGTGACCATATGGTGACCAAGTAAATACGTAAATCCGCCAATCATCAATCTAGTAAATACGCCATATTTGGTACGATGGTATTACAAGAAGAAGGGCTTTGTTGCGTCATGACTTCTCTCCAGAATGGTTCCATAATCTCTTGGTTTGGCATTACCGACTCGTCGGGTCCATCAAGCAAGGATCCAATGCATCTCCATTTCTGCTTGTCCCAGTTACGCTGAACCCTAGCGTACTGCTGCCTTCTATTTTGTCTCCTATTGCGAGGCTCAGGATAAACTCTCGCCGGAACCAGACCATTGTTCCGTGCCGGAAAAATTTCCAGGAGATAGTTGGACAAGCACTGGAGAGTTGCTACTTTGCCCGAGGTTTGCGCACTATCTACGATAGATTGCAAGACCTCGACTCTCCACGTTCGACGTCCGCATGAGGACGTCGTCCGGATGTATCGATGGATCGATTGAAATTGATCTTGATCTTGAAGAAGAAGACTCAGGCTCACGTAAACTAGGGCGGCGCGTCGTGGTTTCAGACTCATTAATTTCGGGGATAATAGCAGCTTACCCCTTAAACTGCTCAATTATTGCCTTATAATTATCCCTCTGTCGACACTTTTTGATAGCATCAACACTGCGGTTTGGAAACACCTCCGCAAACTTTTTATTAATGAATCTTTCGCCATTTGCTGTGAGCTTAAGTTCCTTCCTCGCCATCATGGATAACTCTTCCTCGTTGCACCTGGCTTTCACGTCAACACGCAAACGAAGCTCATGGACACCTAAACCGGTTTTTGTACTAAAACTTCGGTTACATTCCACACATAGATGCGTCCCATATTGATCACTCGCATCTACGTTCCTTTCCTGATAGGCTCCTACGTTTACCGTGGGAGAATTATTCCCTGAATTTACAACAGGTATCCGAGGCTGTATTAAATTGTTTGCACCATCAGTTGTAGATCCATTGGATTGGTAGCCCAATGGACCATTTCGCCGCTCATATCTGCTACTAAGCTATAATATCTTGCAATATAGTCAGCTAATACCCAGAGGATACCACGTGGAGGTTATGAGTCGACTTGACCGTGACTTACGAATTACGGTAGCTCCCTTTCAGGTTTACTATAGTTCCAATTCTGCATTGTCCTTTGGTCCTCCCGCCGTTGACCCGCGCTTACTTGAATTTCTTCACTTTGACATTCAGAGCACTGGGCAGAAATCACATTGTGTCAACACCCACTAGGGCCATCACAATGCTTTGTTTTAATTAGACAGTCGGATTCCCCAAGTCCGTACCAGTTCTGAATTGATTGTTGATTGATAATCGTTCTAATTTAAAAGAACTAACTGGTTGCCCAGTTAGTATTCTTAAAAATTTTAGCAAGAAAGTTCCACAATTGGCTACGTAACTAAACTATCCGGGGAACAAGAAACTACCATAAATGATAGAAACTCTATTTACCCAGAACGAGCACATACACCATGTTATTGTTTCCCAATCAAGCCCGACTATCTCAATCTTCAGAGCCAATCCTTATCCCGAAGTTACGGATCTAATTTCCCGACTTCCCTTACCTACATTATTCTATCGACTAGAGACTCTTCACCTTGGAGACCAGCTGCGGATATTAATACGGCCTGTTGAGAAGTTTGCGTGTCCCCACCATAAATTTTCAAGGTCCGAGGAGAAAATATCGACACAACAGTATATGTCATGCTCTTCTAGCCCATCTACCATATCTCTCTGCGAAAGACTTCCATGGTAGTACGGCTATAAAACAGAAAAGAACACTCTTCCGATACCTCTCGACGGCTTCTTTATGGTCGTTCCTGTTGCCAGGATGAGCACATGGCCCATATTTAATAACAAACGGATACTCAACAGGTTACGGAATTGGAACCATATTCCCTTTCGTTCCAAATTATTCAAGTTTATGATACACACAATATTTATATAAATGACAACTTTTTACTTGAAAATTTTCGGCTTTCGCCTTGAACTTAGGACCGACTAACTCGTAAATAACCACTGTTCACACGAAACCCTTCTCCACTTCAGTCTTCCAAGGTCTCATTCGATTATTTGCTACTACCACCAAGATCTGTACCAATGACGGCTCCATGCAGGCTTACGCCAAACACTTCTATGCACATCATTGTATCTTCCTACTCACTAAAGTTTCAAAATTTATATTAAAAGTAATATAAATCATCTACTTTAGCGGTAATGTATACAACTTAAGCGCCATCCATTTTAAGGGCTAGTTGCTTCAGAAGGTGAGTTGTTACACACTCCTTAGCGGGTTTCGACTTCCATGATCACCGTCCTGCTGTTTTAACCAACCAACGCCTTTCATGGTTTCTGAATGAGTTGTTAATTTGGGCACCGTAACATTACGTTTAGTTCTTCCCACAGCGCCAATTCTGCTTACCAAAAGTGGCCCACTAGGCACATTATATCATAACCTTAAACTTCATATCAACAAAGTTAAGATTCTTACCCATTTAAAGTTTGAGAAAAGGTTAAGATCGTTTCGACCCTAAGGCCTCTAATCATTCGCTTTACCAGATAAGATTATTTTATACAACAGTTAAACACCAACACC
The DNA here is from genome assembly GCA_018150935.1 of Drosophila pruinosa. Lineage (NCBI taxonomy): Eukaryota > Metazoa > Arthropoda > Insecta > Diptera > Drosophilidae > Drosophila > Drosophila pruinosa. The sequence continues at coordinate 159,350 of JAECWR010000161.1, forward strand.
AGCTATCCTGAGGGAAACTTCGGAAGGAACCAGCTACTAGATGGTTCGATTGGTCTTTCGCCCCTATACTCAATTCTGCCATTGGTTTTGCACGTCAGAACTGTTTCGGTCTTCCATCAGGGTTTCCCCTGACCTCAACCTGATCAAGTATAGTTGACCATCTTCGTACGTTCCAGTTAGAGGCATAAATAATATAAATACCATCATACATAACTATATAGAAAGCCCCGGGATTGCGTTAAATAACTATAAATAGTTAAAAAACTAATCCCATTAATAGTCAAGTTAATTACGCTATTAGGTTTTTATCCCAATAACTTGCACATATGTTAGACTCCTTGGTCCGTGTTTCAAGACGGGTCCCGAAGGTATCCTGAATCTTTCGCATTGTTAATCATACAAATGCTTATAATAAACACAATAATCAATGATAATCATGCCATTATATAATTCCGAAAAATTAACGCACTGTATTCATATAAATCAATCAGCACTTTATCAAATTTATGACATTTATTTTATGTTAAAATGCAAGCATTCTAATTTAAATAAACATTTATCACAATCGTTTAATAAATTATTTATACTAATAGATTACAATGTCCTTATATGGAAAAAATGCACACTATTATTATAATATTGATTAAATATTACAACTCTAATGATGAATTTTCCATAACGGATATTCAGGTTCATCGGCCTTAACCTCTAAGCAGTTTCACGTACTATTTAACTCTCTATTCATAGATCTTTTCAACTTTCCCTCACGGTACTTGTTTACTATCGGTCTCATGGTTATATTTAGTTTTAGATGGAGTTTACCACCCACTTAGTGCTGCACTATCAAGCAACACGACTCTTTGGAAACATCATCTAATAATCATTAACGTTATACGGGCCTGGCACCCTCTATGGGTAAATGGCCTCATTTAAGAAGGACTTAAATCGTTAATTTCTCATACTAGAATATTGACGTTCCATACACTGGATTTCACATTTGTCATATAAACACAGTGACTTAGTGTTGAACTGATTTCTTTTCGCTCGCCGCTACTAAGAAAATCCTTGTTAGTTTCTTTTCTCCCCTAATTAATATGCTTAAATTCAGGGGGTAGTCCCATATGAGTTGAGGTTGTATAATTATACAATAAATGATTAAATAAAAATGTTCTTTATTTTAACAATATGAAATGTACTATATTTTTAGTTTGAAGGTCTATATTATTCACACAAATTTTTCTTTATTCATATTCATTAATAAGAGGCAATTCTAGTTTATATAAAAATCACATATTTTACGCAAGACGTTCCTCAGTGCTATTTGAATTGAATAAAGAATATATAATTCTTTAAATTTCTCTTACAAAATGGAGGCATAGTAATTCCATTTATTTAATATTATGAATACTTTAAATAAGAATTTTTACATTCAAATTTATATTATCCAATAATATACCATATGCATAAAATTTCGAAAAATTTTAAACAACTTTTTTAGCATAGTCTTACAACACTCAAGCAGCACTCTAAAATTAATTAAAGTACATAACAGCATGGACTGCGATATACGATCAAAATGTCGATGTTCATGTGTCCTGCAGTTCACACGATGACGCACAGTTTGCTGCGTTCTTCATCGACCCATGAGCCGAGTGATCCACCGCTTAGAGTGATACAAATTTTTTGGTTAATTCATTACGTCAAAACATTTTTTTATTGAAAGAAATTAAAAATACACCATTTTACTGGCATATATCAATTCCTTCAATAAAATATTTTTATATACCTAAAGAAATGTTGCGAAATGTCTTAGTTTTACAAAATCTGTGATAATAACAGAATACGAATATTTTAATAAAATTTCTACATTTTTTTATTACCATCAATATATGTAAAGCATTAACCTGAAAAACAGGTACAACATTGTTTAATTTATGTTGTTGCGTTTATACAATGTATGCGCATGGGAATATGAATATTACATTTATGCAACGCATGTATATTATGGTACATATACACGAAATATATTTATATTTCATTTGTTTTCATTAAATTTTAAATACTTACAATGAATATCATTTTACACATTGGAATAATATAAAATTTAATTTTTTAACGGTTAGATTCATAATACAATAATGGTCCTTCCGCAGGTTCACCTACGGAAACCTTGTTACGACTTTTACTTCCTCTAAATAATCAAGTTCGGTCAACTTTTGCGAAACAACCGCAACACACAAGGCGTCACAGTGATCACGTCCGGAGACCTCACTAAATAATTAATCGGTAGTAGCGACGGGCGGTGTGTTCAAAGGGCAGGGACGTAATCAATACGAGTTAATGACCCACACTTACTGGGAATTCCAAGTTCATGTGAACAGTTTCAGTTCACAATCCCAAGCATGAAAGTGGTTCAGCGGTTTACCCGGACCTCTCGGTCTAGGAAATACACGTTAATACTTTGTAACGACCTCTTTTTGGAGCGAGCCGGGAGTAGCTGGCGGGTGTCCAGGTCGACCTACAGAAATTGTTTTTGTAGGACTTACCGTTAGTTCGTTTACCTGTAAAAGATATTTTACCACCCTCACAGAGAGACTAGAAGCACGGGGTTATGGTGGTTTATTGATCGGAACTTATAATAGTTAAGTAATGTAAATAGATTGACAAGAGGTGTCCAGCGGGAAGGTCCGGTTTGGGGTCTGAGTTGTCCCGTGTCGGGGAAGCCGGTGAGGCTGGTCTTCCTTCGATATGAGGGTTGCAGGAGGTTGTGCCGGTGACCGAATCCTGGCCAGAAATGTCTAGCGGATGATCCGGTATGTGGCCTTAACCGTTCCGTGTCGGGGAGCCGGTGAGGCGGGTTTTCCTGCGTTATGAGGGTTGTACGAGGTTGTGCCGGTGACCGAATCCTGGTCAGAAATGTCCAGCGGATGATCCGGTATGTGGCCTGAACCGTTCCGTGTCGGGGAAGCCGGTGCGGCGGGTTTTCCTGCGTTATGAGGGATGCACGAAGCTGTGCCGGCGACCGAATCCTGGCCGGAAATGTCCAGTGGGTGATCCGGTATGCGGTCTTAACCGTTCCGTGTCGGGGAAGCCGGTGAGGCAGGTTTTCCTGCGTTATGAGGGTTGCACGAGGCTGTGCCGGCGACCGAATCCTGGCCAGAAATGTCCAGTGGGGAATCCGGTGATCCGTTCCGTGTCGGGGAAGTCGGTGAGATGGGTGTTCCTTTGATATGTGGGTGTGGTCTGTCTGGGTCGGTCCTGGACGCACTGCGTTTGGTCTGGTCAAGGGGGTGTTAGTAGGAGGGGGGTTTACTCTGCACGAGACCGGTTCCCGGTCTGTCTCTAGTAGAGTGGTGCCCGTGAGACGGTTCGGAAACCTGCCTCCCACTCCCTAGTGGCGTTGCTTGCTCCTATGGTGATCCGTAAACCGACCTAAGAGGTAAGCTTGGGCCGATTCGAAAACCAGGTCCGGTGCCAAACTACGTTGGTTAGTCCTAAGGTACGTGAGGACGATTCGTAAACCAGTTCCCAGTCCGGTTCCAGAGAAGTGGCGCCCGTGAGATGATTCGAAAACCAAACTCCCACTCCCTATTGGCGTCGCTTGCTTCCAAAACGGTTCGTAAACCGGCCTCAGATGCTAGCGCTTGAACTGATTCGGAAACCGACTCCAAGTTGCCCAGCTAGTTGGTTAATTAGTTAAAAATTTTAAGACTTACCCGAGCTTGTTCCTGCTGCTGTTGTTCACTAGGCCGGAGCCGAACACTAAGTGAAGTCTCTATGGCAGGCGCGCTGCTTTTATAGTCGGCGGCCGCGCTGTCGATCACTTGTTCGCTATTAACGCATTGCTGTAGCGACGCTGTTAGTGCTGCTGTTAACGTAGCGTCGCAGCTGTTCGAGCCCTTGATCTTTTGTGCGTCGCTAACAGTGCGCTGATTTGCGCCCTATGACGCCCCCTTATGTTAACATTAATATTAACGTTGGAATTTCTTATTCTATATTTAATAATAACAATATGATAGTACTGGGCTCCGTGCCGTTAAGTCTCAATAATAACAATATAATAGTACTGGGCTCCGTGCCGTTAAGTCTTAATAATAATAACACTATAATAGTACTGGGCTCCGTGCCGTTAAGTCTTAATAATAAATCATTGTGCGACCGTGCGTCGTCACAACTTTCATTGTAGCGCGTGCAGCCCAGGACATCTAACGGCATCACAGACCTGTTATTGCTCAATCTCATTATTGCTAGACGCAATTTGTCCATTTAAGAACCTAGTATCCTTATAATGGGACAAACCAACAGGTACGGCTCCACTTATATAAATACATTCAAACACAATAAACATTTTACTGCCACCATGAATGAAGGCTATATAAGCATCAACACCATAATCATGAAGATATCTATTTAATATATTTGAGTCTCGTTCGTTATAGGAATTAACCAGACAAATCTTTCCACGAACTAAGAACGGCCATGCACCACCACCCATAGATTCGAGAAAGAGCTATCACTCTGTCTTACACACTTATGTTCGGACCTGGTAAGTTTTCTCGTGTTGAGTCAAATTAAGCCGCAGGCTCCACTGGTGCTCTTCCGTCAATTCCTTTAAGTTTCAGCTTTGCAACCATACTTCCCCCCGGAGCCCAAAAACTTTGGTTTCCCGGGAAGCGACTGAGAGAGCCATAAAAGTAGCTACACCCAATTACTAGCTGGGATCGTTTATGGTTAGAACTAGGGCGGTATCTGATCGCCTTCGAACCTCTAACTTTCGTTATTGATTAATGAAAACATCTTTGGCAAATGCTTTCGCTTAAGTTAGTCTTACGACGGTCCAAGAATTTCACCTCTCGCGTCGTAATACTAATGCCCCCAAACTGCTTCTATTAATCATTACCTCTTGATCTGAAAACCAATGAAAGCAGAACAGAGGTCTTATTTCATTATCCCATGCACAGAATATTCAGGCATTTGAAGCCTGCTTTAAGCACTCTAATTTGTTCAAAGTAATTGTACCGGCCCACAATAACACTCGATGAAGAGCACTAATGCAGCTTTTTAAATAGGAGAAACATATAAAAAAATACAAGTGTTTAATTATACATAAGAACTCCACCGGTAATACGCTTACATACATAAAGGTATAGTTCTAACTACAATTGTAAGTTACACTGCCCGTATGAAGCACAAGTTCAACTACGAACGTTTTAACCGCAACAACTTCAATATTCGCTATTGGAGCTGTAATTACCGCGGCTGCTGGCACCAGACTTGCCCTCCAATAGGTCCTTGTTAAAGTATTTAAAGTGTACTCATTACAATTACAGGGTCTCGGATATGAGTCCTGTATTGTTATTTTTCGTCACTACCTCCCCGAGCTGGGAGTGGGTAATTTACGCGCCTGCTGCCTTCCTTAGATGTGGTAGCCGTTTCTCAGGCTCACTCTCCGGAATCGAACCCTGATTCCCCGTTATCCGTTGCAACCATGGTAGTCCTAGATACTACATTAAAAGTTAATAGGGCAGACATTTGAAAGATCTGTCGTCGGTACGAGACCATACGATCTGCATGTTATCTAGAGTTCAACCAGTATAACGACCTTGCGATCGCTTGGTTTTAGCCTAATAAAAGCACACGTTTCAGAAGGTCCGTGTTTTAATTGCATATATTAGCTCTAGAATTACCACAGTTATCCAAGTAACTGTTAACGATCTAAGGAACCATAACTGATACAATGAGCCTTTTGCGGTTTCACTTTTAATTCGTGTGTACTTAGACATGCATGGCTTAATCTTTGAGACAAGCATATAACTACTGGCAGCATCAACCAGAATAATGTTCTTTTCTTTATGTGAATAATATTAAATATGTCCACATAAATGCATTTTTAAATATGTAAATACATGACAACTCAAAAATATTTTTGAATAAAAATTATGATAATATTCAATAAAATAGATATATATTTTGCATATGACATGTACTAAACGAATATGGCCACATTTAGTTTGCAATCACGTTCGTTAGCATTAAATAACTGACAACTGTTAATATATATATGTTGTATTTATATATTTATATATATATCCATATAATTCGATCAAAAATATCATTTTATTTCGACTTACTTAATATAAATTGTAACCACACTAACATACATAATGTGATTAATATTTAGCTAAGACCAGTTATTACGACCATCTTGTATCGAATTATGCATTCTAACATATGGTATATTCCAATTGAAAAACAAACAACATCGTACATTTTGGTACTATTTACATAAAACTGACTTAGCCCTTAAGGATGATGCCAATAGAATTGACACAATGATAACAGGAAATCTATTAAGTATTATTGGCAAATTCCCTTTGTTATCTAATATATTACATTAATCGCAGCCAAGACGTTCTGAAGACGATAAATAACGATTAATTTATTCAATAAATTGTATGCATCCTATCATATAACACATGAGTTCACACTGCTCATCTTGTATAGGTTTTGTGCCACGTTTTCTACAATTCTCTTGTTTTCTTTGGTTCTACCATCTTCCGATTACCTTGGGTCCATTAATTTAATAATACACCACTTAACTTCATTACTTACGCCGTTTATATATTATTTGGCTCATGCCGGCAAGGCAATACTCCACTGTCATATGATTTTTTTCATTTAAAAATTTTTTATATGATATGCCATGCGCGACACCACTCCCCTATATAGGCTTTGTGACACGTTTTTTACAAAATCAACATTTTCCTTGGTGTTACCCTCTATACATTTTTTTGGTCCATTAATTTAATAATACACCACTAAACTTCATTATTTATGCCATTTATATATTATATTGCTTATGCCGGCAAGGCAACACTCCACTGACATATGATTTTTTTCATATAAAAATTTTTCATATGACATGCCTTGCGCGACACCACTCCCCTATACAGGTTTTGTGACACGTTTCTTACAAAATCAACATTTTCCTTGGTGTTTCTTTTGGTATTACCACCTAAAACTTTTTTTGGGTTTAATGGATCACATAACACACTGCTATACTGAATTTGTTGAATAAACCAAATATCACACTGCTAAACTGTATTTGTTCAATAAACTGCATAACACACCCCTTTACCAAATTTGTTTAGTACATAACGCACTGCTAAACTTAATTTGTTCCATAAACCAAATATCACACTGCTAAACTTTCTATGTTTATTAAACATCATAACATACCGCTTAACTAGAAATGTTCATCATATAACATACCGATAAACTGCATTTATTTAATAATCTACATATCACACTGCTAAACCTTATTTTTTCAGTAAACCCCATAAAACACCGCTATACCAAATTTGTTCAACACATAACGCACTGCTATACTTAATTTGTTCCATAAACCAAATATCACACTGCTAAACTTTGTATGTTTAATAAACATCATAACACACCGCTTAACAAGAAATGTTCATCATATAACATACCGCTAAACTGTATTTATTTAATAATCTACATATCACACTGCTAAACCTTATTTTTTCAGTAAACCCCATAACACACCGCTATACCAAATTTGTTCAATACATAACGTACTGCTAAACTTTATTTGCTCCAAGAACAAAATATCACACTGCTCAACTTTATTTGTTCAATACACCACATATCACACTGCTAAACTTTATTTTTTCAATAAACCCATTCATACATTCAATACATAAAGCAATGCGAAACTTTATTTGTTCAATAAACCACATAACACACCGCTTAACATTATTTGTTCATTAAACCATATATCGCACTGCTAAACTTTCTAAGTTTAGTAAACCATCATAACACACTGCTATACCAAATTTGTTCAATACATAACGCACTGCTAAACTTAATTTGTTCCATAAACCAAATATTACACTGCTAAACTTTCTATGTTTAATAAACACCATCGCTTTACCAAATTTGTTCAGTAAGTAACGCACTGTTAAACTTTACTTTTTCAATTAAATCTCCCAAATATTTACTTTTTTGTATATATCGATATTATGTAACATACATAGTAAGCCAATCATGTACATAATATATACTTTTCATTATTTATACGTTTATTTATATATGTATATATATGCACACATATATTAAACATTTATATATATTTATATATCTTAAGTGTTTTGATGTTCATAAAATTACATTTTTATCGAATCTTTAAGCCAAAGGATAAACTTTACCATAGTAAACCAATTTCATTTTCTTCTAATTTTATTTATAAATTGTATCATTGTTATATATTAATATAATTTATACATACATTATATCGCATTATCATAATATATATTTCTTAAATATCGGGCAAGTTTTAAGACTAGTATATTATTTATACTTTTTATTCTTTATACGTACATTTACATATGTTTAAATATATATGCACATATATTAAAAATATTTTATATATATATCATGTGTTGTCATGAACAACAATCATAAAATAGCATTTTTATCGAATCTTTAAGCCAAAGGATAAACTTTACCATGGTATATAAATTGCATCATTGTTATATATTAATATAATTTATACATACATTAAATCGCATAATCATAAAATATATTTCTTAAATATCGGGCAAGTTTTAAGACTAGTATATTATTAATTGGCTGTTAGCCGTCAGAGGAAGCAAGGGGACCAACATGTAATCTCAGTATTGGCTGGGGCACGTGCCGTCCTTGCTCCTACTGTCGGAAGTGCGACTATACTCTCCACGCGAGGGCGGCTGGAAGCAGACCCCTAGCACGGTCATGTCTCTGCTAGAGGTGCTGACTAATTGTAGTCGGCCGAAGATCGTGAATCTATAAATCACCCCAATCCAAGGTGGAACAGCATACGCTGATGTATGCATGGTCGGGGGGTAGCGCGGTCTCTAGTATGCGGACTCTGGATACCTGTCGTCCTCCAGTTTCATTTAGACTTTCCACGGTATGCAGGCTATGCCGTGGATGACCTTCCCTTCCCGCCTACTCCTGGGATCTTAACTAATGGATCAAAATTTCAAAATAGAAAAGTCTGATACGGCTTTAAAAGTATCATCTCTGGGCGATGCCTTCACGGCTGACCCCTACACCTGCACTGCAGCCAGTGGGCTGCTGGCTTCCACCCCCAATACTACGGGTCTCGACTCTAGTATTCTAGGGGACCCGGATAGGCCACAAACTCCCTTGGACACAGGGTTCGCTAGTGCTGAACTTCCGTCCAGTAGCGGTTCAGTCCGTCAGCAACCCGTCGAGGTATTTTCCTCGGACGAGGAAGCTAACTGCGACCGAATCAGCTTTGCTGACGACGCTTCCATGGCCTCTCAGAGGTCAGGACTTACGGAAGCAGGCCCTCAGATCCAGTTGCTGCGGCTGGAATCTAAGGACGCCTTTATTAAATTGAAGAGCCGCGAGAAGCAAATTGTTCTAACTGAGAGGAGGCTCTGGCTATCGTCACTGCGCTCCCCGTTGACACCAAGGCTAAACGGACGCGCGCTGACGATACCATCGTCGAGCCCACCAGCTCTTCAAAGAGGTCCAAAAAGACTCATAAGGAGTCCACGAAACCACTCTTCAGCCTAATGGTTAGCAGCGTGCAATTGGGCTTCACTTCGGCTGATCCAACCAAACCCCTCTCAGCGGAACAGTTGTCTACGTTGAAATCCAGTATATTAAAGGCGGTGCTGTTGCACTCTTCACCAACGGTTAGTCCTGGTTTCGAGGGCTGTATATCCCGAAATGAGTGGCTGCTATTGGTGTGCGAGGATAACAGCACTGCCAATTGGGTCAGGGGAGCTGTTGGACACATCAGGTCCATCAGCGCCCTTGACGTCAAATTGATGGAGGAAACGGAGTTCCCCAAGACTCACCTCATCAGAGGTCACTTTCCCAGTAGTGCTGAGTACACTCCTGCAACCATCCTGGAATTTATTGGGCTCCAGAACGCCAGCAGCTTCTCCACGAAGCTGTGGCGGGTGGTGCAGCACAGCCTGAACGGCACAACGACTCACCTCGCAATGTTGGTTGACGAGGAGTCGTACAGGGCTCTGACGGAGTGCCAAGGGAAGGTGAAATTCTGCTTTGGCAGGGTCAAATTGAGGGTCAAACTGCTCCCTCTACTGCCAGTGCCGCTCCGGCAACGGCGCCAGTGGTTCCCTCAGGGATTCCAGCATTGGGCGAGCGTGTCGCAAGGCGACCTCCCCGAGTGGCTCGTCCCGACCGCCGAAGGGCATTCGCGGTAACGACTCTCGGGGAGGGCAAGGCAAGTGGCGTTGTCTCAACCGCCATCAGGAGGGAAGATGAGCAAACTTAAAGTGCTTCTAGGCGAACCTGCACCACGCTAGAGGAGTGTCGGCCACACTGTGCAGGGTCGTCTGTGAAGATCAAATCACCCTGGCTCTCGTCCAAGAACTATGGTTGATCGGTGGCCAAATACGTAGACTTTCATGTGGATCATGTAAGTTGTTATATGACCGTATGGGAGGTGCCCCGCGCACTGCTATACTTATGGATAATAGTGTCAGACATTTCCCACTAACTAACTTCATCCACAGAGACCTGGTAGCAACGGCTATTGAGGTAGCCACTGCAGACGGTGTCCGGGAAGTTGTGATCGCCTCCGCATACTTCCCGGGCGATGTGGATGATGTACCCCCAGCAGAGGTCCAGCGGCTGGTGGAATTCTGTCGCCGCAACAACAAGCCGCTCGTGATCGGCTGTCATGCCAATGCACGTCACACGATCTGGGGGAGCAGCGACATCAACAAACGTGGTGAGTCCCTCTTAGACTACTTATTGTGTTGTCAATTAGATGTAGCTAACATAGGGTGCAAACCCACTTTTATCAATGCTATTAGGGAAGAGGTTTTAGATCTCACCCTAATCAGCACCTCGATTCCGAGTTCGCTTGTTAATTGGCGAGTCACAGACGAAGCCACTTTGTCAGACCATCAGCACATCAGGTTTGACCTCCCTGGCCAAGTCGAAATTCGCCAAAACTCCTTCTGTCCCAAAAAGACAAATTGGGAGCTCTTTAAAGCCTCTGTAGCTTTCAAAGCAGACCTATTGGTCAGCAATCCTAGCTCTATCAGTGAGATAGAACTGGCTGCCAATCTGCTCCAAGATGTGCTTATCTCATCCTTCGAGGACAGCTCAGTCCAGAAGACCCTAAGGGTCAATCGGAAAATTCCGTGGTGGAATGAGAAACTGGCTGTCCTTAGAAGGAGGGTTAGAAGCCTTTTAATAAGGCTAAATCTAACCGTGCTAGTTGGGACGTCTATAGGTACGCTCTTACCAACTACAACAAAAGCATTAGACGAGCTAAACGCGATACATGGCGCAGCTACTGTGGTAGCTTAGAATCGTTGCCAGAGGCAGCGAGGCTTCATAAAGTATTTGCTAAAGGGTCGTCTAATGGAATAGGGCTTCTTAAAAGAGCAGATGGCTCTTTCACTCAAGATCGCAGGGAAACTCTTGAGCTTCTACTGCAAGTCCACTTCCCGGGTTCTGTGGCGAATCCAGATCTCTACGGTCGCGATGACGCCACTTTGTCACCGGACTCACGCGGATTCAGCCTATCTGGATCCATCTTCGACCCCGAAAAGGTCAAATGGGCTGTAGATTATTTTGCTCCTTTCAAAGCCCAGCCCTTATTCAAAACAGCATGGCTCATATTCTTGATCCACTGGTCGGCCTTCTTAGAGCTAGTTTTACTTGGGGATACATACCCATCTCTTGGAGGAGAGTTAATGTGGTATTCATCCCCAAGCAAGGGAATCGTCCGCTTGACCAGCCGATCAGTCTTACCTCCTTTCTGCTTAAAACGGCAGAAAGGCTTATAGATATGCACATTCGGTGCTCTCTGCAGACGTCGACACCTCTGCATCCCACGCAGTTTGCGTACATAGCCGGCAGATCGACGGAGGTCGCTCTCCCACAGGTTAGTGGGAAAATTGAAAGAGCCTTCGTATCCAAGAACATTGCTTTATGATCTTTTCTGGATATAGAAGGTGCTTTTGATAATACCGGATACGGGTCAATCTCTACTGCTCTAGAACGTAAAGGAACTGCCCGTCCATTGATCCGGTGGATTGAAGCTATGCTTAAACACCGGATTATTACTTCCACCCTGGACTCCACGACTGCATGCATTAATGCAGTCAAAGGCTGTCCCCAGGGAGGGATTCTATCCCCCCTACCCTGGTCCCTAGTAGTTGACGAACTACTAGTCTTACTCTCAAGCAGGGCGTTGGAGCTATCGGCTATGCTGACGACCTGGCTCTAATAGTGACCGGGAACTATACCAGCACCGTGACAGAGTTGATGCAATCAGCTCTGAACACGGTAAGTAGATGGTGCGCAGATGTTGGTCTTAGCATCAATCCACAAAAAGCTATTATTAGTTCCTTTCACTAGGCGCTATTCCGTTGACATTGGTCAACTTTATATCAGCGGCTCCCCTGTGGGGCTATCCAACGAAGTCAAATATCTAGGAGTGACCCTCGATAAAAAGACTAAATTGGAACTCCCAACTCAGCAACACACTCACAAAGGTAACCCATGCCATGTGGGCCTGCACGAGATTCTGCCGGTTCGTCAGCTACTTTTTGCGGCCCTGAGCCCTTCTGTGGCATGGGTTGGTCAACCATCTCAGCTATTGTTAAAACCTGGGCTGTTAGGTTGACTGATCGCTACTGCGTAATGCGTAATGCGTACATTTATATATGTATAAATATATATGCACATATATTTAAAATATTTAGATACACACATATATATATATATATATATATTTATCTTTTGTTTGATGTTCATAAAATTATATTTGTATCGAATCTTTATGCCAAAGGATTAGCTTTAGTGGAGTGGATCGCTTTATGGTATCTGCTCTTCCATTTATATGCATAATTAACCAATTTAATTTTCTTTCCTCCAATTTTATATATAAATTGTATCATTATTAAATATTAATATATTTTACACATACATATGTTTAATCATAATCATAATGTACAGTTCTTTAATATCGAACAATTTTTTAATACAACATTTTTAAACTGTAGCATTATTAGATATTAATAAATTTTACAAATATATATTTAATCATTATCATAATATATATTTCTTAATTATTGGGCGGCCTTTTTAATACAATATTTCTGTTGTATTTATATTTTAAACAAGTATTTTGTATATACCTTTTTTCTTTATATATGCACACATATATATTAATATATAATATATATGATGTGCATATATTTTAAATATTTATATATATTTGAAAAGGAGTCTCCCAACAGAGAAGGTGCGAGGCACTGCGACCATGGAGGTCTTTTGTGCCTATAGGCTCTCCCTAGCTAGACAAAAGTTGCTCTGCTTCCTTAATGAAGCAGAGCAGATCTTTGTCGAGGAACGCACAATGTGCTCGGGACCTGCGGTATCCACGTGCAGATGTTTCCTCCCAGTCCACACCAAGGCTGGACAGTCGCACAGAATGTGTTTGGTTGTCTCGTCGTCCTCTTTGCAAAGTCTGCACTCAGCATCAGAAGACAGACGCATTTTGGTAAGGTGATAGTTCACCGTATGATGGCCACTAAGAAAGCCAACGAGGAGGTGAAGATCCCTCCTGGAAAGTAAGCTGGTTTTCCGGTCGACCACGGGATTGATTTTAAATATTTATATATACATAAATATTTATACATGCATATGCAACACCTCGCCTGTTATGAAAGTCGTTTACAATTGATTCAAGGCTTTGTCATTGTATTAAATAATGTTTTAATATATAACTAGCGCGGAACCAGGTGATCGAAGATCCTTCCAATTTACTATGTTATATGTAACATTGGCATCACATCCACTGTCGTCTATTAAATGAATAATACACTTTTAGTGGTTTAGAAGCCAAACAATGCAAATTGCCCCTTATTTATCATTGCAGTCCAGCATGGATACGACCTTAGAGGCGTTCAGGCATAATCCAACGGACGTAGCGTCATACCACTGTTCGCTCGAGTAAGGTAAAACTAACCTGTCTCACGAGGGTCTAAACCCAGCTCACGTTCCCTTGCATGGGTGAACAATCCAACGCTTGGTGAATTTTGCTTCACAATGATAGGAAGAGCCGACATCGAAGGATCAAAAAGCGACGTCGCTATGAACGTTTGGACGCCACAAGCCAGTTATCCCTATGGTAACTTTTCTGACACCTCTTGTTAAAAACTCTTTAAACCAAAAGGACCGACAGGCCGAGCTTTGCTGTCCCTGTGTGTACTGAACACCGAGATCAAGTCAGCATTTGCCCTTTTGCTCTACCTGAGCAATTGGAGTTATACCAAATTTTTAAATCAAGAATACATAAATGCACTCTCTCATTAATGAATTTGTTTGCAATTAAATAACAAACTCGTAATACTTTGATCAAGAAGCTTGCATCAAAACCCAATACCATAAGATATAATATATATATCCGTATAATAGCTAGGAAATGAGATACGTTCCATTTAATCAAGTAGGTAAGGAAACAATAAGAGTAGTGGTATTTCATTGTCGATACTAAACCGAAATCTAATATCTCCCACTTATTCTACACTTCTTATGTCTCCTTACACTGCCAGATTAGAGTCAAGCTCAAAAGGGTCTTCTTTCCACGCTAATTATTCCAAGCCCGTTCCCTTGGCTGTGGTTTCGCTAGATAATAGATAGGGACAGATCGAGAACGATCCCTCGTCACTTGTTTAACGTGGCATTTACCAATGTAGGTATATAACCACGGTGCACAAGTACATATGGCACAAGGGGTCTGGAACAATGCGCCAACTAATGCCCCTTCAGGTTAGCCACCGAAGCAACTTAGCCTTCAGGTACCAAAATAGATACATATTGTCGGATATGCATCCACCCTTCGTAGGGGCCGAGATGTATCTAACCATCTCTGAGACCGTAACTCCACGTCGAGTATCCTAAAGATAGGGGCCTCTACCCGCGTTTTGGGTGCAACCACTGCCACCACGATACTCCCACAAGGGGGTCAACCTCAAATGGGCAGTGCTTGAACAACTGCTTAAACCCGTGGTACCGACTTATGAGCTCGGTGGACTCTCCCCTTTTAGCCCCGACTGGCTCGGTATTTGGGGAAACAATACCGGCACTTTTAGTCGTCTCGTACGACAAGCAGTAACGTACTGTGGTGGATATTCTAAGACCCGCCACCACACGGGTGAGCCAGTTTTGACTAAAGTCCGGGACTGACAGCCCAGGTGTTCATTTAGTCGCCTCATACGACAAGCAGAAACATACTGTGGTGGATATTCTAAGACCCGCCAACCACACGGGTGAGCCAGTTTTGACCGAAGTCCGGGACTGACAGCCCAGGTGTTCATTTAGTCGACGCAAATGTGCCCAAACGCCGTGAGAAAAGGGCATCAGCAAACATGTCCCGTTGCCGCATCCTGTTTTCATCCTGTGTAACTGCAGAGACGTTCCACTGTCCATTATCCATTTGGATTCTAAGTTCATCGAGGTTACGCAAATCGGCATACAGTGGGCATTCACACAGTCAGTTAGAATAAATCCAGCTTTCATAGAGAAACCAAAGTTTCGATTTTTGAAGACGGCAGAGATATCTGGGAGGAAACGGCGAGTCACACTACCGTGAACTTCAGACCGACTCCATCTGTACTGCCATGCTTCCAGCATGCATTCATCTAGTCGCGCCAATCTCATTTTCAATGAAAGATTCGTCAAATCTGCGCCATGAAGCCACTCACTAACCTCTAACGGGTATCCGCGCGTAAGCTTAAATCTGATTGCCAATTTCTTGGAAATCAAGTCAAGTGGGGGAGCTCCTGCAAGGGTCTAAAGTGTAGCAGTGGACACTGTGCGACACACCGGTAGGCATCCAAGCAAGATAAGCCTTTGGCAGCTCAAAAGGCGCTTCTTGGCAACACTCTGGCTTGGCGTCATGTAATACCAAACCGAGGCACCATAAAGTGCACAGGGCACCATGAGTCCAGCATATATTGTCCGCTTTTCGCGAGAACTGACATCCCAGTCAACTCGCAGAATGCAAATGCCAATGCTCCGACGACTCCGATCAACTTATCCCGTAAAGATGCAATATTCGCATTGAAATTCAGTCGCTCGCTGATTATAATGCCAAGGTAACGGATACTTTTTGCGTACGGCAAGCCAGATCCAGAAAACCGCACGGACGGGTGCCTCCTGTCGAACAAAAAGCCCTTCAGGAGCATGGTTGCTATTTTACTGTTTGACACCTCAACACCAGCCTCAGCTCCCCATGCGCCCACGATGGACATTATCTGCTCGCCATTCCTCTCAAGATCAAGGCGTGAGTTTCCCTCGATGATGAAAAGCAAGTCATCTGTATACGCGCTGAACACACAGTGTTGCTCTAAGCGCTGAAGAAGCACGCCCAACATGAGGTTCCAAATAAACGGACCACTGATGGTTCCCTGCGGGCAACCTCGAGTCACCGGAACAGTGACAGCGTCCTACAGGCAGCGACAGCTTCCTTAACATGATTCCAAGCGTCCTCAGTGCAGCGTCTTGATCAGAGCCCAAATTGCCACCTATGACCTATGATAAAATGAAGGATTATCCCTCACCTTGTCGGGTCCCTTGAGCAATGGAACTACCCGCGGGCATTTCCACTCAATCGGGAAGTATTGCTCAGCTAAGCAGCGAGAATAAAGCGCCATCATGTACTGAGGGATGGCACGCCACACCTCTTTGGCTATAGCCCCGCTTATACCGTCGAGTCCAGGTGAGCGCCTGCTCCGTAACTTCTTGACGCGGCTGTTAACCTCCGAGAACTCAAGACTTCTAGGGGCTTCCAGCGGGATCCCGGTGGTGCAGACGACTTAGCAGCAGGGAAAAACTAGTGAGGAGCACTCGTACACAGTCGTTCCAGGTTATAACATGTTGCTCGTCCACACGAAGACATCCAATATCGGTGACTCTCTTGCGGCTCCGAACGATCTTATAGACCTGTCCCCAAGGGTCATCTTTGTGCTCTCCCACGAAGCGGCGCATTTTTTGGTTGACAGGATGAGCTTTGTACTGTGCTGTGGAAAACCTCAGTTCAGTGGCAAGCTGCTCAGCCTCATCGATAGCACGGCGACGGGCATCCTGGAGCCGTCGTCTAAGTCTTGTGACCTCTCGGCGTTTCGAGGATAGCTCGGTAGTCCACCAAACTATACCACGACGACGAGCTCTCATGGGTCTTCGGCCGAGCACATTGTCGCACACACCTTGAACAAGGGTGCGCAGTGCTGACGCCTGGTCATCCAGTGACCCAACGAAACTGATTGGTCACCTACCTCACGAGCCAACTCATTGCTAAACATCTGCCATCCAGAATTTCTGAGATTCCATGACGGCATGACGGCAGGAGCAAAGCTCTCAACTGCATCATCTATGGCACGCGTAATCGTAACAAAAATGATTTTATGATCGCTGAGCGCCCAATCGTCCACGCTCCAGTCATACACACCCCAAGTAGATGATGCTTCGCTGGCAATGGTCACATCGATGTCGCTGTGTCCGTTCGTTCCATCGAAGGTGAAACGGCTGCATGGGACGTTTAACACACTGGCGCGAGTACCTACGATCCACTCCGACAGCAGCTAACCCCGGTGGTGGTTTCGATGGTTCCGGTCAGACCGAGCACCCTTACTAAACCACATTGCAGATGGAATGCCTGTAATGCGGTGAAAGGCATCGACGTACGATTCCTGCACCAGAGCGAACATGTGGCGGGAGTCTCGCACCCGAACTAAAAGTCCACGCCGGCACCTATTACTCATGTTTCAGCCTCCTGCATTACTGAAGTCACTAGCGCCACCCGCAACACTGCTCCGAGTGGAAGACATAGCTCCCCTACCGGAACAAATATACACTAAACGCTTTTAATAGTTCGAGTGTTAGCGAGGACACAACCCAAAGGAAATCAGCTTTTGCAGCGATGATAGCGAGGTCACACACCAAAAACAATCAGATTTTGAAACGATGCTAGCCAGGTCACACACCAAAAGCAATTAGCTTTTGAAACGGTACTAGCTAGGTCACACCAAAAGCAAGCTTTCGCCAACCACGTGTTCACTCAGCTTTTTTAAGAGTTTTTTCAAGAGAACCAACAAAAGTTAAGCTGCTGGCACACGTGCAAAATATCAACCACAAAATTGACCGTATTCACGGCTAAATGTTTCTAAAATTCGTCACTAAATGAGCGCGAAAGAGCGAAACAAAGCGCAATGCGCGTAGATAACGGAACTTTACTGATAAGAAACGAGAATAACACAGCGGCGTCCGCGCACGAAAAAAAAACGTTGCACACGAGGCGGCAAAACTCTGACTGAGAGTAGATAGGGACAGTAGGAATCTCGTTAATCCATTCATGCGCATCACTAATTAGATGACGAGGCATTTGGCTATCTACTGTAGTAAATGATCTTTTGCCCACACACTGACGCCAATCAAATATGACGCAGCGCATGGCTATTTTCCCTTTTCTTTGTACCTTTAAGATGTTGGCCTAGGTAGCAGACTAGTATAAGGAAAGTATTACAATAAATGTTAGCTCACTCTACGGTGGTATCCAGTAAGGAACATAAATGTTTTGAATCCGCAAACTCCACCAACTACTACCCTGGTACTGATAACATTGCTGTCAGCAGCGTTTAGGACACCGAGTGCTCTCAGTCTTGTTACGGACTGATAGCTCCAGATGCCCCTCCAGTTTAGAGTGGCAGAAACGGTTCTAATATCCTGATGTGCCTGATAATCCCTTATCAATGTAGTTCCTAAGTCCTGTCTGTCATAGATCTCAACCTTACTCCGATGAGCTTGGTCAAGATCAAGTCCGTTTGTCACAACCTGCGCGTCGATCACTAAACTGTGATCTGGTCGGAAGGCCACCAGGTCCGGCTTATATATCCCGCTCTCTCCCTGCAGACTTAGTTCAGCAATGACAGTATAACCCCGTAACTCAAGCCCCTGCTTAAGATAAGAAGCCACACTGTTGTGTCTAGCCACCCGCCTCCCATGCGTACGATGACATTTCTGCAGAATGTGATTTAGTGTTTCGGGAGCATCACATCCTGCACGACACTGCCTCTCCAATTCGTGCCTTCCCCTCGTGGTCCGAGATCTCGTTGGTAGGGCATTTATCCGCAGTTTGATCCCATTCACATAAGCTTAACCGGTTAATAAACGTGTGGGGTCGACTACCCATCCATGTTGTTGAGCATAACGATCTGCTTCACGGAGACCGCTACCATCAACAGAATTGTGCAATCTATTTGCCCAGTACGAATCGATCTCATGGCGTGTAAACAGTGCAGCTTCTTTTGCCTGGCATCTATCCCGGGCCCTCCGACGTTCCGCACTGAGGAAGGAGCTGGCCGTCTCTGATTGCTCGAGGTGAGGCCACTTAATGCTATCCAACCTTTGTATGCGCAGCACTGGGGCTGTCCATCGAACTGAGGGTACACCGAGACCGCCATCATTCTGGCGTTCTACCGTACCAGTCTGTCACACTTTCTCAGAACGCCTATTGCCACACTACCAAGAGTTAGCTTGTGATATAGCTGTGGAATAAGGACAGTCCTGAGGGCAAATAACTTCTTTTGAGGCTTCAGGGGGGAACGCGATATTATATCCAACTTTGGACCCAGGTTCTCAGCTGAATTATAACGAGCTCTCCCCTCTGCAGTGAACTGGATACCTAGATACCTCCATTCCTTCGTGCGCTTCAAAGCTAGACACATGCGTGAATCTACTTTGAAGCTACTTGGTTCGACCACAGTACACTTCTGTTTTGGTTGCCCTTTAACACTTATCGTGAAACATTTATTAGCATTAAGTGTAAGCCCTACGGTTTTTAGAAAGTCAACCGTGGTATCCAATAGTTCCTGAAGGCCCTTGGGAGTTTCGGAGAAAAGCACCAGATCATCTGCGAACGCTGCCACGTTTATTTTGGCGTTTCCAACATTGACACCTACATATTCGGGTAGAGACCTGAGCAATCGGTCGATGACCAGATTGAACATAAGTGGAGACAGAGGGTCACCCTGCTTTACACCTCTAGCAGGGACGAATTCCTTTGACCTCCAGCCTTTTCCACTAAAGTAGGTGCCCCCACCACTGTACATTCCACGTACGTAGTTGACAAAATTCCTTGGTGCTTCGTGTGACACGGAGTCAAACGCTTTGCTCACATCCAACGTGGCAATATAGCAAGACTTATACTGTCTATGGCAATTCCTCAGAACTAAGTCGACTATCGTCGCGTTATCGGCATAACCGTCAGTAGGCATAAACCCCTGCTGACGCGGATCCCAATCGACGCTTGACGCAAATCGGGATGCCAAAATGGCATTAAGTTGTCTGACTATGACGGAAGGAACCGATATCGGACGAAACTCATGAGGTTGGGATGCCTTCCCCGTTTTTGGGACGAAAACGGGTAGTTCGCCGCACCAGAGAATAAGGTTCATTATGCGAAGCATAACACCATTGGGAATACTCCTGGCAGTTTTTGGAGTTATTCCGTCCGGTCCGGGAGAGGAAGTCAGTGACACTTTGTGCAGTTGCAGGTCCCTAGACGTAATCGGTGACCATACCCCCTCATACTCAAGTAAGTATTTGGTACGACGGTATTACAAGAAGAAGGGCTTTGTTGCGTCATGACTTCTCTCCAGAATGGTTCCATAATCTCTTGGTTTGGCATTACCGACTCGTCGGGTCCATCAAGCAAGGATCCAGTTACGCTGAACCCTAGCGTACTGCTGCCTTCTATTTTGTCTCCTATTGCGAGGTTCAGGATAAACTCTCGCCGGAACCAGACCATTGTTCCGTGCCGGAAAAATTTCCAGGAGATAGTTGGACAAGCACTGGAGAGTTGCTACTTTGCCCGAGGTTTGCGCACTATCTACGATAGATAGTAAGACCTCGACTCTCCACGTTCGAGTGCATTCTACGGGGCGTAAGCCTCGTAGTATCCGCATGAGGACGTCGTCCGAATGTATCGATGGATCGATTGGAATTGATCTTGGTCTTGAAGAAGAAGACTCAGGCTCACGTAAACTAGGGCGGCGCGTCGTGGTTTCAGACTCATTAATTTCGGGGATAATAGCAGCTTACCCCTTAAATGAATCTTTCGCCATTTGCTGTGAGCTCAAGTTCCTTTCTCGCCATCATGGATAACTCTTCCTCGTTCCACCTGGCTTTCACGTCCAAAACGCGAACGAAGCTCATCGAGCCTGTCTTTGTGCATCCGCGACATGTGGACACCTAAACCGGTTTTTGTACTAAAACTTCGGTTACATTCCACACATAGATGCGTCCCATATTGATCACTCGCATCTACGTTCCTTTCCTGATGGGCTCCTACGTTTACTGTGGGAGAATTATTCCCTGAATTTACAACAGGTATACGAGGCTGTATTAA
Organism: Drosophila pruinosa; assembly: GCA_018150935.1. NCBI lineage: Eukaryota > Metazoa > Arthropoda > Insecta > Diptera > Drosophilidae > Drosophila > Drosophila pruinosa. Next base: position 180,843 of record JAECWR010000161.1, read on the forward strand.
ATTGTTTGCACCATCAGTTGGAGATCCATTGGATTGGTAGCCCAATGGACCATTTCGCCGCTCATATCTGCTACTAACCGATAATATCTTGCAATATAGTTAGCTAATATCCAGAGGACACCACGTGGAGGTTATGAGTCGACTTGACCGTGACTTACGAATTACGGTAGCTCCCTTTCAGGTTTACTATAGTTCCAATTCTACATTGTCCTTTGGTCCTCCATCTACCATATCTCTCTGCGAAAGACTTCCATGGTGGTACGGCTATAAAACAGAAAAGAAAACTCTTCCGATACCTCTCGACGGCTTCTTTATGGCCGTTCTTGTTGCCAGGATGAGCACGAGGCCCATATTTAATAGCAAACGGATACTCAACAGGTTATGGAATTGGAACCGTATTCCCTTTCGTTCAAAATTATTCAAGTTTATGATACACACAATATTTATATAAATGACAACTTTTTACTTGAAAATTTTCGGCTTTCGCCTTGAACTTAGGACCGACTAACTCGTGATCAACCACTGTTCACACGAAACCCTTCTCCACTTCAGTCCTCCAAGGTCTCATTCGATTATTTGCTACTACCACCAAGATCTGTACCAATGACGGCTCCATGCAGGCTTACGCCAAACAAGTAATATAAATCATCTACTTTAGCGGTAATGTATAGGTATACAACTTAAGCGTCATCCATTTTAAGGGCTAGTTGCTTCGGCAGGTGAGTTGTTATACACTCCTTAGCGGATTTCGACTTCCATGATCACCGTCCTGCTGTTTTAAGCAACCAACGCCTTTCATGGTTTCTGAATGAGTTGTTAATTTGGGCACCGTAACATTACGTTTGGTTCATCCCACAGCGCCAGTTCTCCTTACCAAAAGTGGCCCACTGGGCACATTATATCATAACCTTAAACTTCATATCAAGAATGTTAAGGTTCCTAGCCATTTAAAGTTTGAGATTAGGTTAAGATCGTTTTGATCCTAAGGCCTCTAATCATTCGCTTTACCAGATAAGATTATTTTATACAACAGTTAAATGCACCAGCTATCCTGAGGGAAACTTCGGAAGGAACCAGTTACTAGATGGTTCGATTGGTCTTTCGCCCCTATACTCAATTCTGACAATCGATTTGCACGTCAGAATTGTTTCAGTCTTCCATCAGGGTTTCCCCTGACTTCAACCTGATCAAGTATAGTTCACCATCTTTCGGGTCACAGCATATATGCTCAAGGTACGTTCCAGTTAGAGGCATAAATAATATAAATACCATTATATATAACTATATTGAACAACCCGGGATTACGTTAAATAACTATAAATTGTTAAAAAACGAATCACATTAATAGTCAAGTTAATTACGCTATTAGGTTTTTATCCCAATAACTTGCACATATGTTAGACTCCTTGTTACGTATTTCAAGACAGGTCCCGAAGGTATCCAGATTCTTTCGCATTGTTAATCATACAAATGCTTATAATAAACACAATAATCAATGATAATCATGCCATTATATAATTCCGAAAATTTAACGCACTGTATTCATATAAATCTATCAGCACTTTATCAAATTTATGACATTTATTTTATGTTAAAATGCAAGCATTCTAATTTAAATAAACATTTATCACAATCGTTTAATAAATTATTTATACTAATAGATTACAATGTGCTTATATGGAAAAAATGCACACTATGATTATAATATTGATTAAATATTACAACTCTAATGATGAATTTTCCATAACGGATATTCAGGTTCATCGGGCTTAACCTCTAAGCAGTTTCCCGTACTATTTAGCTCTCTATTCAGAGTTCTTTTCAACTTTCCCTCACAGTACTTGTTTACTATAGGTCTCATGGTTATATTTAGTTTTAGATGGAGTTTACCACCCACTTAGTGCTGCACTATCAAGCAAGACGACTCTTTGGAAACATCATCTAATAATCATCAACGTTATACGGGCCTGGCACCCTCTATGGGTAAATGGCCTCATTTAAGAAGGACTTAAATCGTTAATTTCTCATACTAGAATATTGACGTTCCATACAATGCATCTCACATTTGTCATATAGACAAAGTGACTTAGTGCTGAACTGATTTCTTTTCGCTCGCCGCTACTAAGAAAATCCTTGTTAGTTTCTTTTCCTCCCCTAATTAATATGCTTAAATTCAGAGGGGTGTTCCATATAAGTTGAGGTTGTATAATTATACAATATATATATTTAAATAAAAATGTTCTTTAATTTAACAATATGAAATGTACTATATTTTTAGTTTGAAGGTCTATATTATTCACACAAATTATTCTTTATTTATATTCATTAATAAGAGACAATATAAAAATCACATATTTTATGCTAGACGTTCCTCAGTACTATTTGAATTGCATAAAGAATATATAATTCTTCAAATTTATTTTCTTTTATTTTAAATAAGAATTTTTACATTCAAATTTATATTATCCAATAATATACCATATGCATAAAATTTCGAAAAATTTTAAACAACTTTTTTAGCATAGTCTTAAAACCCTCAAGCAGCACTCTAAAATTAATTAAAGTACATAACAGCATGGACTGCGATATGCGTTCAAAATGTCGATGTTCATGTGTCCTGCAGTTCACACGATGACGCACAGTTTGCTGCGTTCTTCATCGACCCATGAGCCGAGTGATCCACCGCTTAGAGTGATACAAATTTTTTGGTTTATTTCATTACGTCAAAACATTTTTTTATTGAAAGAAATTAAAAATACACCATTTTACTGGCATATATCAATTCCTTCAATAAAATATTTTTATATACCTAAAGAAATGTTGCGAAATGTCTTAGTTTTACAAAATCGGTGATAATAACAGATTACAAATATATTAATAAAATTTCTACATTATTTTATTACCATTAATATATGTAAAGCATTAACCTGAAAAACAGGTACAACATTGTTTAATTTAGGTTGTTGCGTTTATACAATGTATGCGCATTGGAATATGAACAATACATATATTTATATTTCATTTGTTTTTATTAAATTTTAAATACTTACAATGAATATCATTTTAGCCATTGAAATAATATAAAATTTAATTTTTTTAAAGTTAGATTCATTATACAATAATGATCCTTCCGCAGGTTCACCTACGGAAACCTTGTTACGACTTTTACTTCCTCTAAATAATAAAGTTCGGTCAACTTTTGCGAAACAACCGCAACACACAAAGCGTCATAGTGATCACGTCCGGAGACCTCACTAAATAATTTAATCGGTAGTAGCGACGGGCGGTGTGTTCAAAGACAGGGACGTAATCAATGCGAGTTAATGACCCACACTTACTGCGAATTCCAAGTTCATGTGAACAGTTTCAGTTCACAATCCCAAGCATGAAAGTGGTTCAGCGGTTTACTCCGAGAAGCTAGTGTCCTTATAATGGGACAAACCAAAAGGTACGGCTCCACTTATATAAACACATTCAAACACAATAAACATTTTACTGCCACCATGAATGAAGGCTATATAAGCTTCAACACCATAATCCTGAAGATATCTATTTAATATATTTGAGTCTCATTCGTTATCGGTATTAACCAGACAAATCACTCCACGAACTAAAAACGGCCGTGCACCACCACCCATAGATTCGAGAAAGAGCTATCAATCTGCCTTACACACTTATGTTCGGACCTGGTAAGTTTTCCCGTGTTGACTCAAATTAAGCCGCAGGCTCCACTCCTGCTTCTACTAATCATTACCTCTTGATCTGAAAGCCAATGAAAGCAGAACAGAGGTCTTATTTCATTATCCCATGCACAGAATATTCAGGCATTTGAAGCCTGCTTTAAGCACTCTAATTTGTTCAAAGTAATTGTACCGGCCCACAATAACACTCGATGAAGAGCACTAATGCAGGTTTTTAAATAGGAGGAATATATAAAAAAATACAAGTATTTAATTATACATAAGAACTCCACCGGTAATACGCTTACCCGTATGAAGCACAAGTTCAACTACGAACGTTTTAACCGCAACAAATTTAATATACGCTATTGGAGGTGGAATTACCGCGGCTGCTGGCACCAGACTTGCCCTCCAATAGGTCCTTGTTAAAGGATTTAAAGTGTACTCATTCCAATTACAGGGCCTCGGATATGAGTTCTGTATTGTTATTTTTCGTCACTACCTCCCCAAACTGGGATTGGGTAATTTACGCATCTGCTGCCTTCCTTAGATGTGGTAGCCGTTTCTCAGGCTCCCTTTCCCGAATCGAACCCTGATTCCCCGTTACCCGTTGCAACCATGGTAGTCCTAGATACTACCATCAAAAGTTGATAGGGCAGACATTTGAAAGATCTGTCGTCGGTACGAGACCATACGATCTGCATGTTATCTAGAGTTCAACCAGTGTAACGATCTAGCGATCGCTTGGTTTTAGCCTAATAAAAGCACACGTTCCAGAAGGTCCGTGTTTTAATTGCATGTATTAGCTCTAGAATTACCACAGTTATACAAGTAACTGTTAACGATCTAAGGAACCATAACTGATATAATGAGCCTTTTGCGGTTTCACTTTTAATTCGTGTGTACTTAGACTTGCATGGCTTAATCTTTGAGACAAGCATATAGCTACTGGCAGGATCAACCAGAATAATGTTATTTTTCTTTATGTGAATAATATTACATATTTCCACATAAATTAATATTCAAATATGTAAATACATGACAACTCAAAAATATTTTTGAATAAAAGTTATGATAATATTCAATAAAATAAATATATATTTTGCATATGACATGTACTAAACGAATAAGGCCACATTTAGATAGCAATCACGTTCGTTAGCATTAAATAACTGACAACTGTTAATATATATACATATATGTTGTATATATAAATATATATCCATATAATTCGTTCAAAAATATTATTTTATTTCGACTTACTTAATATAAAATGTCACACATACACTTTTAAGTTAAATAAATCTAAATTAAAGTTTATTTAATTTTGATAACAAATTGATAATTTGTCCACTATCCAACTTTTGAAGTAACAATATTATATTAAATAAAGCCATAACCACACTAACATACATAATGTGATTAATATTTACCTAATTATTATTTATTTCCTTTGTTATCTAATATATTACATTAATCGCAGCCAAGACGTTCTGAAGACGACAAATAACGATTAATTTATTCAATAAATTGTATGCATCCTATCATACAATACATGAGTTCACACTGCTCATCTTGTATAGGTTTTGTGCCACGTTTTCTACAATTCTCTTGTTTTCTTTGGTACTACCATCTACCGATTACCTTGGGTCCATTAATTTAACAATACACCACTTAACTTCATTATTTATGCCATTTATATGTTATATTGCTTGTGCCACCAAAGCAATACTTCACTGTCATATGACTTTTTTCATATAAAATTTTTCATATGACATGCCTTGCGCGACTCACTCCCCTATAAAGGTTTTGTGACACGTTTTTTACAAAATCAACATGTTCCTTGGTTTTACCCATTATAAATTTTTTTGGTCCATTAATTTAATAATACACCACTAAACTTCATTATTTATGCCATTTATATATTATATTGCTTATGCCAGCAAGGCAATACTCCACTGTCATATGATTTTTTTCATATAAAAATTTGTCATATGACATGCCTTGTCGACACCACTCCCCTATATAGGTTTTGTGACACGTTTTTTACAAAATCAACATTTTCTTTGGTATTACCACCTACACTTTTTTTGGGTTTAATGGATCACATAACACACTGCTATACTGAATTTGTTGAATAAACCATATATCACACTGCTAAGCTGTATTTGTTCAATAAACTGCATAACTCACCGCCTTACCAAATTTGTTTAGTACAAAACGCACTGCTAAACTTAATTTGTTCCATAAACCAAATATCACACTGCTCAACTTTCTATGTTCAATAAACATCATAACACATCGCTATACCAAATTTGTTCAATACACAACTCACTGCTAAACTGTATTTGTTCAATAAACCACATTACATACCGCTAAACATTATTTGTTCACTAAACCATATATCACACTGCTAAACTTTCTATGTTTAGTAAATCATCATAACACACCGCTATACCAAATTTATTGAATACATGTAGGAGTAGAATTAGGTCTTTCGTTTTTAAATCAAAAACACTCTGGTTCATTCCATTTTTATATATATGAAGTATTGTAAATGTTTATTTAACCAACTTATGATAACATGTTTATTTAATTAAAGTTTCACAAATTAACTTATAGTCTTATTAAGTCGTATTCATTGGACTAATTATTTCTATTCCATAACTTTACTTTTCGTTTAATTTTCACTTTTGCTGCGATCACACGCGTCTGTCTTCACTCAAGTTTCCACTTCTACTCCCTTTGTTCCAATTCGCTCACTAGCTTGTTAACTTTTCTGATTCACTCGCTCATCTAGTTCGTTCGCTTTTAATCCTATGTTAATTCATTTCTCTTACAGCTATGTTAATTCTTAATTCCTACATTCGGCCATCCTACATTCATAATCGTCCCGCATTATGGACACCACTCTTTCATATACTCTGCCACAGTATTTGTCTTATTAGGACCCTCCTCTTCTCCAACTTTCTCTACCGCATACCTGCCATGCCTTAGCTTTCTTACGATCTTGTACGGACCTAAGTACTTCTTTTTAAGCTTTAATCCTGGGCCAAACTGCGTTCTTGTGATAGCAACCAAATCATTAATTTCATACTCTTTCTCGTTTTTTCTATTCTTATCAAATGCCTTACGATTCTCTGTCTGAATACTTGCTATATTTTCTTTAGCCACTCTACGGATCTCGTCCTTCTCTTCCTGTAACTCATTTAGCATGTCTTCATCTAAAATATCTTTGAGTTGTTTGTCATACTTTGTCCTCATTTCCAATCCTGTTAAAATTCTAAAAGGCGATATCTTCGGGCTTCTGGGAGGTGATGAATTAATAAACTGCTGAACTCTACCTACACTCTTCTTGCGCTTCTTCTTTTTGCGTTCCTTCTCTTCGCCCTTCTTGGTCATGCGCTTCTTGCCCTTCTTCTTCTTTCCTCGATTATCCTCCGGATCACAAGCATCACTCTCGTCATTATTGGGCTTTAATGAGTTCCCCTTCTTGAACTTGTCACCAATCTTGGTTTTGGATTTCCTGCGCACCACAGGCGTGCCATCGTCCTGGTCATCAGTTGATGACGCCTCTGTGGACAGTTTATCTTTCTCCTTGTCCTCTTTTTGCAAATGTGCTAAGTCTATCTGGTGTAAAGCTTCCTGCAAATCTACTTCTTCCAAGCCTAAAGTAATTGCGTCTGCATGGATACCATCATCAACTAGCCCTGACAATTCATTATTTTTGCGACAAAAAGTTGCTCCGTTTTTACCAATCGTGACGTCCACAAACTCAAAAACATCGTTGCCAATAACACCACTATAGAGAGTATCAATATCTCGCACTACATGAAAACATATTCTTATTGGAATACGATCCAACTGTGTGTCAATTTCAAACGATCCTAAAGTGTAAATCTTCGAGTTCCCTATACCAACGAGCTCTTTAATATCTGGGTTCAACCTGACAGGATAGGCTTTCTTATATAAATTCTCGCTTATGGTACAGATATCACTGCCTGTATCTATAACAGCTGATATTGCCTGTTTACCAATTTGCACATCTTTGAAAACTCTGTTAAACATCGCCTGTGTCAACTGCTGTATGTTAGCCTTCGCTTTCCTATCAGAATCCTCCACTTTGGTATACGTAGCATCGCATTGATTTGCCTTATGTCCTGGCTTATGACATTTAAAGCAAACTGGTTCTTTTTTGCAATCTCTAGCTAAATGATCTTTGTCTCCGCATTTAAAGCATCTAAACTCTTTTTTTCCACTACCTGAAGTTTCTGCTTTCTCTTGTTTTGGTTTTAGTTTATGTTCCACACTTACAGATATCTTTGAATAAACATTCAATTGCTCTTTCAATTCTTTCAAATCAGTTGCTTGATATAGTACCATCTTGTTCTGTTTTGAATCCTGTATACCCTCGATAATGTACTCAATAATGCTCTCTTCATCTAGATTAGATTTTTTAGCAATACCTTTCATTGTATAATAGTATTCTATTAATGATTCATTCGCCTTTTTCTTTCTGTTCTCTAGCTGTTTATGTATCTGCTTGGCTGTCAATTTCACGGTAAACTCCTCTGATAAAGCCTCTTTAAGTGTTGCCCAATTTGTAAGACCATCTTGGCTATTTACAAACAACTTAGCTGCTCCCTTTAACAATTGTCGCCCATATATAAACTTCTGCAACTCGTTCCATTGTACAGTAACAGCTATACTTTCAAAGTCTGTCAGCCAATCAGTGACATTGCTCTGGTTACTGCCGTCAAAATCTGCTAAGGAATCTTGAATATCTTTCAGTGTGAACGACATTGTGTTTATTTTAACTGGCGCTACTCTATCCTCTAAATTATCAGATATAGAATCTTCGTACACTGATTCGTTGAGTCTATCTATTCCAAAATGAGTCAGCAAGCGATTCTGTAACTGCTGCTTTAGTCCTTGGGTTGATAATCCTAACTCTCTAAGCTTAATTTTTAACCCTTCTACTGTTAATTGTGTGATCTCTTCTTGCAGCATTTCTTTTTTACACTTAACTTAAAAATGTTGTTTTAAACCTAGTTATTTACAAAAGAATTAAAATTTACCTTAATGTGTAAATAAAAATAATGTGTAAATAAAAATCAATATCAATAACCTACAAATGATTTAAAATATGCAAACTCTCAATTTAGTATACTTATGTGACTGCGTATTATCGAAGTCTCCTCTATCAACTCTTCGTCTCTCGTCTGCGTGGCAATTACGTCTCTGTTGTTGCGTGCACTCGTCGCACACAACTCCAGCGTTGTATACACACACAGCTAGTGTGTATCACCTCTGCTTCGTAGATTTTCTTTATCCGTTGTGCGCACTTGGTGCACACTTTCCGCCTCTGCTTTGTTCTTCGTCTTTAACAAACTCTGCGTCGCCAAATTTCTAGTCCAGTTTCTGCAGCGTAATTACGTCGTTGCAATAAACGAATTCGCCCTGATGTTTCGCTCCCGAAACTTCGTCTCGATTCGCCGTCTCTGATGCGCTGACCTTTCTCTCTTTAGCAATTCTGCAGCGTAATTACGTCGTTGCAATAAGCGAATTCGACCTGATGTTTCGCTCCCGAAACTTCGTCTTCATTCGCTGTCTCTGATGCGTTGACTTTTCTCTCTTTAGCAATTCTAAGCGTTCTCTCTCGCTTATCGTTGCTATCCTCTGACTCTGCTGTTGAACCGCTACTTTCGTGTGATCTCGGTCGCTCTCATCTATGCCATTTTCTAATGCGTAATTTCGTCAGTACGCATAATTTGTCATCAAATGTCACTGTTGATTTCTAATACATTGCCACACAATTTGATGATTGTGTTCAATGTATTTACACAACTTTCATATATGTAAAATGGATCCTGGACGAGCCTCCAATTATTGTAGGAGTAGAATTAGGTCTTTCGTTTTTAAATCAAAAACACTCTGGTTCATTCCATTTTTATATATATGAAGTATTGTAAATGTTTATTTAACCAACTTATGATAACATGTTTATTTAATTAAAGTTTCACAAATTAACTTATAGTCTTATTAAGTCGTATTCATTGGACTAATTATTTCTATTCCATAACTTTACTTTTCGTTTAATTTTCACTTTTGCTGCGATCACACGCGTCTGTCTTCACTCAAGTTTCCACTTCTACTCCCTTTGTTCCAATTCGCTCACTAGCTTGTTAACTTTTCTGATTCACTCGCTCATCTAGTTCGTTCGCTTTTAATCCTATGTTAATTCATTTCTCTTACAGCTATGTTAATTCTTAATTCCTACATACATAACGCACTGCTAAACTTTATTTGTTCAATAAACCACATAACATACCGCTAAACATTACTTGTTCACTAAACCATATATCGCACTGCTAAACTTTCTATGTTTAGTAAACCATCATAACACACCTCTAGTCCAAATATGTTCAATACATAACGCACTGCTTAACTTTATTTGTTCAATAAACCACATAACATACCGCTAAACATTACTTGTTCACTAAACCATATATCACACTGCTAAACTTTCTATGTTTACTAAACCATCATAACACACCGGTATACCAAATTTGTTCAATACATAATGCACTGCTAAACTTTATTTTTTCAATAAACCACATAACATATCGCTAAACATTACTTGTTCACCAAACCATATATCACACTGCTAAACTTTCTATGTTTAGTAAACGATCATAATACACCGCTATACCAAATTTGTTCAATACATAACGCACTGCTAAACTTTATTTGTTCAATAAACCACATAACATACCGCTAAACATTATTTGTTCACTAAACACATATCACACTGCTAAACTTTATATGTTTAGTAAACCATCATACCACACCGCTATACCAAATTTATTGAATACATAACGCACTGCTAAACTTCATCTGTTCAATAAACCTAATTCTGATTTTCATGTCAAACAACGCATATGTAGAGAGAAAAAAAAACAAGTAAGAAAGCTACAGTCGAGTTTGCTCGACTATGAGATACCCGCCACCCAATTTTACCATCAAAATATTCAATTTTTCAAAAATGTACTGAAAAAATACTTAAAAAATATACTAAAAAATACCAAAATAATATATCAACATTTTCTTTGTTACTTTAGTTGGTTTATTGAATACCATTATTATGTCCCGGAGTGTCATAGTAACTAACTAGGCAACACTAGCAGTTCCACGTGGTAACGCCTTATAAAAGTAATATCTTAATAACTTCTGTGTTTTTTATCCGATTGTAACCAAATTCGCAGAGATCATTAAGATGGTGATTAGTATTGTGCGTACCAAAATTGATCATTTTAGGTTTAAAACGACGCTTGCAATTCGGTTTTATCCGATTTACGGGGGCGGGAGGGAAACAAACTTGATCTGCGTGCAACAATAAGACTTATTGCTCGAAGCAGCGGTACTTCAGCAAAGCAGCAGCCACGTGCTGCATTGGCACACCGGCTAACGGTGCCCAGCTTCCCCCCTTCCTCACTCCTTACCAATCTTGCGTAGGATGGACTGGCAGGCCCCCCGCGCACTCACAAGCTTGGAACAACACCATACAAGAAGGCTCTCAGAGTACGTAAAAGCAGCTCCAACAGTGAGGGAAGCACCTCGCTCTCAGAGCCGGTCGAGATCAAGCGCAAACCTGCTAGGGAAGCGCAGAGTGAGGAGCTGGATGACAAGCCAAGCACTAGCGCAGCGCTGAGCAAAAGCTGGCCAACAACACCTTTGCTATGCTTTCGAGCGAAGAAGACGATGACGACCAAGAGAGCTCTGATGACGAACCCGGACCTGCTAAAGACGAACCTAAGCCCAAGACCCCCGAAAAACCAAAACCCACAATGAAGACCATCAAACGACCTCCGATATTCATTCCTGATGTGACCAACATCTTGGCACTCATCAGGATGATCACGACGCTTGTGGGCCAGATGAACAACTTCACATACAAGACCGTGAATGGAAACAACGTTCGAGTCATGATGCCGGATAAGGAGTCCTACACAGCTCTGCGTCTCCAGCTTGTGGCTCAAAACAAAAGACATTGGACCTTCCAACTGAAAGACGAAAGAGCCTACAAAGTAGTCATCTAAGGACTCCACCACTCCACCGACCGTGACGAAATTATTGAAGACCTTCGCAGTCAGGGGCACACCGTAAGAGATCTACATAATCCCATTGGCAGAAGAACAAAGGAACCTCTGGGAATCTTCTTCGCCAACTTGGAGCCCTCCAGCAACAACAAGGACGTATATCAGGTCAAGCGGATCTGCAGGTCGGTTGTAACCATTGAACCGCCACAGAAGTTCAACGATGTGCCACAATTTCCAAACAAGGATTTGGTCATACACAGCGCTACTTCTTCATGGAATACCGCTGTGTAAAATGCGGAGGCCCTCACGACTCGAGGCAATGCGAGAAGAAGGAGGAAGACAAACTGTGTCCACTGCCAAGCGGACCACCCCGCGTCCTTTAAGGGATGCCCTGCCTATAAAAAGGCCAAAGCACTCGCAGCTCTGAAAGCAAGGCCCGTCACGAATGTTAGCAAGGCGCCGCCCGTGGTATCCCCAACGGTCACCACTGGCAGGAGCTACAGAGACGCCTTCAATGGAGTGCACGCAACGCCGCTGAATCCCTCAATCCTGGGCCAAAGCCAATCAGGAACCCCACACCCCAGTCAGATAGAAGCGATGTTCGCTCGCATGGACGGCATGATGGAGAGGATGATGGAGAGAATGTTCGCCCAAATGACACAGCTGGTGGCCACCATTCTTAACAGCAAGACATGCAATTAAAGCTCCACCTAGTTGTCTGGAATGCAAACGGCTTGCAGAACAGCAAGGCCATAGTCGAGCACCATCTCAAAACCCACCAGATTGATATACTACTCGTAGCTGAAACCCACTTCTCCTTTCAAGATCAGCGAATATGGCCTCATTCAGGCAGACCACACCTCCGGAAGAGCACGCGGAGGAGCAGCCATCCTCATCAGGAGCGGTATCCAATACATAGAGCTGCCCACGTTTCAGCAAGACTGGGCACAATGTCCTGTCATCAGGATCGCCAGCCCGCAAGGAGACATCAACATCGGAGCGGTCTACTTTCCCCTAGAAACCGCATAACAGCAAGTCATCACAGTGCTTTCTTCGAGCATGGAGACTTTAACGCCAAAAACTGTTGGTGGGGATCGCGCGCCAACAACCCTAAAGGGAAAACACTGTTTGAGTACCTACAACGGCACAGCCTGGACTGCCACTCCACTGGCGAGCCTACTCACTGGCCAACCGATCCCCTCAAGCCTCCAGATCTGCTGGACTTTGTTGTGTCGAAAGGCATAGGATATCCCAAGATTAGCTGCACCACAAATGCTGATCTCCTGTCCGACCACTGCGCAATAAACGTCCTAGTCAACTCCTAGTCGCTCAGAAGGCCCACTGGGAAACATACCGACGCCGCCAAGTTCGCGTCCTGGATACTGGATACCAAGAGACAAAACAGCGCTCAATCACGCCACAAAGGAGCTAAAGGATAAGATCTCCAGCCTACGCCAGGACTCCTTCCTCAGATTCCTCGAGAAACTCTCTTCAGGGGATCCGGATCACCTATGGAACGTCACCCGCCACATAAAACGACCGGTTAAAAAGGTATCTGCAGAGCGCAAATCGGATGGATCCTGCTGCCGATCGGACGCTGAAAGAGCGGAAGCATTCGCCGAACACCTCTACAACGCTTTCTCACCGTTCGACTGCTGCACTGCCGAAGAGCGTGCCGAAACCAGATTTCTCAGCAGCCCAAGCTTTCCCGGCCGCCGTTGCAACCAGTTCACTAAGAGGAAGTTGCGCAGGAGATTGCCCTTCTCAAGAACAGCAAATCTCCAGGACTGGATCGCATAGATGCGGCAGCCTTAAAAATGCTACCACTCCGCTGCAAACAAATGCTGGCCAGCATTTACAACGGCTGCTTCCGTTTAGGGTACTTCCCGAAGGAATGGAAAAGAGCAGAGATCATTGTCCTTCGTAAGCCTGGTAAGCCTGAAGCCAATCTAGCCTCCTATCGTCCGATCAGCTTACTGGCAATCCTCTCCAAAATACTCGAAACAGTATTTTGCGCAGAGTGTTGCCTGTACTGGACGAGGCCGGATTGATCCCCGATCACCAGTTTGGCTTCAGACGCTGCCATGGAACACCGGAGCAGTGCCACCGGATAGTCGAACGCATCCTCGAGGCATTCGAGCAGAAAAAGTATTGCTGCACTGTAATGCTTGATGTGAAGCAAGCATTTGACCGAGTTTGGTATCCTGGACTCCTCCACAAACTGAAGTCCTGCCTCCCAAGCCCCCATTTTGCCCTCCTTAAATCCTTCACTGAGGAAAGAGCTTTCCAAGTCAGATGCGGAAGTGCAATAAGCTTACCCAGACTGATCAGAGCTGGAGTTCCGCAAGGCAGCGTGCTCGGACCAATTCTCTACACCCTTTACACTGCAGACCTTCCCATTATCCCCTCCAGGAACCTAATGATAGCCACATATGCAGACGACACTGCTTTCCTCGCCTCATCATCCGACCCACGAGAAGCCTCCGAAATCATCCAAAGGCAAATGGATGCGCTACATCCCTAGCTCAGCAGATGGAATATCGTAGTGAACGCGGAAAAATCTACACAAACAACATTCTCACTACGAAGAGGAGACTGCCCACCGGTCACGCTGAACGGAGCCAACATTCCCAACGTCCCCGCACCCAAGTATCTAGGGCTCACCCTGGACCGCAGGCTCACATGGCGTCCCCACTTAGTCAGCAAACGTATACAGCCCGATGCGCGACTGAGGCAGATGCAATGGCTCATTGGGAGAAGGTCCAAGCAGAGGCAGAACACTAAAATCCTGGTGTACAAGGCAATTCTCAAGCCAATCTGGACCTACGGGATACAGCTGTGGGGCACGGCAAGCCACTCGAATCGCCTGAGAATACAGCGGTTCCAGAACAGGTGCTTCCCTACCACGAGAACACTGCAATACACAGAGAACTTGGAATCCCATCAGTCTCAGAAGAAATCTCCAGGCTCAGCGAGAGATACTTCAATAGGCTTGGGAATCACCCCAACCACCTCGCCATAAACCTGTTGGACAACAGCCAAACCAGCAGACGTATAATGAGGAGACATCCTCTTGTCCTACTACAACAATAACAAATGAATTTAAAACCCGCCTCAAATACATGTAGTATACCTTAAGTAAATGTCACCTGCCAAACCATTTAGTTATTGTCCACTCGGACAGATCTTAAATGAATAAACGCTACAACAAAAAAAAAAAAAAAAAAAAACCACATAACTTACCGCTAAACATTACTTGTTCACTAAACCATATATCACACTGCTAAACTTTCTATGTTTAGTAAACCATCATAACACACTGCTATACAAAATTTGTTCAATACATAACGCACTGCTAAACTTTATTTGTTCAATAAACCACATAACATATCGCTAAACATTACTTATTCACTAAACCATATATCACACTGCTAAACTTTCTATGTTTAGTAAACCATCATAACACACCGCTATACCAAATTTGTTCAATACATCCCGCACTGCTAAACTTTTTTGTTCAATAAACCACATAACATACCGCTAAACATTATTTGTTCACTAAACCATATATCACGTTGCTAAATTTTCTATGTTTAGCAAACCATCATAACACACCGGTTTACCAACTTTGTTCAGTAAGTAACGCACTGTTAAACTTTACTTTTTCAATTATTTTCTTAACATTCCACATTTAGATATTGCATAACTCAATTTGTTCAATCTCTTTTGATGTTCATAAAATTATATTTTTATCGAATGATTAGCTTTAGTGGAGTGGATCGCTTTATGGTATCTGCTCTACAATTACCATTTTCTTTATATATAAATTGTATCATTATTAAATATTAATATATTTTTACACATACATATATTTCATCATGATCATAATGTACAGTTCTTTAATATCGGGCAATTTTTGAATACAACATTTTTAAACTGTAGCATTATTATATATTAATAAAATTTATAAATATATATTGAATCATTATCATAATATATATTTCTTAATTATTGGGCGGCCTTTTTAATACAATATTTCTGTTGTATTTATATTTTAAACAAGTATTTTGTATATAACTTTCGTTCTTTATATATGCATACTTATATATATTAATCTATATATATAAAAATCAATTGCTGTTCGTTAGTCTCGCTAAAACTCGAGAACGGCTGAACGGATTTATCTTATCTTGGTCTTGAATTATTCGTGGAGGTCTAGGGAAGGTTTAAAAGGTGAGAAAAATTCGAATAATTTCCGCGAAAACCCTAAAAACAGCCCTTTTCCCATTCAAAAAAAGTGTTGCCTACCCAAAGAACAATTTAGGGCAGTAAAAAAGTCGAACGACAAGTAGGCTGCGTTCATCAAGCCTGGACAAAAAAATCGAACGACAAGCAAGCCTAGATATTTTATTTGGAAATCGTTATACGGATTTGCAACACATATGCTTCATTGAATTCTAAGATTTTGTGAGAGTTCAATCGTACTTCTATATATATAAAAATTGACAAATTTTATTTGGAAAAAAATTGACAAATTTTATTTGAAAATTTTATTTTGGAATATTATTTTCGAGTTACGGATTTTCGAACGACAAGCAAGCCTGGATATTTTATTTTTATTTGGAAAAAAAATCCTCAAAACAGCTCTGAATTTAAATTGGAAAAATCGTTTTTAGCAACAAACTCCAACACCAAAGGAGGCTCTGAAGGCCGAAATCGAAATTATACGTGTATGTTTTTTCATTCGCTGTGCATCGTTCATTGAGTGATTTTTAGAAATAAATAAAATAATTAAAATAAAATAAAATAAATAAAATAAATAAAATAAATAAAATAAATAAAATAAATAAAATAAATAAAATAAATAAAATAAATAAAATAAAATAAAATAAATAAAATAAAATAAAATAAATAAAATAAAATAAATAAAATAAATAAAATAAATAAAATAAATAAAATAAAATAAAATAAATAAAATAAAATAAAATAAAATAAAATAAATAAAATAAATAAAATAAAATAAAATAAAATAAAATAAATAAAATAAAATAAAATAAAATAAAATAAAATAAATAAAATAAATAGGAAATGGGAAATGGGAAATCTTTGCAGAAACGGAAATGGGAAATCTTTGCAAAAACGGGAAATGGGAAATCTTTGCAAAAACGGGAAATAGGAAATCTTTGCAAAAACGGGAAATAGGAAATGGGAAATCTTTGCAAAAACGGGAAATAAGAAATCTTTGCAAAAACGGGAAATAGGAAATGGGGGAATGGGAAATCTTTTGCAAAAACGGGAAATAGGAAATGGGAAATCTTTGCAAAAAACGGAAATAGGAAATCTTTGCAAAAACGGGAAATAGGAAATGGGAAATAAGAAATCTTTGCAAAAACGGGAAATAGGAAATCTTTGCAAAAACGGGAAATAGGAAATGGAAAATAAAAAATGGGAAATGGGAAATCTTTGCAGAAACGGGAAATAGGAAATCTTTGCAAAAACGGGAAATAGGAAATCTTTGCAAAAACGGGAAATAGGAAATAGGAAATCTTTGCAAAAACGGAAATAGAAAATGGGAAATAGGAAATCTTTGCAAAAACGGGAAATAGGAAATGGGAAATGGGAAATCTTTGCAAAAACGGGAAATAGGAAATCTGCAAAAACGGGAAATGGGAAATAGAAATCTTTGTAAAAACCGGAAATAGGAAATCGGAGATTTTAGAACTTTTTCAGATTAATAGATATTTAATTTTTTTTGTATTTTCTCCAATTAAAAAAAAGGCTTTTTATTGCCATTAAGGCGGAACAAAGTTCGCCGGGTCACTAAATGATTTTTCATTAATAATTATTTTGTTTGTTTTAAAATCATTTTATACAAAAGATTAGGTCTTTTATTTATCGATGAGGCAGTAAGAAATCTGCCGGGTCAGCTAGTATATAATATATATGATGTGCATATACTTTAAATATTTATATATATAAATATTTATATATACATTATGTATATATAGATATATTACATATATATATATTATTTTATGAATTTTGATGTTCATAAAAATATAATTTTTATCGAATCATCAAGCAAAGGATAAGCTTAAGTGGATCGCAGTATGGCAGCTGCTCAACCACTTACAACACCTTGTCTGTTATAAAAGTCGTTTACAATTGATTCAAGGCTTTGTCATTGTATTAAATAATGTTTTAATATATAAACCAAAGTCTCGCCTCTTCAAGGCGAATCCTGCATCTGGGATGAATAGGTGTGTCACCCGGCCGGGGTCATCATCATTATCCCATCTGCTTTGCCACTCCTGTAGCATCCGGTCGTCCAGCAGCGTCAGCTTCTGCTTGTCGCCTTCCTCCAACGGGTGGTTACGATTAAGTTTGAATCTGATTGCCATTTTTATGGCCTCCAGATCAAACGGGGGAGCTCCAGCAAGAACTTGCAGTGCCACAGTGGACACTGTACGGCAAGCCGGCAGACATCCAAGAAGGATAAGTCTCTGGCAGGACAATAGGCGCCTCCTGGCCACCACCTGTCTCATCGCCACGGCATACCAAACTGAGGCACCAAACAGTGCACAAGGTACCATAAGTCCGGCATAGATGACTCGCTTAGCGCGAGGACTGAACCCCCAGTCAACTCGCAATACGCGTGCTAGTGCACCTATTACTCCGGCTAGCCGATCACGTAAAGACGTGATATGCGGGAGGAAGCTCAACCGCTCGCCGACCGTGATGCCTAGATACCGGTACTTATCGACATAAGGCAGGCCTGCTCCTGCAAATCGTACCCTTGGTCGCCTGTTTGCCGATAGCCTACCTTTCAGTAGTATGACAGCCGTCTTGCTCGTTGAAACCGATACACCGACTTCAACTCCCCAAGCTCCCACGATGGACATGTACTCCTGACCTTTCATCTCCAGATCGCTACGGGAATTTCCCTCAACAAGAAGCAGCAGGTCGTCTGCATACGCGCTGAGCTTGCACTGAGGCTCCAAGCGCCGAAGAAGCACTTTCATCATCGTGTTCCATATAAATGGACCACTAATGGAACCCTGTGGGCAGCCACGTGTCACCAGGACTAAGGCTTCTTCGTACCTGCTGACGATGCACGCACTCCTGCCAGAGAAGAAACTTCTCCACAAGCTGGTTTCCTGACAACCAGAGTCAATCAGTCGGCGAAGCACTGCATTCCACTCCACGTGATCAAATGCTCCCTTGAAGTCCACGAATATCCCTAGTACGTACCTTGCCGGGGTGGCCTGTAGCGTCCGGGTCGAAATCCAAATTGCCATCTGAACCCATCTGGCAGCATGTCTTTCATACGGTTGACCATGATACCCTCCAACACCTTACCAAACACTGGTAGCAGGCATATTTCTCGATATGAGCCAGGATCACTCCTCTCCTTATTGGGCCCCTTGAGGAATGGCACAACACGTGGGCATTTCCACTCGGTTGGGAAATGACCCTCAGCTAAACAGCGGGAATACAACGTTGTCAGGTGTTGGGGGAAAGCACGCCAAACCTCCTAGCAGATCACTCCAGTGATGCCGTCCATGCCAGGTGAGCGTTTGCTTCGTAACTTGGCGACACAAGCACTCACTTCGTACTCTTCGAGTGTGGGCGGGAGCCTGTTCGGGATGGCAATCGGTGCACTCGTCTCCGCAACTGGGAAAAAGTTGCGGAGGAGCACTCGCGCACAGTCTTGCCATGTTACGACTAGCTCGCCATCCGAGCGCAGGGATCCCAACTCGGTATTCCGTTTGTGACCGCGACATATCCTGTAGACATGCCTCCAAGGATCTTCCTTATGCATTCCCACGAAGCGACGCCAGTTGTCCTCCTTAGCTAACAGAATAAGCTTCTTATGCTCACCCACAGATATCCGTAGGTTAGATATAAGTCGCTCAGCATCGTCGCTGCCACGACGACGAGCATTCTGTAACCGTCGCCTCAGTCTCCTGACCTCTCGGCGCTTCGTACTCAGGTCGGCATTCCACCAGACCACTTTCCGAACGGCTCTCGGCTGCCTGCGTCCAAGCACACGATCGCACACATCGTGCACCAGTGCTCGCGTTACGGACACTTGATCATCGATCAACTCAGCACGGAACAATTGCCAACATGCATTGGAGATGTTCCAGGACGGAACAGGAGAGTCGCTCTCAACTATGTCTCTGGATCCTCGCGTAACCACAACACGTATTATGTTGTGATCACTAAGGTCCCACTCGTCCACTCTCCAGTCATATGTGGCCCACATAGACGCTGCTTCGTTGACAATCGGGACGTCGATATCGCTCTGTGCTCGGCGATTATCAAACGTGTACAAACTACTGACCTCGTTGAGCACTCTGGCTCCGCTTCCTAGGATCCCCTCGGACAGCAGTTCACCCCTATGTTGGTTCAAGTCACCACGAGCACGCTCGAGTGATTGGCTGAACCACATGGGTGACACTGAGTTAGCATCCAAGCCGAAGATGACTGGATTGCTACTGGCCTGCAATAGCACCGCATCTAAATAGGCGAGGTAGGGTTCCAAATCAGTGTTGAATTGGCAGTATACGGAGCTCAAGAAGATTGCGCCAAATCTTCCAGTGACACTTACGCATACGCCAAACTCCGTGATGAGCGGTTCGATGGGCATACAGATGGCATCAAGGTCATTTACAAAGATGGCAGCCTTCGAACGGCGATCAGCAAATACACGTATTCCAGATGGAATGCATGTAATGCGGTGAAAGGCATCGACGTACGGTTCCTACACCAGAGCGAACATGTGGCGGGAGTCTCGCACCCAAATTAAGAGTTCAATGGTAGCGGCTCGACCTCGACCACAATTAGCTTGGATGAAGCTAAACATTTTAATGTCTAGCTTGCACCCTCGCTAAGACAGCGCCGTATATTGGGCACGTCTCCGACAGCATATAGTGCCCAGAGGGGAGCCCCTTGAAATGACAGTTTCTGCAGTCCATTTCGTACATTTGTACATTTCGCAGCTATATGACCTGTCTGCCCGCACTGGCGGCATACTTCGCTCTTCAAACGGCATTGGGAAACCTTATGGTCGAATCCAACGGAGCGATGACACGCATACGTACGAACGAGCGACCTACATTGAAAAAGAGAACCACTTGATGTAGACGCGGCCGGTCTTATCAAGCACCGCTTGCGCCTTTTCATCACATTCGAGTGTCAGATTGACTCTGGCACCGTCAGTGACCGACCACGGCTTCGTCTCCAGATGCACCATCTTTGCAAATGCCGACGGCGAGAATTCTCCCTTAAAATGATTCTCGTAGAGCTCCTCCATGAAAACCTCCGGGAGTATGGCAGTGTCAACGTCAAACACCGTGATTCTCGACCGGATTCCTCGGTTCTGCTCAACATTAAGGCCGACCTCGTTGAATTTTTTTGTTCGCAACGATCTTTTCCATCTCGTTAACGGAAGGGGTGCGGATAACGGCACCGCCTCGCTTCAGCACACGCACCTCGTGAACTCGCACACCTAGGGCTCATCACCTTATCGGCGATCTCCTTACCCGAAACCTTTGGGTCCCGCCCGACTCGTCACTACTGCCGACCACGTTTCAACGGGTCTCCGGGCAGCAGGAGCACTCCTGGGCGCTGCAATAGGGCTAGCGAAGGGGACGGCTGGATGGGTGGCAGCGTAGGCACTTGCCGGCGCAACGAACTGTGCAGATGTAGGACGGGGCATCGAAAGCTTTTCCTCCAGCACCGCATTCTTGACCGTAAGAGCTGTTGCTAGCTCCTTTACATTGGCCGCAGCTTCCAGCACAGTGCGTGCGACCTCCGGCATAATTCCATCTCGCAGTACTGCATTGCGCAAGACTTCGTCGAAGCTCGCAAGTGCCGATAATATGGAATACGAGCCACTTTCCACTATCACTGACGCAGCATTCCTCTTGGGACCGGCGCTGTGGGTAGCACCTCCAAGTCTGGCGGCGGCGGACATGCCAGCTGGAGACGGGAGGGCAAAGGCTGCGGCCGCACAACGGCGGGGGTTTCTGCAGTTACTCCTTCATGAGCTGCTGCGGTGGCTCCCGTGGTTCCAGAGGCTCCCGTGGCTCCAATTGATCCAGTGGATCCCGTGGCTCCAGTGGCTCCAATGGGTCCAGTGTCTGCATCAGCTCCAGTGCCTCCAGTGGTGGCAGCGAAAACGGCTCCAGTAGTGCCAGCTGCATCAACATTTACATCGGCATATGAAGCGGAAGGCCGTTTCGCCGACGTCGCCTCGTCACTGCTCACTGTTGCGGGTGAGCGCATCTTTGATTTGCCGTGTCCACGCCGGCACCTATGACTCATCTTTCGGCCTCCTGCATCACTGGAGTCACTAGCGCCACCCGCAACACTGCTTCGAATGAAGACATAGCTCCCTTACCGCAACAAATATGCACTAAACGCTTTTAATAGTTCGAGTGTTACGAGGACACAATACAAAAGGAAATCAGCTTTTGAAACTATGCTAGCCAGGTCACACACCAAAAGCAATCAGCTTTTGAAACGATACTAGCTAGCTCACACACCAAAAAGCAAGCTTTCGCCAACCACGTGTTCACTCAGCTGTTTTAAGAGCTTTTTTTCAAGAGAACCAACAAAGTGAAGCCGCTTGCACACGTGCAAAATATCAACCCCAAAATTTAATGTATTCACGGCTAAATGTTTTTAAAATTCGTCACTAAATTAGCGCGAAAGAGCGAAACAAAGCGCAATACACGTAGATAATGGAACTTTACTGATAAGAAACGATAATAACACAGCGGCGTGCGCACAGAAAAACGTCTGCACAAGACGGCGGCAAAACTCTGACTAGTAGATAGGGACATGAGGTCCGGAGGTTTTTTACGTGAGCACCTGCCATTATGGCTTAATCTCACGGTGCCCAAGCACGGGATTTGAATTAAGCGTCAATCAGCGCCCTGGCGGAAAACCCTTCCGCCAGTACAAATTTGAAGTTACAACTGTATTAGGTTGTTACTTCCTCCTTTGTAAGGAGCGAGGCCCACCTAATCGTTTTCCGTTTTATGGTATCACGGCAACCGGTTGTACTGCGCAACTCCACGCCGAGCACAACTCATATCCGCTTGGACGGTAAACCACAGCCACCACGATTCTCCCCGAAGGGCCGCATCCGCTGATCAGGACGGATTAAGTTCCGTGTGCTCCCGATCCCCGTGGTTCAGAAATTAGCCTCTGATCAGACTTCGTACTATAACGTACTTGCAAACTAAGCTCCAAACAGTTAAGCGTTGCTGACGCTACCTCTTTTAGTCGACTCTTACGACAAGCGGAGGCAACTGTGGTGAAATTCTAAGACCCGACCACCACACGGGTGTGACCAGTTTTAGCTTCACAGCTCGGGACTGGCAACCCAGGTACCTCGTTTAGGTGGAATTCTAAGACCCGCCAACCATACGGGTGTAACCAGTTTTAGCTTTTCAGCTCGGGGCTGGTAACCCAAGTGTCGCCTCCGCGGCACCCATTTGTCGGCGTCTTATGAGCAAGCCACCGGCAAATGCTTGTAGTCGCTACATACTCTCATATGTCTGTACCGCTCCAGACACACTCTAGGTACCATGGGTTAGTCGAACTCCCAGTCCATCGAGGTTCCGCAAGTCCGCATACAGGGGGCATTCACACAACACGTGTAGCCAGTCTTCTGCTATGCAGAAATGCATTTAGCGATCCATAGCCTGTCAGCAGAAAGCCCGCATGTAAGGTGAAACCAAAGTCTCGCCTCTTCAAGACGAATCCTGCATCTGGGATGAATAGGTGTGTCACCCGGCCGGGGTCATCATCATTATCCCATCTGTTTTGCCACTCCTGTAGCATCCGCTCGTCCAGCAGCGTCAGCTTCTGCTTGTCGCCTTCCTCCAACGGGTGGTTACGCTTAAGTTTGAATCTGATTGCCATTTTCATGGCCTCCTGTAGCGTACACAATCATAATTACACAATCATGACATACTGACACATTGTAGCACTCTGCTGCAATCCATTCACAAATAAACATGCGGAAGTGTAAGCGTAATACGAGCACCCATTTGGGGGCTAACGTACTTAACTGCATGGTCAGCGTATTCACGCTGTCCAAACGCTGATCGCTTCCAAACACTATACATTATTGACATACATTTTATATAGAAACTAGCTGACCCGGCAGATTTCTTACTGCCTCATCGATAAATAAAAGACCTAATCTTTTGTATAAAATGATTTTAAAACAAACAAAATAATTATTAATGAAAAATCATTTAGTGACCCGGCCAACTTTGTTCCGCCTTAATGGCAATAAAAAAGCCTTTTTTTTTAATTGGAGAAAATACAAAAAAATTAAATATCTATTAATCTAAAAAAGTTCTAAAAATCTCCGATTTCCTATTTCCGGTTTTTACAAAGATTTCCTATTTCCCATTTCCCGTTTTTGCAAAGATTTCCTATTTCCCGTTTTTGCAAAGATTTCCTATTTCCCATTTTCTATTTCCCGTTTTTGCAAAGATTTCCTATTTCCTATTTCCCGTTTTTGCAAAGATTTCCTATTTCCCGTTTTTGCAAAGATTTCCTATTTCCCATTTCCTATTTGCCGTTTTTGCAAAGATTTCCCATTTCCCATTTTTTATTTTCCATTTCCTATTTCCCGTTTTTGCAAAGATTTCCTATTTCCCGTTTTTGCAAAGATTTCTTATTTCCCATTTCCTATTTCCCGTTTTTGCAAAGATTTCCTATTTCCCGTTTTTGCAAAGATTTCCCATTTCCCCATTTCCTATTTCCCGTTTTTGCAAAGATTTCTTATTTCCCGTTTTTGCAAAGATTTCCCATTTCCTATTTCCCGTTTTTGCAAAGATTTCCTATTTCCCGTTTTTGCAAAGATTTCCCATTTCCCGTTTTTGCAAAGATTTCCCATTTCCCGTTTCTGCAAAGATTTCCCATTTCCCATTTCCTATTTATTTTATTTATTTTATTTTATTTTATTTTATTTTATTTTATTTATTTTATTTTATTTTATTTTTATTTTATTTATTTTATTTATTTTTTTTATTTTATTTATTTTATTTATTTTATTTTATTTTTTATTTTATTTTATTTATTTTATTTATTTTATTTATTTTATTTATTTTATTTTATTTATTTTATTTTATTTTATTTATTTTATTTATTTTATTTATTTTATTTTATTTATTTTATTTTATTTTATTTATTTTATTTATTTTATTTATTTTATTTATTTTATTTATTTTATTTATTTTATTTATTTTATTTATTTTATTTTATTTTAATTATTTTATTTATTTCTAAAAATCACTCAATGAACGATGCACAGCGAATGAAAAAACATACACGTATAATTTCGATTTCGGCCTTCAGAGCCTCCTTTGGTGTTGGAGTTTGTTGCTAAAAACGATTTTTTCAATTTAAATTCAGAGCTGTTTTGAGGATTTTTTTCCAAATAAAAATAAAATATCCAGGCTTGCTTGTCGTTCGAAAATCCGTAACACGAAAATAATATTCCAAAATAAAATTTTCAAATAAAATTTGTCAATTTTTTCCAAATAAAATTTGTCAATTTTTATATATATAGAAGTACGATTGAACTCTCACAAAATCTTAGAATTCAATGAAGCATGTGTGTTGCAAATCCGTATTACGATTTCCAAATAAAATATCTAGGCTTGCTTGTCGTTCGATTTTTTTGTCCAGGCTTGATGAACGCAGCCTACTTGTCGTTCGACTTTTTTTACTGCCCTAAATTGTTCTTTGGGTAGGCAACACTTTTTTGAATGGGAAAAGGGCTGTTTTTAGGGTTTTCGCGGAAATTATTCGAATTTTTCTCACCTTTTAAACCTTCCCTAGACCTCCACGAATAATTCAAGACCAAGATAAGATAAATCCGTTCAGCCGTTCTCGAGTTTTAGCGAGACTAACGAACAGCAATTGATTTTTATATATATAGAAATAAGATATGCATAAAAGCGTCGCTGCGCTGCAAGCTACGCTGGCTACCAATAGAGCGGGACCTTCCCTGCTCCAGTAATATAAATAAAAAACAAAGAAAATAAATATCATCGTTGTTATTTGTCTACATGGCGACCGTGACGTAAAGTCCAGGAGGACTTAGGACGAATGGAAGAAGCGCTTAAAGAAATCCCGGAGGCCGACTGGATCTACATAGAGGAAATTATAAAGGAATTCAGTGGAGAACAAGAACGAGAAAATCTGAAGGAACACTGAGCATACTGAGTGAGTTGAAGATTAATTGACTTGGCATGGGCAAGAAGCGCGGTGGTATCAAAACCAAAATCAATAAGAGAATTGCGCAACTAAGGTGGCTATTGTACGCACAAAGTACACCACCAGCATGGTCAACAGCGCAGAAAATGCACGCTGAACTCGACCACTTAAGAGACCTAATTGAAAAACGAATGCCCACACAATCAATTACTTCATCAACTCAACAAATACCAACAATAAACCAAAACACTAAGATAACTACACCTCCACCACTAGTAAATATACCGAAGTACACACCAAGCTGCCCACTGGATTGCGAGGGCCCGTTTAGCCCATATTGCATTGGTACATGCACATCCCGCCGACTAAAGGAACAATAAGCCTGTGTCCAGCACCGGCACCCCAACATAAGACAAGAAGCCTGTGTCCAGCACCGGCACCGCAACATAAGACGAGAAGCCTGTGTCCAGCACCGGCCCCACCATGCGTTCCAAGCTGGCCAATTAAGATTAATACCACACACACACAAAAATTTAAACACATAAGAACACTTAAATTATTAAGCACAAAAATTGATTTATTATGTATAATTGAGCGGAATCTTTTCTGCCCGATTAGTAGTGTGGCCTGTAAAGCCACACGCCCATTAGGCAGGAAATTGTAAGCCGCAAAGGCATCAGGCACTTCTCACCACCTACGGGTGTATCAGGCAATGCATATCATATGCATTTATTTCCTCTGAAAAAAATTTTGAAAAATAACCTAATGAATAAATAAAAAAAAACAAAAACATATATATATATATTTTCTTTTTCTTTCAACAAAATACCAGTCACAAGTTCGAACTGGATAACATCCTAGAGAATATATTAAAAAAAAAGAGAGAAAGAATAATTAGAAGAACACTGGCTAGAATGGATAACTATTTCCAAAGAATTAGAATTGAGCATCCGACAATTCAAAACAACATAAGCGAAATTTTTAGAAGTCGGCAATGCAACTCACATCAGCGAACGGTGACCCTAGCTCAGATAAGAAATGCCTACTATGAGACAAGGGGGGAACAATTCCCAATTCGACATGGCACACGCGTGCAAATGTACTTTATAATATCATTACCATTCATATGCTGTTTCTCTAATGAAATAGGAACCTTCAGGTTCTACATAATAGAGAACAATTAAAACATAAAACTTGATAGACAATCAATCCGTTCTGCTAAGAAGCACAAACATGGAAAAAAAAAACGAAAAAGCTCGCGATTATGTGAGACAAATTTCGTCCACTATACCGGAATTTGACGGAAAAATAGCCAACTTAACAAAATTCCTCACAGCCTTGAGATTAACAAATCTCACAAAAGGTGACCAAGAGACCCTCGCTGTAGAGGTAATAAAAACAAAAATTAGCGGACCATTGGCAAGTAGAGTAGAATCACTGACAACAATAAATGACATCAGTGACCTAATAAAGGCTAGCGTAAAAGGCGAATCGCCAAACGTAATAAAAGCCAAATTGCATAGTACTAGGCAAATAGGAAAAACAGCCTCACAATATACCGCTGAAATTGAGATTTTACGCAGATCCTTAGAAGCAGCTTATATAGCTGATCATTTGGACGCTGCTCACGCAGAAAAATACGCCACGCAAGAAGCTATAGCTGCGTTGGTAGAAAACTGCGAACACGAAAGACTTAAAACTATACTAGAGGCAGGGAACTTCAGCACCATGGATGATGCCATTGGGAAGTACATTCAAAGTTCCACAAAAATAATCGGTAATCCAAATACCGTATTTCATTATAGTAGTCCTGGCCAGAATAGAGGCCATAGAGGTCAGAATTTTCGCGGGAACAGAGGAAACTATAACAATCGTGGAAATTTTAATAATGGCCGTGGCGGATATAATGCCTATGATAACAATAGCAATTCCGTAGACCGCATTATAATAATCGCGGAAATAACCAACGAGGTTACAATAATCAGGGTTATTACAATCAGGCTCCCTACGGAAGGAATAATAACAGAAGCAACAATAATAATAATGTGAGGATGGCTCAAAATGCTTCGGAAAACCAACAGCCACCTTTAAGTACACAAAAATTAGACAAGGCAAAAGTACATGTCATCAATTTCAGTCTTAATAGATTCGTTTCACTAACAAATATAAAAACTGGGAAAAATTTAACGCTATTATTAGATACAGGAGCAGATATTTCTCTTCTAAAAGAAGATTCCGATGTCTATGACGACATAGAAAAAATAATGTTATTAACATTCAAGGTATAGGTGAAGGAGTAATAAACTCCAAAGGTTTAGCATCAGTTGAGCTTCAAACAGGAAAATATATAATTCCACATAGTTTTCACTTGGTTGATCCAAGTTTTGCAATTCATTGCGATGGAATTATAGGCCTTGACTTCATAAAGAAATTTAATTGTCAACTTAATTATACTCAAAATGAAGACAAATTAATCCTCAGGCCAAACAATCTCAATTTTCCTTTTCACATTCCTATAACAAATAGTGCTGGCAATAACTCCATATATTTACCAGCAAGATCTCAAGTTGTAAGGAGTGTAAATCTAATATCGTCCGATAAAAATATTTTGATTCCGAATCAGGAAATCCAACCTGGCATTTATGTTGCCAACACAGTATCAACTGCAGAAAATACTTTTGTCCGTGTGTTAAATACAACAAACTCCGAGGTGATATTAAATGTCACTAATCTCAAGTATGAATCGCTTGAAAATTATGACTTAGTTCAAACTTCCCCAGAACTAAGAGAACAAACAGTTTTAAAACAACTAACAAAAAAATTTCTCACCACAATTTAAGCCACAATTAACTAAATTGTGCAAACAATATAGCGATATATTCGGTCTTGAATCCGAATCAATAAGTACAAACAACTTTTATAAGCAAAAACTGAGACTGAAAGATGACGAGCCTGTCTATATAAAAAACTACCGTAGCCCGCATAGTCAAACAGAGGAAATACAAAAACAAGTAGACAAGTTGATTAAGGATGGCATTGTTGAACCATCTGTGTCTGAATACAACAGCCCACTTCTATTAGTTCCAAAGAAATCAATAGAAGGTACAGAACAAAGACAAGTAAGAAAGCTACAGTCGAGTTTGCTCGACTGTGAGATACCCGCCACCCAATTTTACCATCAAAATATTATATTTATATAATAGTATAAAAATACTGAAAAAATACTAAAAAAAATATACTGAAAATACCAAAATAATATATCAAAATTTTCTTTGTTCGAAATTATTAGCTTGGCGGCACTTTAGTTGGTTTATTGAACACCATTATGTCGCGGAGTGTCATAGCAACTAGCTAGGCAGCACTAGCAGTTGCACGTGGTAATGCCTTCTAAGAGTAATATCTTAATAACTTCTGTGTTTTTTATCCGATTGTAACCAAATTCGCAGAGATCATTAAGATGGTGATTAGTATTGTGCGTACCAAAACTGAACGTTCTAGGTTTAAAACGACGCTTGCAATACAGTTTTTTTCAATTTGCATGGGCGGAAGGGGGCGTGGCAAAAATCTAAAACAAACTTGATCTGCGTGCAACAATAAGACACACTGTCCCGAAAAATTTGTTGCTCTATCTCTTATAGTCTCTGAGATCTAGGTGTTCATACGGACGGACGGACAGACGGACAGACGGACAGACGGACGGACGGACAGACGGACATGGCTATATCGTCTCGGCTGTTGACGCTGATCAAGAATATATATACTTTATGGGGTCGGAGATGCTTCCTTCTGCCTGTTACATACATTTTCGGTCGGCACAAAGCCATAATACCCTTCTACCCTTTGGGTAGGCGGGTATAAAAATGGCGTTTAGTAATTGATTACCGCCAAATTAATAAAAAACTACTTTCTGATAAATTTCCCCTTCCAAGAATAGATGATATTCTTGACCAACTGGGTAGAGCTAAATACTTTTCGTGTCTTGACTTAATGTCAGAATTTCACCAAATAGAACTTGATGAAAAATCAAGAGATATAACTTCCTTTTCTACGAATACTGGTTCGTATCGTTTCACACGACTACCTTTCGGTTTAAAAATTGCACCAAATTCCTTTCAGAGAATGATGACAATAGCATTCTCAGGTCTTGAACCTTCTCAAGCATTCTTGTATATGGATGACTTAATAGTAATTGGTTGTTCTGAAAAGCATATGCTCAAAAACTTAACAAATGTTTTTGAATTATGTAGGAAGAATAACTTGAAACTACATCCACAAAAATGTTCATTTTTCATGCATGAAGTAACTTTCCTAGGACATAAATGCACGGATAAAGGAATATTACCAGATGACAAAAAATATGATGTCATTATTAATTATCCCGTACCCCATGATGCGGATAGCGCCAGAAGATTCGTTGCATTTTGCAATTACTACAGACGCTTTATTAAAAATTTCGCCGAATATTCTAGGCACATAACAAGATTATGTAAAAAGAATGTCCCGTTTGAATGGACAAATGATTGTCAAAAAGCATTCAACTACCTAAAGGAAAAGCTCATTCAACCAACACTACTACAGTAACCAGACTTCAGCAAAGAATTTTGCATAATAACAGATGCAAGCAAACAAGCTTGTGGAGCGGTTTTAACTCAAAACCATAATGGAATTCAACTCCCAATAGCTTATGCATCCCGTTCGTTTACTAAAGGTGAAAGTAACAAAAGCACCACTGAACAAGAATTAACAGCAATTTACTGGGCAATAACACATTTTCGACCATATATATATGGCAAACACTTTATAGTGAAAACAGACCACAGACCATTAACGTTTTTATTCTCAATGACCAATCCAAGTTCAAAACTTACTCGTATGCGGTTAGAGTTAGAAGAGTACGATTTCACGGTAGAGTACTTAAAGGGAAAAGATAACTTCGTGGCAGACGCATTGTCACGCATAACAATAAAAGAATTAAGGGAATTACAGAATCAAGTCCTGAAAGTTACTACCAGGCAACAAAGTAGACAGAAACAATCCTGGCCAGGAGATGAATTAAAAACAAAAGAACCTATGCTTAGGCAAGGTCTTAGTAAAGCTTCAAAGAATCCCAACGTATTCGAAGTCATTAAAAATGACGACGTACGAAAAGTAGTAACCTTGCAAATAAAAGGAAATATGTGTTTCTTTAAACACGGAAATAAAATTATTGCAAGAATAGATGTTTCTGATTTGTACACTAATGGAATTCTAGACTTAGGTCAGTTCTTCCAAAGGCTTGAAATGCAGGCCGGTATACAGCAGATTCACCTAGTTAAGTTGGCACGGCATGAAAAAATCTTTGAATATATTTCAATAGATGATTTCAAAAATATGGGAAATATTATATTAAAATCATTACGAGTAGCGCTACTCAAGCCAGTGACCACAATAAATAATTTAAAAGAAATAGAAGCTATATTGTCTACATATCATGATAACCCAATAACAGGAGGACATACTGGCATAACAAGAACGTTAGCCAAAATTAAAAGACACTACTATTGGAAAGACATGTCAAAACAAATAAAAGAATACGTACGTAGATGTCATAAATGTCAAATGTCGAAAACGACAATACATACAAAAACTCCTTTAACCGTTACAGAGACACCTGTAAATGCTTTCGATAAGGTAATAGTGGATACAATAGGTCCATTACCAAGATCAGAAAATGGTAACGAGTATGCTATAACATTAATATGTGATCTCACAAAATATCTTGTAGCTATACCAGTACCTAATAAAAATGCAAATACAGTAGCAAAGGCAATATTCGAATCCTTTATTCTAAAGTTTGGTCCAATGAAGACGTTCATTTCGGACATGGGAACTGAATACAAGAATTCTGTTATCAAGGACATATGCAAATACCTGAACATTCGAAATATTACATCGACTGCACATCATCATCAGACAGTTGGAACAGTAGAAAGAAGTCATAGGAGCTTTAATGAATATACATATCAGTAGATAAAACTGATTGGGACGTATGGCTTCAATATTTTGCATACTGTTTCAATACAACACCTTCTATGGCACATGACTATTGTCCATATGAACTTGTGTTCGGCAAACAAAGTAATTTGCCAACAGATTTTAATAAAAGTAATACCATTAACCCACTATATAACGTGGATGATTATGCTAAAGAGTCTAAGTTTAGGTTAGAAATGGCATACAAAAGAGCCAGAATAATGATAGAAAAACATAAGGCCAATAATAAGAAATATTATGATAGGAAGCAAGCAGATTTTGCTATTAATATAGGAGATCAGGTTTTATTGAGAAATGAAACTGGACATAAGTTAGAAACCCAATATTTAGGACCGTATTCGGTGATAGATATAGAAAAGATAATATAACAATTAAGTCAAAGAAAGATAAGGCACAAATAGTGCACAAAGATAGGCTAAAAAGTTACAGAATTTAAGAAAATATATATATAAAGAAAAAGTAATAATACTAAACAAAGCGCATAATAATAATAATAACTAAAACAAAAAAAATACATTTAAAAAAAATAAAAAAAATATTAAAATTAAATTAAAATAACTCCATTAAATTACGTTATTTTTCAAAAGGAGGAAGATGTAGCGTACACAATCATAATTACACAATCATGACATACTGACACATTGTAGCACTCTGCTGCAATCCATTCACAAATAAACATGCGGAAGTGTAAGCGTAATACGAGCACCCATTTGGGGGCTAACGTACTTAACTGCATGGTCAGCGTATTCACGCTGTCCAAACGCTGATCGCTTCCAAACACTATACATTATTGACATACATTTTATATAGAAATAAGATAGGCATATAAGCGTCGCTGCGCTGCAAGCTACGCTGGCAGCGCTGCTATTTCAACTTAGACTATAAATACTTTGTATGTTAGAACTTAAGAGAGCATTATCATCGAGACAACTAATGTACTGACTACCAATAGAGCGGGACCTTCCCTGCTCCAGTAATATAAATAAAAAACAAAGAAAATAAATATCATCGTTGTTATTTGTCTACACTCCAGATCAAACGGGGGAGCTCCAGCAAGAACTTGCAGTGCCACAGTGGACACTGTACGGCAAACCGGCAGACATCCAAGAAGGATCAGCCTCTGGCAGGACAATAGGCGCCTCCTGGCCACCACCTGTCTCATCGCCACGGCATACCAAACTGAGGCACCAAACAGTGCACAAGGTACCATAAGTCCGGCATAGATGATTCGCTTAGCGCGAGGACTGAACTCCCAGTCAACTCGCAATACGCGTGCTAGTGCACCTTCTACTCCGGCCAGCCGATCACGTAAAGACGTGATATGCGGGAGGAAGCTCAACCGCTCGCCGACCGTGATGCCTAGATACCGGTACTTATCGACATAAGGCAGGCCTGCTCCTGCAAATCGTACCCTTGGTCGCCTGTTTGCCGATAGCCTACCTTTCAGTAGCATGACAGCCGTCTTGCTAGTTGAAACCGATACACCGACTTCAACTCCCCAAGCTCCCACGATGGACATGTACTCCTGACCTTTCATCTCCAGATCGCTACGGGAATTTCCCTCAACAAGAAGCAGCAGGTCGTCTGCATACGCGCTGAGCTTGCACTGAGGCTCCAAGCGCCGAAGAAGCACTTTCATCATCGTGTTCCATATAAATGGACCACTAATGGAACCCTGTGGGCAGCCACGTGTCACCAGGACTAAGGCTTCTTCGTACCTGCTGACGATGCACGCACTCCTGCCAGAGAAGAAACTTCTCCACAAGCTGGTTTCCTGACAACCAGAGTCAATCAGTCGGCGAAGCACTGCATTCCACTCCACGTGATCAAATGCTCCCTTGAAGTCCACGAATATCCCTAGTACGTACCTTGCCGGGGTGACCTGTACCGTACTATGGGCGTGGCTCCAAGCATCCTCCACACAGCGTCCGGGTTGAAAGCCAAATTGCCATCTGAACCCATCTGGGAGCATGTCTTTCATACGGTTGACCATGATACCCTCCAACACCTTACCAAACACTGGTAGCAGGCATATCCCTCGATATGAGCCAGGATCACTATTGTCCTTATTGGGCCCCATGAGCAGTGGCACAACACGTGGACATTTCCATTCGGTTGGGAAATGACCCTCAGCTAAACAGCGGGAATACAACGTTGTCAGGTGTTGGGGGATAGCACGCCAAACCTCCTTGCAGATCACTCCAGTGATGCCGTCCATGCCAGGCGAGTGTTTGCTCCGTAACTTGGCGACACAAGCACTCATTTCGTACTCTTCGAGTGTGGGCGGGAGCCTGTTCGGGATGGCAATCGGTGCACTCGTCTCCGCATAGTCTTGCCATGTTACGACTAGCTCGCCATCCGAGCGCAGGCATCCCAACTCGGTATTCCGTTTGTGACCGCGACATATCCTGTAGACATGCCC
Source organism: Drosophila pruinosa (assembly GCA_018150935.1). NCBI lineage: Eukaryota > Metazoa > Arthropoda > Insecta > Diptera > Drosophilidae > Drosophila > Drosophila pruinosa. The sequence goes on from JAECWR010000161.1 coordinate 215,330, forward strand.
CCAAGGATCTTCCTTATGCATTCCCACGAAGCGACGCCAGTTGTCCTCCTTAGCTAACAGAATAAGCTTCTTATACTCACCCACAGACATCCGTAGGTTAGATATAAGTCGCTCAGCATCGTCGCTGCCACGACGACGAGCATTCTGTAACCGTCGCCTCAGTCTCCTGACCTCTCGGCGCTTCGTACTCAGGTCGGCATTCCACCAGACCACTTTCCGAACGGCTCGCGTTACGGACACTTGATCATCGATGGGCATATCTTGGTATTCCTGCGAAAGATCCTTTTTTCTCCTCACCAACTCACCACTTAACAATTGCCAACATGCATTGGAGATGTTTCAGGACCGAACAGGAGAGTCCCTCTCAACTGTGTCTCTGGATCCTCGCGTAACCTCAACACGTATTATGTTGTGATCACTAAGGTCCCACTCGTCCACTCTCCAGTCATATGTGGCCCACATAGACGCTGCTTCGTTGACAATCGTGACGTCGATATCGCTCTGTGCTCGGCGATTATCAAACGTGTACAAACTACTGACCTCGTTGAGCACTCCGGCTCCGCTTCCTACGATCCACTCAAACAGCAGTTCACCCCTATGTTGGTTCAAGTCACCACGAGCACGCTCGAGTGATTTGCTGAACCACATGGGTGACACTGAGTTAGCATCCAAGCCGAAGATGACTGGATTGCTACTGGTCTGCAATAGCACCGCATCTAAATAGGCGAGGTAGGGTTCCAAATCAGTGTTGAATTGGCAGTATACGGAGCTCAAGAAGATTGCGCCAAATCTTCCAGTGACACTTACGCATACGCCAAACTCCGTGATGAGCGGTTCGATGGGCATACAGATGGCATCAAGGTCATTTACAAAGATGGCAGCCTTCGAACGGCGATCAGCAAATACACGTATTCCAGATGCATGTAATGCGGTGAAAGGCATCGACGTACGGTTCCTACACCAGAGCGAACATGTGGCGGGAGTCTCGCACCCAAATTAAGAGTTCAATGGTAGCGGCTCGACCTCGACCACAATTAGCTTGGATGAAGCTAAACATTTTAATGTCTAGCTTGCACCCTCGCTAAGACAGCGCCGTATATTGGGCACGTCTCCGACAGCATATAGTGCCCAGAGGGGGAGCCCCTTGAAATGACAGTTTCTGCAGTCCATTTCGTACATTTGTACATTTCGCAGCTATATGACCTGTCTGCCCGCACTGGCGGCATACTTCGCTCTTCAAACGGCACTGGGAAACCTTATGGTCGAATCCACCGCAGCGATGACACGCATACGTACGAACGAGCGACCTACATTGAAAAGAGAACCACTTGATGTAGACGCGGCCGGTCTTATCAAGCACCGCTTGCACCTTTTCATCACATTCGAGTGTCAGATTGACTCTGGCACCGTCAGTGACCGACCACGGCTTCGTCTCCAGATGCACCATCTTTGCAAATGCCGACGGCGAGAATTCTCCCTTAAAATGATTCTCGTAGAGCTCCTCCATGAAAACCTCCGGGAGTATGGCAGTGTCAACGTCAAACACCGTGATTCTCGACCGGATTCCTCGGTTCTGCTCAACATTAAGGCCGACCTCGTTGAATTTTTTGTTCGCAACGATCTTTTCCATCTCGTTAACGGAAGGGGTGCGGATAACGGCACCGCCTCGCTTCAGCACACGCACCTCGTGAACTCGCACACCTAGGGCTCATCACCTTATCGGCGATCTCCTTACCCGAAACCTTTGGGTCCCGCCCGACTCGTCACTACTGCCGACCACGTTTCAACGGGTCTCCGGGCAGCAGGAGCACTCCTGGGCGCTGCAATGGGGCTAGCGAAGGGGACGGCTGGATGGGTGGCAGCGTAGGCACTTGCCGGCGCAACGAACTGTGCAGATGTAGGACGGGGCATCGAAAGCTTTTCCTCCAGCACCGCATTCTTGACCGTAAGAGCTGTTGCTAGCTCCTTTACATTGGCCGCAGCTTCCAGCACAGTGCGTGCGACCTCCGGCATAATTCCATCTCGCAGTACTGCATTGCGCAAGACTTCGTCGAAGCTCGCAAGTGCCGATAATATGGAATACGAGCCACTTTCCACTATCACTGACGCAGCATTCCTCTTGGGACCGGCGCTGTGGGTAGCACCTCCAAGTCGGGCGGCGGCGGACATGCCAGCTGGAGACGGGAGGGCGAAGGCTACGGCCGCACTAGCGGCGGTTTCTGCAGTTACTCCTTCATGAGCTGCTGCGGTGGCTCCCGTGGTTCCAGTGGCTCCCGTGATTCCAGTGGCTCCCGTGGCTCCAATTGATCCAGTGGATCCCGTGGCTCCAGTGGCTCCAATGGGTCCAGTCTCTGCAGCACCTCCAGTGCCTCCAGTGGTGGCAGCGAAAACAGCTCCAGTAGTGCCAGCTGCATCAACATTTACATCGACATATGAAGCGGAAGGCCGTTTCGCCGACGTCGCCTCATCACTGCTCACTATTGCGGGTGAGCACATCTTTGATTTGCCGTGTCCACGCCGGCACCTATGACTCATGTTTCGGCCTCCTGCATCACTGGAGTCACTAGCGCCACCCGCAACACTGCTCCGAATGGAAGACATAGCTCCCCTACCGCAACAAATATGCACTAAACGCTTTTAATAGTTCGAGCGGAAGGCCGTTTCGCCGACGTCGCCTCATCACTAGGGACAGTAGGAATCTCGTTAATCCATTCATGCGCGTCACTAATTAGATGACTAGGCATTTGGCTAACTGTAGCAAATGGTCTTTTGCCAACACACCTACGCCAATCAAATATGACGCAGCGCATGGCTATTTTCCCTTTTCTTTATACCTTTAAGATGTTGGCCTAAGTAGCAGACTAGTATAAGGAAAGTATTACAATAAATGTTAGCTCACTCTACGGTGGTATTCAGTATGGAACATAAATGTTTTGAATCCGCAAACTCCACCAACTACTACCCTGGTACTGATAACATTGCTGTCACCAGCGTTTAGGACACCGAGTGCTCTCAGTGTTGCTACGGACTGATAGCTCCAGATGCCCCTCCAGTTTAGATCAAGTCCGTCTGTCACAACCTGCGCGTCGATCACTAAAGTGTGATCTGGTCGGAAGGCCACCAGGTCCGGCTTATATATCCTGCTCTCTCCCTGCAGACTTGGTTCAGCAATGACAGTATAACCCCGTAACTTAAGCCCCTGCTTAAGATAAGAAGCCACACTGTTATGTCTAGCCACCCGCCTCCCATGCGTACGATGACATTTCTGCAGAATGTGGTTTAGTGTTTCGGGAGCATCACATCCTGCACGACACTGCCTCTCCAATTCGTGCCTTCCCCTCGTGGTCCGAGACCTCGTTGGTAGGGCATTTATCCACAGATTGATCCCATTTACATAAGCTTTACCGGTTAATAAACGTGTGGGGTCGACTACACATCCGTGTTGTTGATCATAACGACCTGCTTCGCGGAGACCTCTAGCATCAACAGAATTGTGCAATCTATTTGCCCAGTACGAATCGATCTCATGGCGTGTAAACAGTGCAGCTTCTTTTGCCTGGCATCTATCCCGGGCCCTCCGACGTTCCGCACTGAGGAAGGAGCTGGCCGTCTCTGATTGCTCGAGGTGAGGCCACCTAATGCTATCCAACCTTTGTATGCGCAGCACTGGGGCTGTCCATCGAACTGAGGGTACACCGAGACCCCTAGCATTCTGGGGGGCGTGGAAGAATGCAACAGACACATCCATAGGAAGATCTATCCGCCTATTGCCACACTACCAAGAGTTAGCTTGTGATATAGCTGTGGAATAAGGACAGTCCTGAGGGCAAATAACTTCTGTTGAGGCTTCACGCGATATTATATCCATCTTTGGACCCAGGTCCTCAGCTGGATTATAACGAGCTCTCCCCTCTGCAGTGAACTGGATACCTAAGTACCTCCATTCCTTCGTGCGCTTCAAGGCTGGACATATGCGTGAATCTACTTTGAAGCTACGTGGTTCGACCACAGTACACTTCTGTTTAGGTTGCCCTTTAACACTTATCGTGAAACATTTATTAGCATTAAGGGTTAGCCCTACGGTTTTTAGTAAGTCAACCATGGTATCCAGTTGTTCCTGAAGGCTCTTGGGAGTTTCGGAGAAAAGCACCAGATCATCTGCGAACGCTGCCTCGTTTATTTTGGCGTTTCCAACATTGACACCTTCATATTCGGGTAGAGACCTGAGCAATTGGTCGATGACCAGATTGAAAATAAGTGGAGACAGAGGGTCACCCTGCTTTACACCTCTAGCAGGGACGAATTCCTCTGACCTCCAGGCTCTTCCATAAAAGTAAGTGCCCCCACCACTGTACATTCTACGTACGTAGTTGACAAAGTTCCTTGGTGCCCCCATATGCTGTGAGGGTATCCAGCACTGCATGGTGTGACACGGAGTCAAACGCTTTGCTCACATCCAACGTGACAATATAGCAAGACTTATACTGTCTATAGCAATTCCTCGTCGCATTATCGGCACAACCGTCAGTAGGCATAAACCCCCGCTGACACGGATCCCAATCGACGCTTGACGCAAATCGGGATGCCAAAATGGCATTAAGTTGTCTGACTATGACAGAAGGAACCGATATCGGACGAAACTCATGAGGTTGGGATGCCTTCCCCGTTTTGAGACGAAAACGGGTAGTTCGCCGCACCAGAGAATAAGGTTCATTATGCGAAGCATAACACCATTGGGAATACTCCTGGCAGTTTTTGGAGTTATTCCGTCCGGTCCGGGAGAGGAAGTCAGTGACACTTTGTGCAGTTGCAGGTCCCTAGACGTAATTGGTGACCATACCCCCTCAAGTAAATGCGCCATATTTGGTACGACGGTATTACAAGAAGAAGGGCTTTGTTGCGTCATGACTTCTCTCCAGAATGGTTCCATAATCTCTTGGTTTGGCATTACCGACTCGTCGGGTCCATCAAGCAAGGATCCAGTTACGCTGAACCCTAGCGTACTGCTGCCTTCTATTTTGTCTCCTATTGCGAGGCTCAGGATAAACTCTCGCCGGAACCAGACCATTGTTCCGTGCCGGAAAAATTTCCAGGAGATAGTTGGACAAGCACTGGAGAGTTGCTACTTTGCCCGAGGTTTGCGCACTATCTACGATATATTGTAAGACCTCGACTCTCCACGTTCGACTGCATTCTACGGGGCGTAAGCCTCGTAGTATCCGCATGAGGACGTCGTCCGAATGTATCGATGGATTGATTGGAATTGATCTTGATCTTGAAAAAGAAGTCTCAGGCTCACGTAAACTAGTGCGGCGCGTCGTGGTTTCAGACTCATTAATTTCGGGGATAATATCAGCTTACCCCTTAAACTGCTCAATTATTGCTTTATAATTATCCCTCTGTCGACACTTTTTGATAGCATCAACTCTGCGGTTTGGAAACACCTCCGCAAGCTTTTTATTAATGAATCTTTCGCCATTTGCTGTGAGCTCAAGTTCCTTTCTCGCCATCATGGATAACTCTTCCTCGTTCCACCTGGCTTTCACGTCCAAAACGCAAACGAAGCTCATCGAGCCTGTCTTTGTGCATCCGCGACATGTGGACACCTAAACCGGTTTTTGTACTAAAACTTCGGTTACATTCCACACATAAATGCGTCCCATATTGATCACTCGCATCTACGTTCCTTTCCTGATGGGCTCCTACGTTTACCGTGGGAGAATTATTCCCTGAATTTACAACAGGTATCCGAGCCTGTATTAATTTGTTTGCACCATAAGTTGTAGATCCATTGGATTGGTAGCCCAATGGACCATTTCGCCGCTCATATCTGCTACTAACCGATAATATCTTGCAATATAGTCAGCTAATACCCAGAGGACACCACGTGGAGGTTATGAGTCGACTTGACCGTGACTTACGAATTACGGTAGCTCCCTTTCAGGTTTACTATAGTTCCAATTCTGCATTGTCCTTTGGTCCTCCCGCCGTTGACCCGCGCTTACTTGAATTTCTTCACTTTGACATTCAGAGCACTGGGCAGAAATCACATTGTGTCAACACTCGCTAGGACCATCACAATGCTTTGTTTTAATTAGACAGGCGGATTCCCCAAGTCCGTGCCAGTTCTGAATTGATTGTTAATTGATAATCGTTCTAATTTAAAAGAACTAACTGGTTGCCCAGTTAGTATTCTTAAAAAATTTTAGCAAGAAAGTTCCACAATTGGCTACGTAACTAAACTATCCGGGGAACAATAAACTACCATAAATGATAGAAACTCATTTTACCCAGAACGAGCACATAAACCATGTTATTGTTTCCCCAATCAAGCCCGATTATCTCAATCTTCAGAGCCAATCCTTATCCCGAAGTTACGGATCTAATTGTTCGACTTCCCTTACCTACATTATTCTATCGACTAGAGACTCTTCACCTTGGAGACCAGCTGCGGATATTGGTACGGCCTGTTGAGAAGTTTGCGTGTCCCCACCATAAATTTTCAAGGTCCGAGGAGAAAATATCGACACAACAGTATATGTCATGCTCTTCTAGCCCATCTACCATATCTCTCTGCGAAAGACTTCCATGGTAGTACGGCTATAAAACAGAAAAGAAAACTCTTCCGATACCTTTCGACGGCTTCTTTATGGTCGTTCCTGTTGCCAGGATGAGCACGAGGCCCATATTTAATAACAAACGGATACTCAACAGGTTACGGAATTGGAACCGTATTCCCTTTCGTTCAAAATTATTCAAGTTTATGATATACACAATATTTATATAAATGACAACTTTTTACTTGAAAATTTTCGGCTTTCGCCTTGAACTTAGGACCAACCACTGTTCACACGAAACCCTTCTCCACTTCAGTCCTCCAAGGTCTCATTCGATTATTTGCTACTACCACCAAGATCTGTACCAATGACGGCTCCATGCAGGCTTACGCCAAACACTTCTATGCACATCATTGTACCTTCCTACTCACTAAAGTTTCAAAATTTATATTACAAGTAATATAAATCATCTACTTCAGCGGTAATGTATAGGTATACAACTTAAGCGCCATCCATTTTAAGGGCCAGTTGCTTCGGCAGGTGAGTTTTTACACACTCCTTAGCGGATTTCGACTTCCATGATCACCGTCCTGCTGTTTTAAGCAACCAACGCCTTTCATGGTTTCTGAATGAGTTGTTAATTTGGTCACCGTAACATTACGTTTGGTTCATCCCACAGCGCCAGTTTTGCTTACCAAAAGTGGCCCACTGGGCACATTATATCATAACCTTAAACTTCATATCAAGAATGTTAAGGTTCTTACCCATTTAAAGTTTGAGAATAGGTTAAGATCGTTTCGACCCTAAGGCCTCTAATCATTCGCTTTACCAGATAAGATTATTTTATACAACAGTTAAATGCACCAGCTATCCTGAGGGAAACTTCGGAAGGAACCAGCTACTAGATGGTTCGATTGGTCTTTCGCCCCTATACTCAATTCTGACAATCGATTTGCACGTCAGAACTGTTTCGGTCTTCCATCAGGGTTTCCCTGACTTCAATCTGATCAAGTATAGTTCACCATCTTTCGGGTCACAGCATATATGCTAAAGGTACGATCCAGTTAGAGGCATAAATAATATAAATACCATTATACATAACTATATAGAACGCCCCGGGATTGCGTTAAATAACTATAAATAGTTAAAAAACGAATCCCATTAATAGTCAAGTTAATTACGCTATTAGGTTTTTATCTCAATAACTTGCACATATGTTGGACTCCTTGGTCCGTGTTTCAAGACGGGTACCGAAGGTATCCTGAATCTTTTGCATTGTTAGTCATACAAATGCTTATAATAAACACAATAATCAAAGATAATCGTAAATGTATCAGCACTTTATCAAATTTATGACATTTATTTTATGTTAAAATGCAAGCATTCTAATTTAAATAAACATTTATCACAATCGTTTAATAAATTATTTATACTAATAGATTACAATGTCCTTATATAGAAAAAATGCACACTATTATTATAATATTGATTAAATATTACAACTCTAATGATGAATTTTACGTAACGGATATTCAGGTTCATCGGGCTTACCCTCTAAGCAGTTTCACGTACTATTTAACTCTCTATTCAGAGTTCTTTTCAACTTTCCCTCACGGTACTTGTTTACTATCGGTCTCATGGTTAAATTTTAGTTTTAGATGGAGTTTACCACCCACTTAGTGCTGCACTATCAAGCAACACTACTCTTTGCAAACATCATCTAATAAACATTAACGTTATACGGTCCTGGCACCCTCTATGGGTAAATGGCCTCATTTAAGAAGGACTTAAATCGTTAATTTCTCATACTAGAATATTGACGTTCCATACACTGCATCTCACATTTGTCATATAGACAAATTGACTTAGTACTGAACTGATTTCTTTTCGCTCGCCGCTACTAAGAAAATCCTTGTTAGTTCCTTTTACTCCCCTAATTAATATGCTTAAATTCAGGGGGTAGGCCCATATGAGTTGAGGTTGTATAATTATACAATATATGTTTAAATAAAAATGTTATTTATTTTACAATAATATATTACATTAATAGCAGCCAAGACGTTCTGAGGACGACAAATAACGATTAATTTATTCAATAAATTGTATGCATCCTATCATACAACACATGAGTTCACACTGCTCATCTTGTATAGGTTTTGTGCCAAGTTTTCTACAATTCCCTTGTTTTCTTTGGTACTACCATCTACCGATTACCTTGGGTCCGTTAATTAATAAATACACCACTAAACTTCATTTTTTTATGCCGTTTATATATTATATTGCTTATGCCGGCAAGGCAACACTCCACTGTCATCTGATTTTTTCATATAAAAATTTTCATATGACATGGCTTGCGCGACACTAATCCCCTATATGGGTTTTGTGACACGTTTTTAACAAAATCAACATTTTCCTTGGTGTTACCCTCTATACATTTTTTTGGATCCATTAATTTAATAATACACCACTAAACTTCATTATTTCTGCCATTTATATATTATATTGATTATGCCGGTAACGCAACACTCAACTATCATATAGTTGTTTCGTATAAAAATTTTTCATGTGAAATGCTTTGCACCACTCCCCTATATAGGTTTTGTGACACGTTTTTACTAAATCAACATTTTCTTTGGTATTACCACCTACAACTTTTTGGGTTTAATGGATCACATAACACACTGCTATACTGAATTTGTTGAATAAACCAAATATCACACTGCTAAATTGTATTTGTTCAATAAACTGCAAAACACACCGCTTTACCAAATATGTTTAGTACATAACTCAATAAACCACATAACATATCGCGAAACATTACTTGTGCACTAAACCATAAATCAAACTGCTACACTTTCTATGTTTACTAAACCATTATAACACACCGCTGTACCAAATTTGTTCAATACATAACGCACTGCTAAACTTTATTTGTTCAATAAACCACATAACATATCGCTAAACATTACTTGTTCACTAAACCCTATATCACACTGCTAAACTTTCTATGTTTAGTAAACCATCATAACACACCGCTATACCAAATTTATTGAATACATAACGCACTGCTAAACTTTATTTGTTCAATAAACCACATAACATACCGCTAAACATTACTTGTTCACTAAACCATATATCACACTGCTAAACTTTCTATGTTTAGTAAACCATCATAACACACCGCTATACCAAATTTGTTCAATACAAACCGCACTGCTAAACTTTAATTGATCAATAAACCATATAACATACCGCTAAACATTACTTGTTCACTAAACCATATATCACACTGGCAAACTTTATATGTTTAGTAAACCATCATAACACACCGCTATACCAAATTTATTGAAAACATAACGCACTGCTAAACTTTATTTGTTCAATAAACCACATAACATACCGCTAAACATTACTTGTGCACTAAACCATATATCACACTCCTAAAATTTCTATGTTTAGTAAACCATCATAACACACCGCTATACCAAATTTGTTCAATACATATCGCACTGCTAAACTTTATTTGTTCAATAAACCACATAGCATATCGCTAAACATTACTTGTTCACTAAACCATATATAACACTGCTAAACTTTCTATGTTTAGTAAACTATCATAACACACCGCTATACCAAATTTGTTCAATACATAACGCACTGCTAAACTTTATTTGTTCAATAAACCACATAACATACCGCTAAACATTACTTGTTCACTAAACCATATATCACACTGCTAAACTTTCTATGTTTAGTAAACCAAAATAACACACCGCTATACCAAATTTGTTCAATACATAACGCACTGCTAAGCTTTATTTGTTCAATAAACCCCATAACATATCGCTAAACATTACATGTTCACTAAACCATATATCACAGCTGCTAAACTTTCTATGTTTACTAAACCATTATAACACACCGCTATACCAAATTTGTTCAATACATAACGCACTGCTAAACTTTATTTGTTCAATAAACCACATAACATATCGCTAAACATTATTTGTTCACTAAACCATATATCACACTGCTAAACTTTCTATGTTTAGTAAACCATCATAACACACCGCTATACCAAATTTATTGAATACATAACGCACTGCTAAACTTTATTTGTTCAATAAACCACATAACATATCGCTAAACATTACTTGTTCACTAAACCATATATCACACTGCTAAACTTTCTATGTTTAGTAAACCATCATAACACACCGCTATACCAAATTTGTTCAATACATAACGCACTGCTAAACTTTAATTGTTCAATAAACCACATAACATACCGCTAAACATTACTTGTTCACTAAACCATATATCACACTGCTAAACTTTCTATGTTTAGTAAACCAAAATAACACACCGCTATACCAAATTTGTTCAATACATAACGCACTGCTAAGCTTTATTTGTTCAATAAACCCCATAACATATCGCTAAACATTACATGTTCACTAAACCATATATCAAACTGCTAAACTTTCTATGTTTACTAAACCATCATAACACACCGCTATACCAAATTTGTTCAATACATAACGCACTGCTAAACTTTATTTGTTCAATAAACCACATAACATATCGCTAAACATTACTTGTTCACTAAACCATATATCACACTGCTAAACTTTCTATGTTTAGTAAACCATCATAACACACCGCTATACCAAATTTATTGAATACATAACGCACTGCTAAACTTTATTTGTTCAATAAACCACATAACATACCGCTAAACATTACTTGTTCACTAAACCATATATCACACTGCTAAACTTTCTATGTTTAGTAAACCATCATAACACACCGCTATACCAAATTTATTGAACACATAACGCAGTACTAAATCTTTATTTGTTCAATAAACCACATAACATACCGCTAAACATTACTTGTTCACTAAACCATATATCACACTGCTAAACTTTCTATGTTTAGTAAACCATCATAACACACCGCTATACCAAATTTGTTCAATACATAACGCACTGCTAAACTTTATTTGTTCAATAAACCACATAACATATCGCTAAAAATTACTTGTTCACTAAACCATATATCACACTGCTAAACTTTCTATGTTTAGTAAACCATCATAACACACCGCTATACCAAATTTGTTCAATACATAACGCACTGCTAAACTTTATTTGTTCAATAAACCACATAACATATCGCTAAACATTACTTGTTCACTAAACCATATATCACACTGCTAAACTTTCTATGTTTAGTAAACCATCATAACACACTGCTATACCAAATTTGTTCAATACATAACGCACTGCTAAACTTTATTTGTTCAATAAACCACATAACATATCGCTAAACATTACTTGTTCACTAAACCATATATCACACTGCTAAACTTTCTATGTTTACTAAACCATCATAACACACCGCTATACCAAATTTGTTCAATACATAACGCACTGCTAAACTTTATTTGTTCAATAAACCACATAACATATCGCTAAACATTATTTGTTCACTAAACCATATATCACACTGCTAAACTTTCTATGTTTACTAAACCATCATAACACACCGCTATACCAAATTTGTTCAATACATAACGCACTGCCAAACTTTATTTGTTCAATAAACCACATAACATATCGCTAAACATTACTTGTTCACTAAACCATATATCACACTGCTAAACTTTCTATGTTTACTAAACCATCATAACACACCGCTATACCAAATTTGTTCAATACATAACGCACTGCTAAACTTTATTTGTTCAATAAACCACATAACATATCGCTAAACATTACTTGTTCACTAAACCATATATCACACTGCTAAACTTTCTATGTTTACTAAACCATCATAACACACCGCTATACCAAATTTGTTCAATACATAACGCACTGCTAAACTTTATTTGTTCAATAAACCACATAACATATCGCTAAACATTATTTGTTCACTAAACCATATATCACACTGCTAAACTTTCTATGTTTAGTAAACCATCATAACACACCGCTATACCAAATTTATTGAATACATAACGCACTGCTAAACTTTATTTGTTCAATAAACCACATAACATATCGCTAAACATTACTTGTTCACTAAACCATATATCACACTGCTAAACTTTCTATGTTTAGTAAACCATCATAACACACCGCTATACCAAATTTGTTCAATACATAACGCACTGCTAAGCTTTATTTGTTCAATAAACCACATAACATATCGCTAAACATTACTTGTTCACTAAACCATATATCACGCTGCTAAACTTTCTATGTTTACTAAACCATCATAACACACCGCTATACCAAATTTGTTCAATACATAACGCACTGCTAAACTTTATTTGTTCAATAAACCACATAACATATCGCTAAACATTATTTGTTCACTAAACCATATATCATACTGCTAAACTTTCTATGTTTAGTAAACCATCATAACACACCGCTATACCAAATTTATTGAATACATAACGCACTGCTAAACTTTATTTGTTCAATAAACCACATAACATATCGCTAAACATTACTTGTTCACTAAACCATATATCACACTGCTAAACTTTCTATGTTTAGTAAACCATCATAACACACCGCTATACCAAATTTGTTCAATACATAACGCACTGCTAAACATTAATTGTTCAATAAACCACATAACATACCGCTAAACATTACTTGTTCACTAAACCATATATCACACTGCTAAACTTTCTATGTTTAGTAAACCAAAATAACACACCACTATACCAAATTTGTTCAATACATAACGCACTGCTAAGCTTTATTTGTTCAATAAACCAAATAACATATCGCTAAACATTACATGTTCACTAAACCATATATCACGCTGCTAAACTTTCTATGTTTACTAAACCATTATAACACACCGCTATACCAAATTTGTTCAATACATTACGCACTGCTAAACTTTATTTGTTCAATAAACCACATAACATATCGCTAAACATTACTTGTTCACTAAACCCTATATCACACTGCTAAACTTTCTATGTTTAGTAAACCATCATAACACACCGCTATACCAAATTTATTGAATACATAACGCACTGCTAAACTTTATTTGTTCAATAAACCACATAACATACCGCTAAACATTACTTGTTCACTAAACCATATATCACACTGCTAAACTTTCTATGTTTAGTAAACCATCATAACACACCGCTATACCAAATTTATTGAATACATAACGCAGTACTAATCTTTATTTGTTCAATAAACCACATAACATACCGCTAAACATTACTTGTTCACTAAACCATATATCACACTGCTAAACTTTCTATGTTTAGTAAACCATCATAACACACCGCTATACCAAATTTGTTCAATACATAACGCACTGCTAAACTTTATTTGTTCAATAAACCACATAACATATCGCTAAAAATTACTTGTTCACTAAACCATATATCACACTGCTAAACTTTCTATGTTTAGTAAACCATCATAACACACCGCTATACCAAATTTGTTCAATACATTACGCACTGCTAAGCTTTATTTGTTCAATAAACCACATAACATATCGCTAAACATTACATGTTCACTAAACCATATATCAAACTGCTAAACTTTCTATGTTTACTAAACCATTATAACACACCGCTATACCAAATTTGTTCAATACATAACGCACTGCTAAACTTTATTTGTTCAATAAACCACATAACATACCGCTAAACATTACTTGTTCACTAAACCATATATCACACTGCTAAACTTTCTATGTTTAGTAAACCATCATAACACACTGCTATACCAAATTTGTTCAATACATAACGCACTGCTAAACTTTATTTGTTCAATAAACCACATAACATATCGCTAAACATTACATGTTCACTAAACCATATATCACACTGCTAAACTTTCTATGTTTACTAAACCATTATAACACACCGCTATACCAAATTTGTTCAATACATAACGCACTGCTAAACTTTATTTGTTCAATAAACCACATAACATATCGCTAAACATTATTTGTTCACTAAACCATATATCACACTGCTAAACTTTCTATGTTTACTAAACCATCATAACACACCGCTATACCAAATTTGTTCAATACATAACGCACTGCTAAACTTTATTTGTTCAATAAACCACATAACATACCGCTAAACATTACTTGTTCACTAAACCATACATCACACTGCTAAACTTTCTATGTTTAGTAAACCATCATAACACACCGCTATACCAAATTTGTTCAATACATAACGCACTGCTAAACTTTATTTGTTCAATAAACCACATAACATACCGCTAAACATTACATGTTCACTAAACCATATATCACACTGCTAAACTTTCTATGTTTAGTAAATCATCATAACACACCGCTATACCAAATTTGTTTCAAAACATAACGCACTGCTAAACTTTATTTGTTCAATAAACCACATAACATATCGCTAAACATTACTTGTTCACTAAACCATATATCACACTGCTAAACTTTCTATGTTTAGTAAACCATCATAACACACTGCTATACCAAATTTGTTCAATACATAACGCACTGCTAAACTTTATTTGTTCAATAAACCACATAACATATCGCTAAACATTACTTGTTCACTAAACCATATATCACACTGCTAAACTTTCTATGTTTAGTAAACCATCATAACACACTGCTATACCAAATTTGTTCAATACATAACGCACTGCTAAACTTTATTTGTTCAATAAACCACATAACATATCGCTAAACATTATTTGTTCACTAAACCATATATCACACTGCTAAACTTTCTATGTTTACTAAACCATCATAACACACCGCTATACCAAATTTGTTCAATACATAACGCACTGCCAAACTTTATATGTTCAATAAACCACATAACATATCGCTAAACATTACTTGTTCACTAAACCATATATCAAACTGCTAAACTTTCTATGTTTACTAAACCATTATAACACACCGCTATACCAAATTTGTTCAATACATAACGCACTGCTAAACATTAATTGTTCAATAAACCGCATAACATATCAAGCTAAACATTACTTGTTCACTAAACCATATATCACACTGCTAAACTTTCTATGTTTAGTAAACCATCATAACACACCGCTATACCAAATTTATTGAATACATAACGCACTGCTAAACTTTATTTGTTCAATAAACCACATAACATACCGCTAAACATTACTTGTTCACTACACCATATATCACACTGCTAAACTTTCTATGTTTAGTAAACCATCATAACACACCGCTATACCAAATTTGTTCAATACATAACGCACTGCTAAACTTTATTTGTTCAATAAACCACATAACATATCGCTAAAAATTACTTGTTCACTAAACCATATATCACACTGCTAAACTTTCTATGTTTAGTAAACCATCATAACACACCGCTATACCAAATTTGTTCAATACATTACGCACTGCTAAACTTTTATTTGTTCAATAAACCACATAACATATCGCTAAACATTACATGTTCACTAAACCATATATCAAACTGCTAAACTTTCTATGTTTAGTAAAACCATCATAACACACCGCTATACCAAATTTGTTCAATACATTACGCACTGCTAAGCTTTATTTGTTCAATAAACCACATAACATATCGCTAAACATTACATGTTCACTAAACCATATATCAAACTGCTAAACTTTCTATGTTTACTAAACCATTATAACACACCGCTATACCAAATTTGTTCAATACATAACGCACTGCTAAACTTTATTTGTTCAATAAACCACATAACATATCGCTAAACATTATTTGTTCACTAAACCATATATCACACTGCTAAACTTTCTATGTTTACTAAACCATCATAACACACCGCTATACCAAATTTGTTCAGTACATAACGCACTGCTAAACTTTATTTGTTCAATAAACCACATAACATATCGCTAAACATTACTTGTTCACTAAACCATATATCACACTGCTAAACTTTCTATGTTTACTAAACCATCATAACACACCGCTATACCAAATTTGTTCAATACATTACGCACTGCTAAGCTTTATTTGTTCAATAAACCCCCATAACATATCGCTAAACATTACATGTTCACTAAACCATATATCAAGCTGCTAAACTTTCTATGTTTACTAAACCATTATAACACACCGCTATACCAAATTTGTTCAATACATTACGCACTGCTAAACTTTATTTGTTCAATAAACCACATAACATATCGCTAAACATTATTTGTTCACTAAACCATATATCATACTGCTAAACTTTCTATGTTTAGTAAACCATCATAACACACCGCTATACCAAATTTATTGAATACATAACGCACTGCTAAACTTTATTAGTTCAATGAACCACATAACATATCGCTAAACATTACTTTTTCACTAAACCATATATCACACTGCTAAACTTTCTATGTTTACTAAACCATCATAACACACCGCTATACCAAATTTGTTCAATACATTACGCACTGCTAAGCTTTATTTGTTCAATAAACCCCATAACATATCGCTAAACATTACATGTTCACTAAACCATATATCAAGCTGCTAAACTTTCTATGTTTACTAAACCATTATAACACACCGCTATACCAAATTTGTTCAATACATTACGCACTGCTAAACTTTATTTGTTCAATAAACCACATAACATATCGCTAAACATTATTTGTTCACTAAACCATATATCATACTGCTAAACTTTCTATGTTTAGTAAACCATCATAACACACCGCTATACCAAATTTATTGAATACATAACGCACTGCTAAACTTTATTTGTTCAATAAACCACATAACATATCGCTAAACATTACTTGTTCACTAAACCATATATCACACTGCTAAACTTTCTATGTTTAGTAAACCATCATAACACACCGCTATACCAAATTTGTTCAATACATAACGCACTGCTAAACATTAATTGTTCAATAAACCACATAACATACCGCTAAACATTACTTGTTCACTAAACCATATATCACACTGCTAAACTTTCTATGTTTAGTAAACCAAATAACACACCACTATACCAAATTTATTCAATACATAACGCACTGCTAAGCTTTATTTGTTCAATAAACCAAATAACATATCGCTAAACATTACATGTTCACTAAACCATATATCAAGCTGCTAAACTTTCTATGTTTACTAAACCATTATAACACACCGCTATACCAAATTTGTTCAATACATTACGCACTGCTAAACTTTATTTGTTCAATAAACCACATAACATATCGCTAAACATTACTTGTTCACTAAACCATATATCACACTGCTAAACTTTCTATGTTTAGTAAACCATCATAACACACCGCTATACCAAATTTATTGAATACATAACGCACTGCTAAACTTTATTTGTTCAATAAACCACATAACATACCGCTAAACATTACTTGTTCACTAAACCATATATCACACTGCTAAACTTTCTATGTTTAGTAAACCATCATAACACACCGCTATACCAAATTTATTGAACACATAACGCAGTACTAATCTTTATTTGTTCAATAAACCACATAACATACCGCTAAACATTACTTGTTCACTAAACCATATATCACACTGCTAAACTTTCTATGTTTAGTAAACCATCATAACACACCGCTATACCAAATTTGTTCAATACATAACGCACTGCTAAACTTTATTTGTTCAATAAACCGCATAACATATCGCTAAAAATTACTTGTTCACTAAACCATATATCACACTGCTAAACTTTCTATGTTTAGTAAACCATCATAACACACCGCTATACCAAACTTGTTCAATACATTACGCACTGCTAAGCTTTATTTGTTCAATAAACCACATAACATATCGCTAAACATTACATGTTCACTAAACCATATATCAAACTGCTAAACTTTCTATGTTTACTAAACCATTATAACACACCGCTATACCAAATTTGTTCAATACATAACGCACTGCTAAACTTTATTTGTTCAATAAACCACATAACATACCGCTAAACATTACTTGTTCACTAAACCATATATCACACTGCTAAACTTTCTATGTTTAGTAAACCATCATAACACACTGCTATACCAAATTTGTTCAATACATTACGCACTGCTAAGCTTTATTTGTTCAATAAACCACATAACATATCGCTAAACATTACATGTTCACTAAACCATATATCACACTGCTAAACTTTCTATGTTTACTAAACCATTATAACACACCGCTATACCAAATTTGTTCAATACATAACGCACTGCTAAACTTTATTTGTTCAATAAACCACATAACATATCGCTAAACATTATTTGTTCACTAAACCATATATCACACTGCTAAACTTTCTATGTTTACTAAACCATCATAACACACCGCTATACCAAATTTGTTCAGTACATAACGCACTGCCAAACTTTATTTGTTCAATAAACCACATAACATACCGCTAAACATTACTTGTTCACTAAACCATACATCACACTGCTAAACTTTCTATGTTTAGTAAACCATCATAACACACCGCTATACCAAATTTGTTCAATACATAACGCACTGCTAAACTTTAATTGTTCAATAAACCACATAACATACCGCTAAACATTACATGTTCACTAAACCATATATCACACTGCTAAACTTTCTATGTTTAGTAAATCATCATAACACACCGCTATACCAAATTTATTGAAAACATAACGCACTGCTAAACTTTATTTGTTCAATAAACCACATAACATACCGCTAAACATTACTTGTTCACTAAACCATATATCACACTGCTAAACTTTCTATGTTTAGTAAACCATCATAACACACTGCAATACCAAATTTGTTCAATACATAACGCACTGCTAAACTTTATTTGTTCAATAAACCACATAACATATCGCTAAAGATTACTTGTTCACTAAACCATATATCACACTGCTAAACTTTCTATGTTTAGTAAACCATCATAACACACTGCTATACCAAATTTGTTCAATACATAACGCACTGCTAAACTTTATTTGTTCAATAAACCACATAACATATCGCTAAACATTATTTGTTCACTAAACCATATATCACACTGCTAAACTTTCTATGTTTACTAAACCATCATAACACACCGCTATACCAAATTTGTTCAATACATAACGCACTGCCAAACTTTATATGTTCAATAAACCACATAACATATCGCTAAACATTACTTGTTCACTAAACCATATATCACACTGCTAAACTTTCTATGTTTAGTAAACCATCATAACACACCGCTATACCAAATTTGTTCAATACATAACGCACTGCTAAACATTAATTGTTCAATAAACCACATAACATACCGCTAAACATTACATGTTCACTAAACCATATATCACACTGCTAAACTTTCTATGTTTAGTAAACCATCATAACACACCGCTATACCAAATTTGTTCAATACATAACGCACTGCTAAACTTTATTTGTTCAATAAACCACATAACATACCGCTAAACATTACTTGTTCACTAAACCATATATCACACTGCTAAACTTTCTATGTTTACTAAACCATTTTAACACACCGCTATACCAAATTTGTTCAATACATAACGCACTGCTAAACTTTATTTGTTCAATAAACCACATAACGTATCGCTAAACATTATTTGTTCACTAAACCATATATCATACTGCTAAACTTTCTATGTTTAGTACACCATCATAACACACCGCTATACCAAATTTATTCAACACATAACGCAGTACTAATCTTTATTTGTTCAATAAACCACATAACATGCCGCTAAACATTACTTGTTCACTAAACCATATATCACACTGCTAAACTTTCTATGTTTAGTAAACCATCATAACACACCGCTATACCAAATTTTTTCAATACATAACGCACTGCTAAACTTTATTTGTTCAATAAACCGCATAACATATCGCTAAAGATTACTTGTTCACTAAACCATATATCACACTGCTAAACTTTCTATGTTTAGTAAACCATCATAACACACCGCTATACCAAATTTGTTCAATACATTACGCACTGCTAAGCTTTATTTGTTCAATAAAACCACATAACATATCGCTAAACATTACATGTTCACTAAACCATATATCAAACTGCTAAACTTTCTATGTTTACTAAACCATCATAACACACCGCTATACCAAATTTGTTCAATACATAACGCACTGCTAAACTTTATTTGTTCAATAAACCACATAACATACCGCTAAACATTACTTGTTCACTAAACCATATATCACACTGCTAAACTTTCTATGTTTAGTAAA
Organism: Drosophila pruinosa; assembly: GCA_018150935.1. NCBI lineage: Eukaryota > Metazoa > Arthropoda > Insecta > Diptera > Drosophilidae > Drosophila > Drosophila pruinosa. The sequence continues at coordinate 236,162 of JAECWR010000161.1, forward strand.
CCATCATAACACACTGCTATACCAAATTTGTTCAGTACATTACACACTGCTAAGCTTTATTTGTTCAATAAACCACATAACATATCGCTAAACATTACATGTTCACTAAACCATATATCAAACTGCTAAACTTTCTATGTTTACTAAACCATTATAATACACCGCTATGCCAAATTTGTTCAATACATTACATACGCACTGCTAAACTTTATTTGTTCAATAAACCACATAACATATCGCTAAACATTATTTGTTCACTAAACCATATATCACACTGCTAAACTTTCTATGTTTACTAAACCATCATAACACACCGCTATACCAAATTTGTTCAGTACATAACGCACTGCTAAACTTTATTTGTTCAATAAACCACATAACATATCGCTAAACATTACTTTTTCACTAAACCATACATCACACTGCTAAACTTTCTATGTTTAGTAAACCATCATAACACAGCGCTATACCAAATTTGTTCAATACATAACGCACTGCTAAACTTTAATTGTTCAATAAACCACATAACATACCGCTAAACATTACATGTTCACTAAACCATATATCACACTGCTAAACTTTCTATGTTTAGTAAATCATCATAACACACCGCTATACCCAATTTATTGAAAACATAACGCACTGCTAAACTTTATTTGTTCAATAAACCACATAACATACCGCTAAACATTACTTGTTCACTAAACCATATATCACACTGCTAAACTTTCTATGTTTAGTAAACCATCATAACACACTGCTATACCAAATTTGTTCAATACATTACGCACTGCAAAGCTTTATTTGTTTAATAAACCACATAACATATCGCTAAACATTACATGTTCACTAAACCATATATCAAACTGCTAAACTTTCTATGTTTACTAAACCATTATAACACACCGCTATACCAAATTTGTTCAATACATAACGCACTGCTAAACTTTATTTGTTCAATAAACCAGATTACATATCGCTAAACATTATTTGTTCACTAAACCATATATCACACTGCTAAACTTTCTATGTTTACTAAACCATCATAACACACCGCTATACCAAATTTGTTCAATACATAACGCACTGCTAAACTTTAATTGTTCAATAAACCACATAACATACCGCTAAACATTACATGTTCACTAAACCATATATCACACTGCTAAACTTTCTATGTTTAGTAAATCATCATAACACACCGCTATACCAAATTTGTTCAATACATAACGCACTGCTAAACTTTTAATTGTTCAATAAACCACATAACATACCGCTAAACATTACTTGTTCACTAAACCATATTTCACGCTGGCAAACTTTCTATGTTTAGTAAACCATCATAACACACCGCTGTACCAAATTTATTGAATACATAACGCACTGCTAAACTTTATTTGTTCAATAAACCACATAACATATCGCTAAACATTACTTGTTCACTAAACCATATATCACACTGCTAAACTTTCTATGTTTACTAAGCCATCATAAACACCGCTATACCAAACTTGTTCAATACATAACGCACTGCTAAACTTTATTTGTTCAATAAACCACATAACATATCGCTAAACATTACTTGTTCACTAAACCATATATCACACTGCTAAACTTTCTATGTTTAGTAAACCATCATAACACACCGCTATACCAAATTTATTGAAAACATAACGCACTGCTAAACTTTATTTGTTCAATAAACCACATAACATACCGCTAAACATTACTTGTTCACTAAACCATATATCACACTGCTAAACTTTCTATGTTTACTAAACCATCATAACACACTGCAATACCAAATTTGTTCAATACATTACGCACTGCAAGCTTTATTTGTTCAATAAACCACATAACATATCGCTAAACATTACATGTTCACTAAACCATATATCAAACTGCTAAACTTTCTATGTTTACTAAACCATTATAACACACCGCTATACCAAATTTGTTCAATACATAACGCACTGCTAAACTTTATTTGTTCAATAAACCACATAACATATCGCTAAACATTATTTGTTCACTAAACCATATATCACACTGCTAAACTTTCTATGTTTACTAAACCATCATAACACACCGCTATACCAAATTTGTTCAATACATAACGCACTGCCAAACTTTATATGTTCAATAAACCACATAACATATCGCTAAACATTACTTTTTCACTAAACCATATATCACACTGCTAAACTTTCTATGTTTAGTAAACCATCATAACACACCGCTATACCAAATTTGTTCAATACATAACGCACTGCTAAACATTAATTGTTCAATAAACCACATAACATATCGCTAAACATTACATGTTCACTAAACCATATATCACACTGCTAAACTTTCTATGTTTAGTAAACCATCATAACACACCGCTATACCAAATTTGTGCAATACATAACGCACTGCTAAACTTTATTTGTTCAATAAACCACATAACATATCGCTAAACATTACTTGTTCACTAAACCATATATCACACTGCTAAACTTTCTATGTTTACTAAACCATTTTAACACACCGCTATACCAAATTTGTTCAATACATAACGCACTGCTAACTCTATTTGTTCAATAAACCACATAACGTATCGCTAAACATTATTTGTTCACTAAACCATATATCATACTGCTAAACTTTCTATGTTTAGTACACCATCATAACACACCGCTATACCAAATTTATTGAACACATAACGCAGTACTAATCTTTATTTGTTCAATAAACCACATAACATGCCGCTAAACATTACTTGTTCACTAAACCATATATCACACTGCTAAACTTTCTATGTTTAGTAAACCATCATAACACACCGCTATACCAAATTTTTTCAATACATAACGCACTGCTAAACTTTATTTGTTCAATAAACCACATAACATATCGCTAAACATTACTTGTTCACTAAACCATATATCACACTGCTAAACTTTCTATGTTTAGTAAACCATCATAACACACCGCTATACCAAATTTGTTCAATACATTACGCACTGCTAAGCTTTATTTGTTCAATAAACCACATAACATCTCGCTAAACATTACATGTTCACTAAACCATATATCAAACTGCTAAACTTTCTATGTTTACTAAACCATTATAACACACCGCTATACCAAATTTGTTCAATACATAACGCACTGCTAAACTTTATTTGTTCAATAAACCACATAACATACCGCTAAACATTACTTGTTCACTAAACCATATATCACACTGCTAAACTTTCTATGTTTAGTAAACCATCATAACACACCGCTATACCAAATTTGTTCAGTACATAACACACTGCTAAGCTTTATTTGTTCAATAAACCACATAACATATCGCTAAACATTACATGTTCACTAAACCATATATCAAACTGCTAAACTTTCTATGTTTACTAAACCATTATAATACACCGCTATGCCAAATTTGTTCAATACATTACGCACTGCTAAACTTTATTTGTTCAATAAACCACATAACATATCGCTAAACATTATTTGTTCACTAAACCATATATCACACTGCTAAACTTTCTATGTTTACTAAACCATCATAACACACCGCTATACCAAATTTGTTCAGTACATAACGCACTGCTAAACTTTATTTGTTCAATAAACCACATAACATATCGCTAAACATTACTTGTTCACTAAACCATACATCACACTGCTAAACTTTCTATGTTTAGTAAACCATCATAACACACCGCTATACCAAATTTGTTCAATACATAACGCACTGCTAAACTTTAATTGTTCAATAAACCACATAACATATCGCTAAACATTACATGTTCACTAAACCATATATCACACTGCTAAACTTTCTATGTTTAGTAAACCATCATAACACACCGCTATACCAAATTTATTGAAAACATAACGCACTGCTAAACTTTATTTGTTCAATAAACCACATAACATACCGCTAAACATTACTTGTTCACTAAACCATATATCACACTGCTAAACTTTCTATGTTTAGTAAACCATCATAACACACTGCTATACCAAATTTGTTCAATACATAACGCACTGCTAAACTTTATTTGTTTAATAAACCACATAACATATCGCTAAACATTACATGTTCACTAAACCATATATCACACTGCTAAACTTTCTATGTTTACTAAACCATCATAACACACCGCTATACCAAATTTGTTCAATACATAACGCACTGCTAAACTTTATTTGTTCAATAAACCAGATTACATATCGCTAAACATTATTTGTTCACTAAACCATATATCACACTGCTAAACTTTCTATGTTTACTAAACCATCATAACACACCGCTATACCAAATTTGTTCAATACATAACGCACTGCTAAACTTTTTAATTGTTCAATAAACCACATAACATATCGCTAAACATTACATGTTCACTAAACCATATATCACACTGCTAAACTTTCTATGTTTAGTAAATCATCATAACACACCGCTATACCAAATTTGTTCAATACATAACGCACTGCTAAACTTTAATTGTTCAATAAACCACATAACATACCGCTAAACATTACTTGTTCACTAAACCATATATCACACTGCTAAACTTTCTATGTTTAGTAAACCATCATAACACACCGCTTTACCAAATTTATTGAATACATAACGCACTGCTAAACTTTATTTGTTCAATAAACCACATAACATATCGCTAAACATTACTTGTTCACTAAACCATATATCACACTGCTAAACTTTCTATGTTTACTAAACCATCATAACACACCGCTATACCAAACTTGTTCAATACATAACGCACTGCTAAACTTTATTTGTTCAATAAACCACATAACATATCGCTAAACATTACTTGTTCACTAAACCATATATCACACTGCTAAACTTTCTATGTTTAGTAAACCATCATAACACACCGCTATACCAAATTTATTGAATACATAACGCACTGCTAAACTTTATTTGTTCAATAAACCACATAACATACCGCTAAACATTACTTGTTCACTAAACCATATATCACACTGCTAAACTTTCTATGTTTACTAAACCATCATAACACACCGCTATACCAAATTTGTTCAATACATAACGCACTGCTAAACTTTATTTGTTCAATAAACCACATAACATATCGCTAAAAATTACTTGTTCACTAAACCATATATCACACTGCTAAACTTTCTATGTTTAGTAAACCATCATAACACACCGCTATACCAAATTTGTTCAATACATAACGCACTGCTAAGCTTTATTTGTTCAATAAACCACATAACATATCGCTAAACATTACATGTTCACTAAACCATATATCAAACTGCTAAACTTTCTATGTATACTAAACCATTATAACACACCGCTATACCAAATTTGTTCAATACATAACGCACTGCTAAACTTTATTTGTTCAATAAACCACATAACATACCGCTAAACATTACTTGTTCACTAAACCATATATCACACTGCTAAACTTTCTATGTTTAGTAAACCATCATAACACACTGCTATATCAAATTTGTTCAATACATTACGCACTGCTAAGCTTTATTTGTTCAATAAACCACATAACATATCGCTAAACATTACATGTTCACTAAACCATATATCAAACTGCTAAACTTTCTATGTTTACTAACCCATTATAACACACCGCTATACCAAATTTGTTCAATACATAACGCACTGCTAAACTTTATTTGTTCAATAAACCACATAACATACCGCTAAACATTACTTGTTCACTAAACCATATATCACACTGCTAAACTTTCTATGTTTACTAAACCATCATAACACACCGCTATACCAAATTTGTTCAATACATAACGCACTGCTAAACTTTATTTGTTCAATAAACCACATAACGTATCGCTAAACATTATTTGTTCACTAAACCATATATCACACTGCTAAACTTTCTATGTTTAGTACACCATCATAACACACCGCTATACCAAATTTATTGAACACATAACGCACTACTAATCTTTATTTGTTCAATAAACCACATAACATACCGCTAAACATTACCTGTTCACTAAACCATATATCACACTGCTAAACTTTCTATGTTTAGTAAACCATCATAACACACCGCTATACCAAATTTGTTCAATACATAACGCACTGCTAAACTTTAATTGTTCAATAAACCACATAACATACCGCTAAACATTACTTGTTCACTAAACCATATTTCACGCTGGCAAACTTTCTATGTTTAGTAAACCATCATAACACACCGCTATACCAAATTTATTGAATACATAACGCACTGCTAAACTTTATTTGTTCAATAAACCACATAACATATCGCTAAACATTACTTGTTCACTAAACCATATATCACACTGCTAAACTTTCTATGTTTACTAAGCCATCATAAACACCGCTATACCAAACTTGTTCAATACATAACGCACTGCTAAACTTTATTTGTTCAATAAACCACATAACATATCGCTAACATTACTTGTTCACTAAACCATATATCACACTGCTAAACTTTCTATGTTTAGTAAACCATCATAACACACCGCTATACCAAATTTATTGAAAACATAACGCACTGCTAAACTTTATTTGTTCAATAAACCACATAACATACCGCTAAACATTACTTGTTCACTAAACCATATATCACACTGCTAAACTTTCTATGTTTACTAAACCATCATAACACACCGCTATACCAAATTTGTTCAATACATAACGCACTGCTAAACTTTATTTGTTCAATAAACCGCATAACATATCGCTAAAGATTACTTGTTCACTAAACCATATATCACACTGCTAAACTTTCTATGTTTAGTAAACCATCATAACACACCGCTATACCAAATTTGTTCAATACATTACGCACTGCTAAGCTTTATTTGTTCAATAAACCACATAACATATCGCTAAACATTACATGTTCACTAAACCATATATCAAACTGCTAAACTTTCTATGTTTACTAAACCATTATAACACACCGCTATACCAAATTTGTTCAATACATAACGCACTGCTAAACTTTATTTGTTCAATAAACCACATAACATACCGCTAAACATTACTTTTTCACTAAACCATATATCACACTGCTAAACTTTCTATGTTTAGTAAACCATCATAACACACTGCTATACCAAATTTGTTCAATACATTACGCACTGCTAAGCTTTATTTGTTCAATAAACCACATAACATATCGCTAAACATTACATGTTCACTAATCCATATATCAAACTGCTAAACTTTCTATGTTTACTAAACCATTATAACACACCGCTATACCAAATTTGTTCAATACATAACGCACTGCTAAACTTTATTTGTTCAATAAACCACATAACATACCGCTAAACATTACTTGTTCACTAAACCATATATCACACTGCTAAACTTTCTATGTTTAGTAAACCATCATAACACACTGCTATACCAAATTTGTTCAATACATTACGCACTGCTAAGCTTTATTTGTTCAATAAACCACATAACATATCGCTAAACATTACATGTTCACTAAACCATATATCAAACTGCTAAACTTTCTATGTTTACTAAACCATTATAACACACCGCTATACCAAATTTGTTCAATACATAACGCACTGCTAAACTTTATTTGTTCAATAAACCCACATAACATATCGCTAAACATTATTTGTTCACTAAACCATATATCACACTGCTAAACTTTCTATGTTTACTAAACCATCATAACACACCGCTATACCAAATTTGTTCAGTACATAACGCACTGCCAAACTTTATTTGTTCAATAATCCACATAACATATCGCTAAACATTACTTTTTCACTAAACCATATATCACACTGTTAAACTTTCTATGTTTAGTAAACCATCATAACACACCGCTATACCAAATTTGTTCAATACATAACGCACTGCTAAACTTTATTTGTTCAATAAACCACATAACATACCGCTAAACATTACTTGTTCACTAAACCATATATCACACTGCTAAACTTTCTATGTTTAGTAAATCATCATAACACACCGCTATACAAAATTTGTTCAATACATAACGCACTGCTAAACTTTAATTGTTCAATAAACCACATAACATACCGCTAAACATTACTTGTTCACTAAACCATATTTCACGCTGGCAAACTTTCTATGTTTAGTAAACCATCATAACACACCGCTATACCAAATTTGTTCAATACATTACGCACTGCAAAGCTTTATTTGTTCAATAAACCACATAACATATCGCTAAACATTACATGTTCACTAAACCATATATCAAACTGCTAAACTTTCTGTTTACTAAACCATTATAACACACCGCTATACCAAATCTGTTCAACACATAACGCACTGCTAAACTTTATTTGTTCAATAAACCACATAACATATCGCTAAACATTATTTGTTCACTAAACCATATATCACACTGCTAAACTTTCTATGTTTACTAAACCATCATAACACACCGCTATACCAAATTTGTTCAATACATAACGCACTGCCAAACTTTATTTGTTCAATAAACCACATAACATATCGCTAAACATTACTTTTTCACTAAACCATATATCACACTGCTAAACTTTCTATGTTTAGTAAACCATCATAACACACCGCTATACCAAATTTGTTCAATACATAACGCACTGCTAAACTTTAATTGTTCAATAAACCACATAACATACCGCTAAACATTACATGTTCACTAAACCATATATCACACTGCTAAACTTTCTATGTTTAGTAAATCATCATAACACACCGCTATACCAAATTTGTTCAATACATAACGCACTGCTAAACTTTAATTGTTCAATAAACCACATAACATACCGCTAAACATTACTTGTTCACTAAACCATATTTCACGCTGGCAAACTTTCTATGTTTAGTAAACCATCATAACACACCGCTATACCAAATTTATTGAATACATAACGCACTGCTAAACTTTATTTGTTCAATAAACCACATAACATATCGCTAAACATTATTTGTTCACTAAACCATATATCACACTGCTAAAGTTTCTATGTTTACTAAGCCATCATGAACACCGCTATACCAAACTTGTTCAATACATAACGCACTGCTAAACTTTATTTGTTCAATAAACCGCATAACATATCGCTAAAGATTACTTGTTCACTAAACCATATATCACACTGCTAAACTTTCTATGTTTAGTAAACCATCATAACACACCGCTATACCAAATTTGTTCAATACATAACGCACTGCTAACTCTATTTGTTCAATAAACCACATAACGTATCGCTAAACATTATTTGTTCACTAAACCATATATCATACTGCTAAACTTTCTATGTTTAGTACACCATCATAACACACCGCTATACCAAATTTATTGAACACATAACGCATTACTAATCTTTATTTGTTCAATAAACCACATAACATACCGCTAAACATTACTTGTTCACTAAACCATATATCACACTGCTAAACTTTCTATGTTTAGTAAACCATCATAACACACTGCTATACCAAATTTGTTCAATACATTACGCACTGCTAAGCTTTATTTGTTCAATAAACCACATAACATATCGCTAAACATTACATGTTCACTAAACCATATATCAAACTGCTAAACTTTCTATGTTTACTAAACCATTATAACACACCGCTATACCAAATTTGTTCAATACATAACGCACTGCTAAACTTTATTTGTTCAATAAACCACATAACATATCGCTAAACATTATTTGTTCACTAAACCATATATCACACTGCTAAACTTTCTATGTTTACTAAACCATCATAACACACCGCTATACCAAATTTGTTCAGTACATAACGCACTGCCAAACTTTATTTGTTCAATAATCCACATAACATATCGCTAAACATTACTTTTTCACTAAACCATACATCACACTGCTAAACTTTCTATGTTTAGTAAACCATCATAACACACCGCTATACCAAATTTGTTCAATACATAACGCACTGCTAAACTTTATTTGTTCAATAAACCACATAACATACCGCTAAACATTACATGTTCACTAAACCATATATCACACTGCTAAACTTTCTATGTTTAGTAAATCATCATAACACACCGCTATACAAAATTTGTTCAATACATAACGCACTGCTAAACTTTAATTGTTCAATAAACCACATAACATACCGCTAAACATTACTTGTTCACTAAACCATATTTCACGCTGGCAAACTTTCTATGTTTAGTAAACCATCATAACACACCGCTATACCAAATTTGTTCAATACATTACGCACTGCAAAGCTTTATTTGTTCAATAAACCACATAACATATCGCTAAACATTACATGTTCACTAAACCATATATCAAACTGCTAAACTTTCTATGTTTAGTAAACCATCATAACACACCGCTATACCAAATTTGTTCAATACATTACGCACTGCAAAGCTTTATTTGTTCAATAAACCACATAACATATCGCTAAACATTACATGTTCACTAAACCATATATCAAACTGCTAAACTTTCTATGTTTACTAAACCATTATAACACACCGCTATACCAAATTTGTTCAATACATAACGCACTGCTAAACTTTATTTGTTCAATAATCCACATAACATATCGCTAAACATTATTTGTTCACTAAACCATATATCACACTGCTAAACTTTCTATGTTTACTAAACCATCATAACACACCGCTATACCAAATTTGTTCAATACATAACGCACTGCCAAACTTTATTTGTTCAATAAACCACATAACATATCGCTAAACATTACATGTTCACTAAACCATATATCACACTGCTAAACTTTCTATGTTTAGTAAACCATCATAACACACCGCTATACCAAATTTGTTCAATACATAACGCACTGCTAAACTTTATTTGTTCAATAAACCACATAACATACCGCTAAACATTACTTGTTCACTAAACCATATATCACACTGCTAAACTTTCTATGTTTAGTAAACCATCATAACACACTGCTATCCCAAATTTGTTCAATACATTACGCACTGCTAAGCTTTATTTGTTCAATAAACCACATAACATATCGCTAAACATTACATGTTCACTAAACCATATATCAAACTGCTAAACTTTCTATGTTTACTAACCCATTATAACACACCGCTATACCAAATTTGTTCAATACATAACGCACTGCTAAACTTTATTTGTTCAATAAACCACATAACATACCGCTAAACATTACTTGTTCACTAAACCATATATCACACTGCTAAACTTTCTATGTTTAGTAAACCATCATAACACACTGCTATACCAAATTTGTTCAATACATTACGCACTGCTAAGCTTTATTTGTTCAATAAACCACATAACATACCGCTAAACATTACTTGTTCACTAAACCATATATCACACTGCTAAACTTTCTATGTTTAGTAAACCATCATAACACACCGCTATACCAAATTTGTTCAATACATAACGCACTGCTAACTCTATTTGTTCAATAAACCACATAACGTATCGCTAAACATTATTTGTTCACTAAACCATATATCATACTGCTAAACTTTCTATGTTTAGTACACCATCATAACACACCGCCATACCAAATTTATTGAACACATAACCCAGTACTAATCTTTATTTGTTCAATAAACCACATAACATACCGCTAAACATTACCTGTTCACTAAACCATATATCACACTGCTAAACTTTCTATGTTTAGTAAACCATCATAACACACCGCTATACCAAATTTGTTCAATACATAACGCACTGCTAAACTTTAATTGTTCAATAAACCACATAACATACCGCTAAACATTACATGTTCACTAAACCATATATCACACTGCTAAACTTTCTATGTTTAGTAAATCATCATAACACACCGCTATACAAAATTTGTTCAATACATAACGCACTGCTAAACTTTAATTGTTCAATAAACCACATAACATACCGCTAAACATTACTTGTTCACTAAACCATATTTCACGCTGGCAAACTTTCTATGTTTAGTAAACCATCATAACACACCGCTATACCAAATTTATTGAATACATAACGCACTGCTAAACTTTATTTGTTCAATAAACCACATAACATATCGCTAAACATTATTTGTTCACTAAACCATATATCACACTGCTAAACTTTCTATGTTTACTAAGCCATCATGAACACCGCTATACCAAACTTGTTCAATACATAACGCACTGCTAAACTTTATTTGTTCAATAAACCGCATAACATATCGCTAAAGATTACTTGTTCACTAAACCATATATCACACTGCTAAACTTTCTATGTTTAGTAAACCATCATAACACACCGCTATACCAAATTTGTTCAATACATAACGCACTGCTAACTCTATTTGTTCAATAAACCACATAACGTATCGCTAAACATTATTTGTTCACTAAACCATATATCATACTGCTAAACTTTCTATGTTTAGTACACCATCATAACACACCGCTATACCAAATTTATTGAACACATAACGCAGTACTAATCTTTATTTGTTCAATAAACCACATAACATACCGCTAAACATTACTTGTTCACTAAACCATATATCACACTGCTAAACTTTCTATGTTTAGTAAACCATCATAACACACCGCTATACCAAATTTGTTCAATACATAACGCACTGCTAAACTTTATTTGTTCAATAAACCACATAACATATCGCTAAACATTATTTGTTCACTAAACCATATATCACACTGCTAAACTTTCTATGTTTACTAAACCATCATAACACACCGCTATACCAAATTTGTTCAGTACATAACGCACTGCCAAACTTTATTTGTTCAATAATCCACATAACATATCGCTAAACATTACTTTTTCACTAAACCATACATCACACTGCTAAACTTTCTATGTTTAGTAAACCATCATAACACACCGCTATACCAAATTTGTTCAATACATAACGCACTGCTAAACTTTATTTGTTCAATAAACCACATAACATACCGCTAAACATTACATGTTCACTAAACCATATATCCCACTGCTAAACTTTCTATGTTTAGTAAACCATCATAACACACCGCTATACCAAATTTGTTCAATACATAACGCACTGCTAAACTTTAATTGTTCAATAAACCACATAACATACCGCTAAACATTACTTGTTCACTAAACCATATTTCACGCTGGCAAACTTTCTATGTTTAGTAAACCATCATAACACACCGCTATACCAAATTTGTTCAATACATTACGCACTGCAAACTTTTATTTGTTCAATAAACCACATATTACACTGCTAAACTTTCTATGTTTAGTAAACCATCATAACACACCGCTAAACCAAATTTGTTAATACATTACGCACTGCTAAACTTTATTTGTTCAATAAACCACATAACATATCGCTAAACATTACATGTTCACTAAACCATATCTCAAACTGCTAAACTTTCTATGTATACTAAACCATTATAACACACCGCTATACCAAATTTGTTCAATACATAACGCACTGCTAAACTTTATTTGTTCAATAAACCACATAACATACCGCTAAACATTACTTGTTCACTAAACCATATATCACACTGCTAAACTTTCTATGTTTAGTAAACCATCATAACACACCGCTATACCAAATTTGTTCAATACATAACGCACTGCTAAACTTTATTTGTTCAATAAACCACATAACATACCGCTAAACATTACTTGTTCACTAAACCATATATCACACTGCTAAACTTTCTATGTTTAGTAAACCATCATAACACACTGCTATACCAAATTTGTTCAATACATAACGCACTGCTAAGCTTTTATTTGTTCAATAAACCACATAACATATCGCTAAACATTACATGTTCACTAAACCATATATCAAACTGCTAAACTTTCTATGTTTAGTAAACCATCATAACACACCGCTATACCAAATTTGTTCAATACATAACGCACTGCTAAACTTTATTTGTTCAATAAACCACATAACATATCGCTAAACATTATTTGTTCACTAAACCATATATTATACTGCTAAACTTTCTATGTTTAGTAAACCATCATAACACACCGCTATACCAAATTTGTTCAATACATAACGCACTGCTAAACTTTATTTGTTCAATAAACCACATAACATATCGCTAAACATTATTTGTTCACTAAACCATATATCACACTGCTAAACTTTCTATGTTTACTAAACCATCATAACACACCGCTATACCAAATTTGTTCAGTACATAACGCACTGCCAAACTTTATTTGTTCAATAAACCACATAACATATCGCTAAACATTACTTTTTCACTAAACCATACATCACACTGCTAAACTTTCTATGTTTAGTAAACCATCATAACACACCGCTATACCAAATTTGTTCAATACATAACGCACTGCTAAACTTTAATTGTTCAATAAACCACATAACATACCGCTAAACATTACATGTTCACTAAACCATATATCACACTGCTAAACTTTCTATGTTTAGTAAACCATCATAACACACCGCTATACCAAATTTATTGAATACATAACGCACTGCTAAACTTTATTTGTTCAATAAACCACATAACATATCGCTAAACATTATTTGTTCACTAAACCATATATCACACTGCTAAACTTTCTATGTTTAGTAAACCATCATAACACACCGCTTTACCAAATTTGTTTAGTAAGTAACGCACTGTTAAACTTTACTTTTTCAATTATTTTCTTAACATTCCACATTTAGATATTGCATAACTAAATTTGTTCAATCTCCCAAATATTTAATTTTTTGTATATATCGATATTATGTAACATACATAGTAAGCCAATCATGTACATAATATTATTGAAAGTATGTTATTGTGAAATTTAATAATTATTTATTATCTTCTCATTCTGAGCATAAATACGAATACATATTCTATTGCTATAAGTGAGTTATTTTATAACCAACTTTTTTTTAGCCGGGCAATTTCTTAAATTAGTATATAACATATACTTTTCATTATTTATACGTTAATGTATATATGCGCACATATATTAAATATTTATATATATTTTGTAACGACGCAAGGTCGCACAATGAAAATATATATTAAGACTTAGCGGCATGGAGCCCAATATTACAACATTATTATTATTTATTAAGACCTAGCGGCACGGAGCCCAATATTACAACATTATTATTATTTATTAAGACTTAACGGCACGGAGCCCAGTATTATTATTATTATATTAAATATAGAATAAGAAATTCCAACAGTTAATATTAATGTTAGCATAAGGGAGCGTCATAGGGAGCAAATCAGCGCACTGTTAGCGACGCACGAAAGAGTAAGGGCTTGAACAGCTGCGATAACGGCGACGCTACGTTAACAGCAGCACTAACAGCGTCGCTACAGCAATAGCAGCGCTGCGTTAACAGCGAACAAGCGATCGGCAGCGCGGCCGCCGGCTATAAAAGCAGCGCGCCTGCCATAGAGACTTCACTTAGTGTTCGGCTCCGGCCTAGTCAACAGCAGCAGCAGGAACAGCTCGGGTAAGTCTTCAAGTCTCTAAACTAACTAACTAACTAGCTGGGCAACTTGGACTCGGTTTTCGAATCAGTCCAAGCGCTAGCATCAGAGGCCGGTTTACGAACCGCCTTGGAAGCAAGCGACGCCACTAGGGAGTCCGAGATTGGTTTTCGAATCACCTCACGGGCACCACTTCTCTGGAACCGGACTGGGAACTGGTTTACGAATCATCCCCACGTGCCTTAGGACTAATCAACGTAGCTTGGCACCGGACCTGGTTTTCGAATCGGCCCCGAGCTTGCCTCTTAGGTCGGTTTACGAATCGCCTCAGGAGCAAGCGACGCCACTAGGGAGTGGGAGGCAGGTTTCCGAACCGTCTCACGGGCACCACTCTACTGGAGACAACCTGGGAACCGGCTTATGAACCGGTCCCGCGTAGAGTAAAACCCCTCCTACTAACACCCCTTGAACAGACCAGACGCAGTGCATCCAGTACCGACCCTGACAGACCACACCCACATATCGCAGGAAAACCCGCCTCACCGGTTTCCCCGACACGGAACGGTTCAGGCCACATACCGGATCATCCACTGGCATTTCTGGCCAGGATTCGGTCACCGGCACCGCCTCATGCAACTCGCGTATCGCCGGAACACCCACCTCATCGGCTTCCCTGACACGGAACGGTTCAGGCCGTATACCGGATCATCCGTTGGACATCTCTGGCCAGGATTCAGTCACCGGCACAGCCTCGTGCAACCCTCATATCGCAGGAAGATCCGCCTCACCGGCCTCCCCGACACGGGACAACTCAGGTGGCATACCGGATCATCCGCTGGACATATCTTGTCAATCCATTCACTATCTTGTCAATCCATTAACTAGTATAGGCTCCGATCAATAAACCTCCATAACCCCGTGCTTCTAGTCTCTCTGTGAGGGTGGTAAAATATCTTTTACAGGTAAACGAACTAACGGTAAGTCCTACACAAAACAATTTCTGTAGGTCGACCTGGACACCCGCCAGCTACTCCCGGGTCGCTCCAAAAAGAGGTCATTACAGTGGCGCCCGAGCAGGGACCCTGATTAGTTCATTTACCCTACAAGAATACCACTCTCTACTATGGCTGAGAACCACCCTGCCAAACTTCCACGCGGGTGGATAAATAACGTCCCGAAACCACAACTGGAATCGTATGCCAAGGAGTTCGGGCTAGAAACCGAAGCACTCTCAGACAACCTCCGGAAGCAGGTATCTGAATTCATCCGGAATTCTGAGGGTAACAGCGCGCTGCATACAAGGGTACTCGCACTCGCCGCGAAGTATAATCGGTCTACATCCCCCGCCCCGTCAACCAGTCACAGACCACCCACACCCGCAACGCAGGGTGTGAAACTGATGACACTACCGCCACCCGAGGACACGATAATCCACAAGACGGACCTGTCGTTTGAAACCTCTGGGAGTGGCACGCAGGAACCACCAGCACTAGCAACCGCAAACTCTATGAAAACAGAACTAGCTATCAGCACCCCGAATAACCCAATCACGACGGGAACCTACAGACATCCGCCAGGGACCCCCACGATTAATCTGCTGACCGCCGAAACAGGATGGCACCCAGTACCAACGGTCTCTCGTAGTCTGACGACTGCAATAAACACCGGGACCCCATCAGGGTTGCCAGAAACCCAGCCGGGTACCGCCCACACGACCCACGAACATCAACCCCAGTTAGTTATCAGTAACCCGGGTACCCCATCACCACCATCAGTACTACGGTCCACCCGTGTCTCCGCCATCGGATTAGTTAAGAGCTGGGGGCTGGAGTTTAACGGACATGGGGGCCCACTGGAATTCCTAAGCCGCGCAGAGGAATTGGCCGGCCCTTATAATGTCGAGTTAGACCACGTAGCGGCCGCTATGGTAATACTGCTCCAAGGAGACGCCTTGGACTGGTGGCACACTCATCCGGTCACCATGCCCGACTGGGCCACGTTCAAGACCGAGTTTATGGGGTACTACGTACCACCTGACCACCAGGAACGTGCCTTGGAACAGACGACGCTACACCACCAGAGGCCTGGGGAACCAGCTAAGATCTTTGTCCAGGACTTACGGAAGATCATGCGGTTCACAAACCTCAACGAGGAACAGAAGTTGGGATGGGTGTATCGTAACAGCAGCATCCCGTTTAAACACTACGCGAAACGACGAGACATCCGGGACCTGTCGGAATACTTACGACTCGCCTCTGACCTCTGACCTTCGCCGTTACAACCACCAAACGAAATCGCATTATCGCGCACCGCCGTTCACCAATCACCCAGAGCGGACCGATGCATGCGATGTGGCGAAGCCGGTCACTACGCCAGGCAATATCTTAACCCAGTCTGGAGTGTTGGGTATGCGGAAAGGTCGGGATTTGAACTATAGATTATTGTCGGCGAAAAGAGGGAAACGGAAGCGGTCCCGGGGACAAGCCGGACACCCCAGGGCCCACCCAACTCCCGCGAAGATACCACAGGCTTAGAATTCGACGGACGACGCCTCCTCGCCCAAATAACAACAGAGGCAGGACCAATTCAGGGCGCCGTCGACACCCGAAGTCATTGGCCACGTTCTCTTCGGCATTGACTTCTTGGAAAGGTTCGAAACAACATTTTCCTGCGGCGGATTCACTCTCGACCTCAGAAGCAAAAATTCGAGAAAGGAACGTCGAAAATATCGTCGAATCGCAAGGGAGGAGATCTCGCCGGACATACCCGTAGCAGCCACCCACACAGACGATATCGCAGGAGTGGGGACGCACAGGTCCAGGCTTTCCTCACGACCGAGCTAGCACGGTTCGAAGGGATGAGCGGTACCAGTCCCATAACCAGTCATCGAATCCATATGAAAGATTCTCAACCTATCAAACAGAGATACTACCTCCGTAACCCGGCAATGCAGAGTATCATCAACCAACAGGTGGACGAATTAATCGAACAACGCCAGATAGAACCGTCCCATTCTGCTTACAGCGCTCCGGTGGTGCTAGTCAGGAAGAAAAATAACGACTGGAGGTTATGAATCGACTACCGGCAACTCAACGCTCATTCCAAGCGGGACGCCTATCCTCTGTCCAGAATGGACCATATCCTGCAACAACTACGGGAAGCCAGATACATCAGAGATGGCCCAGAGATGGAACCATACGCATTTGCGTACTTGGATGATATCGTGGTCATCGGAAGGTCACCACAAGAACATTTGGAGAAACTGGCCGAAGTTTTTCGGCGATTAAGCAAGGCAAATCTCCGTATAAACCCGGATAAGTGCCACTTCTTCCAAAAAGAGCTCAAGTACTTGGGACATGTGGTGAATCGCGACAAAATCCACACGGATCCTGACAAAACTAAGGCGATCCAGCAGCTGCCAAGACCACAGACTACGAAAGACGTACACAGCTTCTTGGGGGTCGCATCGTGATATCGGCGCTTCGTACCAAACTTCACCGAGATTGCCAAACTAATGTTCGCTCTACTCAAGAAGGGTAGAAAGTTCGAGTGGTCCGACGAACACGAACCGGCTTTCATAGCCCTAAAACAACTCCTAACGCAAGCACCCGTACTAGCATGTCCAGACTTTACGAAACCATTCGTCTTACAAACCGACGCTAGCGACAGTGGACTCGGCTTTGTTCTCACGCAAGAGTACGAAGAGGGCGAACGCATTATCGAATACGCCAGTCGGAAGCTCCAGCAGGCCGAAATAAATTACTCGGCAACGGAAAAGGAGTGCTTGGCCATCCTCTGGGGAATTCAGAAAATGAGGATGTACCTCGAAGGCTATCACTTTATCGTGGTCACTGACCATCTGGCACTAAAATGGCTAAACACCATAAAAAGCCCCTCGGGACGGATAGCCAGATGGGCCTTAGCCTTGCAGCCTTTCTCTTTCGAAGTTCGGTACCGGAAAGGCAAGCTAAACGTTGTCGCAGGCGCGTTGTCACGGACCCCGGAGGAAGAAATACATCAAATCGAAGTCGAGGACGACCCCTAGATCTGCAATAAACTCAAGGCCATTCGAGAAAAACAGCAGGATTGGCCGGACTACGTTACCAAGGGTGGGGGCCTATACCGACACATTCCGTCATGGGCCGCCAACGAAGACGCCCAACCATGGAAACTGTGCGTCCCTAGGCGACCACGGGTATTAGAAGAGAACCATGGCCATCCCACAGCCGGACACACGGGAATACGACGGACCAAACACCGAATAATGCTTAAATACTACTGGCCCGGAATGCACCGAGACATTACGAAGTTCGTTCGTCAGTGTCAGAACTGCCAGCAACACAATGTATCCCAACAGAAAGCAGCAGGCAAGATGCTCACGCAAGTCGCCCAAGCCCCCTGGGAAACCATCTGCATCGACTATGTGGGACCACTACTACGCTCATCACATGGAAACACAATGTTGTTAGTCTGCCTGGACAAGTTCTCTAAATGGATAGAGATGGCCGTCGTCCGGAAGGATACAGCTGAAGTAGTGATCAAAATTCTCAGAGAACGTATCCTAGCACGAGGAGGAACACCGAAACTTATAATTTCGGACAACGGGGTACAGTCCACTAGTAGGAAGGTGAAAGCTCAGATGGAAAAATGGGGCATCAAGCATCAGTTTACCGCCCCATACACCCCACAGGAAAACCCCGCGGAAAGAGCCAATCGAACATTGAAAACGATGATCGCCCAATTCTCAGGAAACAGTCAGAACCACTGGGACGAACCACTCCCCGAGTTGAGTTTGGCCCTCAACAGCAGTCGATCCGAAGCAACAGGTTACACACTCGCCTACATATTGTTCGGACGGGAGTTGAGACTACCAGGTAACATGTTCGATGAACAGAGCTCCGGATCGGCCATGGTTGACGAAGACCAAACTACCCGACTGTTACGGATCCAAGAAACAGGTGAAATTGTACGGCAAAACATGGAGAGAGCAGTAACAAACCAAGCACACGCGTACAATTTACGTAAAGGGAATCGGTGATACGATCTGGTCCGCCACCATCCGTTGTCGAAGGCCGTAGAAGGCTTCACGGCAAAGCTGGCACCCCGCCTCGACGGACCATATACCGTTGTAGTATGCGCCTATGTAATATTAAGAACATTAAGTATATTAAGTACAATAGTACTTAAAGAATACAAACACATAGTAGCACTTTGTTCCTATGTTTATGCAACCAATAAAGCCCAAGTCGGATGCTGCTGGCGTATCCGGCAGCGCAGCTACGCGGCTTAGCTTTAATCGAAATATATTTAAGAATTACAGATCAGACACCTTTTTGGAGTTGAACTGGCAGAACCTTTTCTGCCAAGTTATAATTATTTAAAAAAGAAAAATAAAGAAAAGTGGTGTTATAAATGATATTGGTCTACACATTACGTGGCGACCGTGACAGTCGTCCAACGTTGGATTAACAATATCAAAGAAGTCTAAGGAACGACAAAACAGCAACGTTGGACAGGAAGACGGGCAACTGGTCAATGGATGACTGGGATAAAGAAAACCAGTACCCTAATAAACTAATATTAGGAGACGACGACATATTTCAAACAATAAATGAAGCACTGGAAGATATAGACGATGAGGATTGGGACCTAATCCAACAATTGATCAGTGAGTCGAGCCAGTACATGGCATCGCACAGAAATTAAAAAAAAAAAAGGACTGGAACAAGGAGAACAAATCTGAGTGATTAGAGTTATATCGAGGAATGGGAAAGCACCGCGGCGGTCTGAAAACAAAGCTGAACAAACGTATAGCCCACGTAAGGTGGCTAATATACGGTCAGCAGACGCCACCGGTTTGGTCGAAAGCTCTAAAGCTACATGCAGAGCTAGACCCTTTGCTGCAATATCAGCAAGATTTAAAAACCCAAAAACTCAATAAAACTCACTCAGAAAACATTACAAATATTCCAATTATTAATGAAGTCCCAACACCAATACCATATCCAGCACCAGCAGTAACAAAGCCTGAGAAGACCTGCCCACCGGACTGCGAAGGAGTCTGGAGTCCTCACTGCTTGGGGACTTGTGTTCAGCCACCAATATCATCAGCAGCCAAGAAATAGACAGCAGCGAGGGAGTGTCAGCATGCCAAACCCCCGGCGACGCCCAGCTGACACCGGCAGATGAACATCGGCATCATTAAAATATATATATATTAATTAATTAATTAGGCATAAATATAAATATATAAGAACAATTTGTAAAATGGTGCATATACCATTATGCCCTGTTAACCCAATATGGCCCGTGAAGCCATAGCTAGAACCAGGCAGGAAACAATGTAAATTTTTTTTTAAAATTACCAATATAAATGTCCATAGAGACAAATAAAATACATAAAATTGAAAATATATATGAAAATAGATATCTTTTACAAATCTATAAAATTAGTATACCCAAAATGGGTTTGATAGACACAAAAACAGTGGGCTCCACTGCAAATGTGATTAATAAATTAGAAGTATCAAATGCAGATTTTTTCTGGATAACCATACTATTAATAATTGTAGTTCTAATAATGGTATCCAATGCATTGATAAATATATACAAACTTCACAACAAGTGTCTCAGGAAACAATACCGTAGCACTGCTAATGGTCTAGACAACATTGAAGTAATGTATGAGGAAAGTCGATTATGAACGAAGTATAAAAGTTTAAAGATTAAAATATATACGTAATATTGAATTTATCCAAAAATATATACCAATAGATAACCATGAGTGTGAATAAAGCATTGAACATTATAAGTAATGTTCCAATGTCAATATATGATTTCGAATCTTTATATATGAGTACATATGAACTTCCAACCACCTCCCCGTTACACAGTTGTAATAATTACACAGAAAAGGCAATTATACTTACGGCATTGCCAGGTGTAAAAGTAAAGTCAGAATTATTAGATTTTGGCATACTGGGAAAAACTATCGCTTTCTTTGTATCAAAGTAACTAGTAGTATTTATAAAAGTTCGTCTGCACCGTTAAATTATATCATGAATAATGATATACACACGCAGAAATATTGGTAGAATGCTTTAATGAGGCACGCCAATTATTAAACAAAAGTAAAGGGTTGTTGACTAGGGAACAGTTGACCCAGACATCAAAACTACTTAATAGGTTTCGAGATAGCCTATTGTCCGCTAAACGCAGGCATAATTTAAAACTAACAGTACCAACCATATTTGATACACCGGTAACAATCGATACCGGTGACGCATTATCAGATATAGAAGACAATGGAATAGAACTCAAGGAAGAAGATCTTCACGATCTCACAATTCCTGCGGTAATAAATTTACCCATTGAAGTTCAACAGGTATCTCAACCAATAAACATAACAGACTCTGCTGCAGCATCCAGGAAATACGTGCGACAAATATCGTCCACGATACCCGATTTCGATGGCAAGCGAGTAAACCTAACCAGATTCCTCACAGCCCTCCGGCTAGTAGATCTCACAAAAGGGGATCAAGAAATGCTATCCGTCGAGGTAATAAAGACAAAAGTAGGAATCATACAGGTTCTAAAAGCAACTGCAAAAGGCGAATCGCCTGATGTCTTCAAGGCACAATTGCTTAATACTACACAGCATGGCAAAACCGCCGCACAATATACTGCGGAAATCGAAAACCTACGTAGGTCGCTTGAGGCAGCCTACATAGATGACGGTTTGGACAATGCCCAAGCAGATAAATTCGCCACCAAAGAGGCGATATCTGCAATGATCACAAACTGTACAAACAGTACGATCAAAACAGTATTAAGATCTTGTCGACATCATCAAAGCAGGAACACTGTAATCGAAGAATACATCGATTGCAGTACAGAAATTACCGGCAATGCCAATAGTGTCCTCTCCCTTAGGGGTATTATTATTATTTGAAAAAGGGTATCCACGTGCAGATCGTGCAGTCGCACAGAATGTGTTTGGTTGTCTCGTCGTCCTCTTTGCAAAGTCTGCACTCGGCATCAGAAGACAGACGCATTTTAGTGAGGTGATAGTTCACCGTATGATGGCCACTAAGATAGCCAACGAGGAGTTGAAGATCCCTCCTGGAAAGTAAGCTGGTTTTCCGGTCGACCACGGGATTGATAAGCTCCTTGGCTTGCCGCATCCCTGGTTGGACCGACCAGTAGCGATCAGTCAACCTAACAGCCCAGGTTTTAACAATAGCTGAGATGGTTGACCAACCCATGCCACAGAAGGGCTCAGGGCCGGAAAAAGTAGCTGACGAACCGGCCCTAGCAAGTTCGTCCGCCAGCTCATTGCCCTGGATACCAGAGTGTCCAGGTACCCATAGAAGGGTGACGTTGTTAGTAAGAGACAGTCTCTGGAGGCAGTTCCAGCAATCGGCCACCAGTCGAGAGCTTACTCTTTTGGAGGAGAGGGCTAAGATGGCGGCTTGACTGTCAGAGAAGATATAGATGTTCGCTCCTCTAATACCCTTTCTCTAGGATCAGACGGCAGCAGAACTCGATGGCATGAACTTCAGATTGGAAGACTGTGGGCCATTTGCCCATAGCAATTGAGGTTTTAGAGTTGGGTCCAAAGATCCTAGCTCCAACCCCCTGATCAGTTTTTGACACGTCGGTATACCAGTGAATACCGTAGGGGTCGCTGATGTGGTTGCCAGTGTCCCAGTCCTTCCAGTCCGGGATGAGGGTTCTGAATTTAGCACCAAAGAAAAGTTCCTCAGTCATAGTATCTGATCTAGTGCAGATATCTATGCCAGGAATGTCTTTGATCAGGCTAGCATGTCCTGATTCGGTAGCTAGAAGCCCTGATTGGAGCTTGATTCTAAGAAGGCTCATAGCAGCGACTTCTTTAATTTGGATGTGCAGCGGAGTCAGATTCAGTATCGATTCCATTGCTGCGGTGGGACAGGTACGAAGTGCACCTGTTAGTGAGAGGCACAGCAGCCTGTGCAATTTATTGCATTTGCTGATGGCAGTGACCTGCGTAACCTTTGGCCACCACACAATAGCAGCATAGGTGACGATCGGTCTGACCATCATGGCAAAAGCCACCGGATGGTGCAGGATTTAAGACCCCAGATTCTACCAAAGAATCTCCTGCAGGCCCACATGGCCCACATGGGTCGCCTTTGTGAGGGTGTTGCTGAGGTGGGAGTTCCAATTTAGTCTTTTATCGAGGGTCACCCCTAGATATTTGACTTCGTTGGATAGCCGCTGATATAAAGTTGACCAATGTCAACGGAATAGCGCCTAGTGAAAGGAACTATAATAGCTTTTTGTGGATTGATGCTAAGACCAACATCTGCGCACCATCTACTTACCGTGTTCAGAGCTGATTGCATCAACTCTGTCACCGTGCTGGTATAGTTCCCTGTCACTATTAGAGCCAGGTCGTCAGCATAGCCGATAGCTTCAACGCCCTGCTCGGAGAGTAAGACTAGTAGTTCGTCAACTACTAAGGACCAGAGTAGGGGGGATAGAACCCCTCCCTGGGGACAGCCTTTGACTGCATTAATGCATGCAGTCGTGGAGTCCAGGGTGGAAGTGGTAATCCGGTGTTTGAGCATAGCTTCAATCCACCGGATCAAAGGACGGGCAGTTCCTCTACGTTCTAGAGCAGTAGAGATTGACCCGTAGCCGGTATTATCAAAAGCACCTTCTATATCCAGAAAAGAGCACAAAGCAATGTTCTTGGATACAAAGGCTCTTTCAATTTTTCCCACTAACCTGTGGAGAGCGACCTCCGTCGATCTGCCGGCTAAGTACGCAAACTGCGTGGGATGCAGAGGTGTCGACGTCTGCAGAGAGCACCCAATGTGCATATCTATAAGTCTTTCCGCCGTTTTAAGCAGAAAGGAGGTAAGACTGATCGGCCGATAGGACTTAGGCTGGTCAAGCGGACGATTCCCTTGCTTGGGGATGAATACTACATTAACTCTCCTCCAAGAGATGGGTATGTATCCCCAAGTAAAACTAGCTCTAAGAAGGCCGACCAGTCGATCAAGAATATGAGCCATGCTGTTTTGAATAAGGGCTGGGAAGATTTTGTCACCCCCTGGGGCTTTGAAAGGAGCAAAAGGATCTACAGCCCATTTGACCTTTTCGGGGTCGAAGATGGATCCAGATAGGCTGAATCCGCGTGAGTCCGGTGACAAAGTGGCGTCATCGCGACCGGAGAGATCTGGATTCGCCACAGAACCCGGGAAGTGGACTTGCAGTAGAAGCTCAAGTGTTTCCCTGCGATCTTGAGTGAAAGAGCCATCTGCTCTTTTAAGAAGCCCTATTCCATTAGACGACCCTTTAGCCAATACTTTATGAAGCCTCGCTGCCTCTGGCAGCGATTCTAAGCTACCACAGTAGCTGCGCCATGTATCGCGTTTAGCTCGTCTAATGCTTTTGTTGTAGTTGGTAAGAGCGTCCCTATCGACGTCCCAACTAGTACGGTTAGATTTAGCCTTATTAAAAAGGCTTCTAACCCTCCTTCTAAGGACAGCCAGTTCCTCATTCCACCACGGAACTTTCCGATTGACCCTTAGGGTCTTCTGGACTGAGCTGTCCTCGAAGGATGAGACAAGCACATCTTGGAGCAGATTGGCAGCCAGTTCTATCTCACTGATAGAGCTAGGATTGCTGACCAATAGGTCTGCTTTGAAAGCTACAGAGGCTTTAAAGAGCTCCCAATTTGTCTTTTTGGGAAAGAAGGAGTTTTGGCGAATTTCGACTTGGCCAGGGAGGTCAAACCTGATGTGTTGATGGTCTGACAAAGTGGCTTCGTCTGTGACCCGCCAATTAACAAGCGAACTTGCTATCGACGTGCGGATTAGAGTGAGATCTAAAACCTCTTTCCTAATAGCATTGATAAAAGTGGGTTTCCACCCTATGACAACACAATAAGTAGTCTAAGAGGTGATGTGCATTGGCATCACAGCCGATCACGAGGGGCTTGTTGTTGCGGCGACAGAATTCCACCAGCCGCTGGACCTCTGCTGGGGTACATCATCCACATCGCCCGGTAAGTATGCGGAGGCGATCACAACTTCCCGGACACCGTCTGCAGTGGCTACCTCAATAGCCGTTGCTACCAGGTCTCTGTGGATGAAGTTAGTTAGTGGGAAATGTCTGACACTGTTATCCATAAGTATAGCAGTGCGCGGGGCACCTCCCATACGGTCATATAACAACTTACATGATCCACATGAAAGTCCACGTATTTGGTCACCGATCAACCATGGTTCTTGGACGAGAGCCAGGTTGATTTGATCTTCACAGACGACCCTGCACAGTGTGGCCGACGCTCCTCTAGCGTGGTGCAGGTTCGCCTGGAGCACTTTAAGTTTGCTCATCTTCCCTCCTGATGGCGGCCGAGACAAGGCCACTTGCATTGCCCCCCGAGAGTCGTTACCGCGAATGCCCTTCGGCGGTCGGGACGAGCCACTCGGGGAGGTCGCCTTGCGACCCCGCTCGTGGGAGGTGCCCTTGCGGGTGGGTTCCGGCCTGAGGTGCTGGCAGTGGGCCTGGCCGAGGCACCTCAGACGGTTGACGGACGGTGACCACTTGTCACCCGTCTAGTTGGGCCCTTCGGGGCTGTGACCACAATGGCCGGTGGGGTGGGGGAAGGAACCTTGGGTACCAATACGGTCGCAGCGCTCGTGGAGGCCACAGGGTCAGCCAATGCTGAAATCCCTGAGAGGGAACCACTGGCGCCGTTGCCGGAGCGGCACTGGCAGGAGAGGGAGCGGGTGAGGATGTGGATGGAGCAGGGGTGGCGGTGGAGGCTTTGGGAGCTGAATTCTTTAGGATCAGTTTGACCCTGCCAAAGCAGAATTTCACAGTCCCTTGGCACTCCGTCAGAGCCCTGTACGACTCCTCGTCAACCAACATTGCGAGGTGAGTCGTTGTGCCGTTAAGGCTGTGCTGCACCACCCGCCACAGCTTCGTGGAGAAGCTGCTGGCGTTCTGGAGCCCAATAAATTCCAGGATGGTTGCAGGAGTGTACTCAGCACTACTGGGAAAATAACCTCTGATGAGGTGAGCCTTGGGGAACTCCGTTTCCTCCAGCAATTTGACGTCAAGGGCGCTGATGGACCTGATGTGTCCAACAGCTCCCCTGACCCAATTGGCAGTGCTGTTATCCTCGCACACCAAAAGCAGCCACTCATTTCGGGGTATACAGCCCTCGAAACCTGGACTAACCGTTGGTGAAGAGTGCAACAGCACCGCCTTTAGAATGCTGGATTTCAACGTAGCCAACTGCTCCGCTGAGAGGGGTTTGATAGGATCAGCCGAAGTGAAGCCCAATTTCACGCTGCTAACCACTTGGGATGAAGAGTGGTTTCGTGGACTCCTTATGAGTCTTTTTGGACCTCTTTGAAGAGCTGGTGGGCTCGACGATGATATCGTCAGCGCGCGTCCGTTTAGCCTTGGTGTTAACGAGGGCGCAGTGGCGATAGCCAGAGCCTCCTCTCTGTTAGAACCCTTTGCGAGTGCAGCTTTAAAAAGCTTCTTCTCGCGGCTCTGCAATTTAATAAAGGCGTCCTTAGATTCCAGCCGCAGCAACTGGATCTGAGAGCCTGCTTCCGTAAGGCCTGACCTCTGAGAGGCCACGGAAACGTCGTCAGCAAAGCTGATTCGGTCGCAGTTAGCTTCCTCGTCCGAGGACAATACCTCGACGGGTTGCTGACGGACTGAACCGCTACTGGACGGAAGTTCAGCACTAGCGAATCCTGTGTCCAAGGGAGTTCGTGGCCTATCCGGGTCCCCTAGAATACTAGAGTCGAGACCCGTAGTATTGGGGGTGGAAGCCAGCAGCCCACTGGCTGCAGTGCTGGTGTAGGGGTCGGCCGTGAATGCATCGCCCGGAGATGATATTTTTAAACCCGTATCAGACTTTTCTATTTTTAAAAATTGATCCATTAATTTAGATCCCACGAGTAGGCGGGAAGGGAAGGTCATCCACGGCATAGCCCGCATACCGTGGAAAGTCTAAATGAAACTGGAGGACGACAGGTATCCAGAGTCCGCATACTAGAGACCGGGCTACCCCCGGACATGCATCCATCAGCGTATGCTGTTCCACATTGGATTGGGGTGATTTATAGATTCACGATCTTCGCCCGACTACAATTAGTCAGCACCTCTAGCAGAGACATGACCGTGCTAGGGGTCTGCTTCCAGCCGCCCTCGCGTGGATAGTATAGTCGCACTTCCGACAGTAGGAGCAAGGACGGCACGAGCCCCTGCCAATACTGGGATTACATGTTGGTCCCCTTGCTTCCTCTGACGGCTGACGGCCTTTAGGGGTAAAGTATACAACAATAGAGGCAATAATTACCGAGGACGCTACAAAAACAGAGGTAGCGGCCCAGGTAATTATAATAACCATAGAAGCCGAAGTGGTTATCGCGGAGGATATAGAGAACACGGCGGTAACCAAAATTATAATTAAAGTTATAATAATAACCAAAATGGAGGTTACCAAAGGGGTAACCAAAATCAAAACCAAAATAATGCAAATAATAGAAATGTTCGAAGTCTGCAAACGGAAAACCAGCAGACCCCCTTGAGCAACGAACAACAATAGTAAACATCTACCACATCAATCTCAACCTTAGCATATTCGTCCGATTGTTAAATATGAGTACCAATTCAATGGTAACTCTCTTAATAGACACTGGTGCAGACATTTCAATACTGAAATGTAAAGATAATAATGTGAAAAATATAAATATAAACAACAAGATTAGTATATCAGGCATTGGGGAAGGGACAATACAGTCCCTTGGCACTATCGATCTGGATATGGTAGTTGCAAATACAGCAATACCATATGAATTCCAAATTGTGCCCGACAATTTTCCTATACCAGGAGATGGTATAATTGGTCTGGATTTCATCAAGAAATACAATTGTATTTTGGAATTCCAAGAACAGGAAGATTGGTTCACTGTAAGACCCCACAACTTCAGGAATATAAACATTCCTATAATACATTCGTTGGACAACGAAATAATATTACCAGCTAGATCAGAGGTGATTCGAAAGATTCATCTGACATCATGCACTAAACATATGCTCATTCCCAACCAGGAATTAGAACCTGGAATAATAGTAGCAAGTGCTCTGGTAAACACTCGTAATGCATTGATTCGCATAATAAACACAACAAATAAAGACGCTATAGTGAATAGCGCAACAATAAAAAGTGAATCAATAGAGGATTATATGAAACAAATGCCGTAAATAACGTAGAAAGAACTTCAGAAGTGCTAAAACTTCTAAAAATTTCCCTCTTTATTTAAAAACGATTTAACAAAATTATGCACCGAATATAGCGATATCTTTGGTCTCGAAACAGAAACCATATCTGCTAATAATTTTTATAAGCAAAAGTTGAGATTGAATGATAATAACCCAGTATATATCAAGAATTACAGAATGCCTGAAAGTCAAAAGCCAGAAATTCAAAGGCAAGTAGACAAATTAATAAAAGATGGCATCGAAGAGCCATCTATATCAGAATACAACAGCCCACTTCTCTTGGTACCCAAGAAGTCATTGCCTAATTCGGCAAATAAGAGATGGCGATTAGTAGTGGACTATCGTCAAATCAATAAAAAGCTGCTAGCAGACAAATTTCCACTTCCAAGAATAGAAGATATTCTGGAACAATTAGGACGAGCAAAATATTTCTCGTGCCTAGACCTTATGTCAGGATTTCATCAAATTGAACTAGACGATAAGTCTAGAAATGTCACATCTTTTTCAACTACAACAGGTTCATATCGCTACACGCGACTTCCATTTGGGTTAAAAATAGCCCCAAATTCATTCCAAAGGATGATGACACTTGCATTCACAGGCTTACAGCCTTCGCAAGCCTTCTTGTACATGGAGGATTTAGTGGCAATCGGTTGTTCGGAAAACCATATGTTAAAGAACTTAACCGATGTTTTTAAGCTATGCAGACAGCATAATTTAAAATTACATCCAGAAAAGTGCACTTTCTTTATGAAGGAGGTAACTTATCTAGGCCATACATGTACAGATAAAGGTATATTGCCTGATGACACTAAATATGAAGTCATCAAAAAATTATCCCCAGCCAACAAATGCAGATGAAGCCAGAAGATTCGTTGCATTCTGCAACTATTACAGAAGATTCATCAAAAATTTTCAGATCAATCACACCACTTAACGAGGCTCTGTAAAAAGAACATTCCATTTGAATGGACAGGAGAGTGCAATAAAGCATTTAAATATCTAAAGAAAGAATTAATGAAACCTACATTACTTCAGTACCCTGACTTCAGCAAAGAATTTTGCATAACCACAGAAGCTAGTAAACAAGCATGTGGAGCGGTACTATCTCAAGACCATAACGGTCAGCAACTACCTGTGGCATACGCTTCAAGAACCTTCACACAAGGCGAAAGTAATAAGTCCACAACAGAACAAGAATTAGCAGCAATACATTGGGCAATAAATCATTTCAGACCATACATATATGGCAGGCATTTCTTGGTTTTAAACGACCATCGACCGCTTACATATCTCTTCTCGATGAAAAATCCGAGCTCCAAACTAACAAGAATGAGGTTGGATCTTGAAGAATATGAATTTACGGTAGAATACCTCAAGGGGAAAAACAACTATGTAGCAGATGCCTTGTCAAGAATAGGCATCAATAATTTAAAGGAAATGAACAGGAATACACGGATGGTTCAAATGAGATCACCAAAAGTCAGGCAAATATCTGGCCAGATACTAAACAAAAATTGCAAAAGAAAATAAAGAGCCCAAAGTCTATGAAGTCATTAATAATAATGACGTAAAGAAATATGTGAGTCTAAAAATAAGTAACCTTAAATGCCAGTTCAAACACGGCAAAAGAGTTATCTCACAATTCCCAGTAAATGACTTGTACTCTGAAGAAAAGTTTGATTTAGGTTAATTCTTGACTAGACTTAATTCAAAAGCCGGGGTACACAAAGTCGCTAACGTAAACAGATGGGCAATAAAACACTGAATATCAAGGTAGCGCTACTATCAAAGGTGACCAACATAGACAAAAATGACATAAGTCATATTAATGCAATCCTGTCCAAATATCATGACGATCCTCTAGAAGGATGAAAAATTAAAAGATTTTACTTTTGGCCTGGAATGAACCAAGTTATAACCAAGTATGTTAAAAATTGTGAAAAATGCCAACAAGCAAAAGTAACAACACATACCAAGGCGCCAATGGTTATAACAGATACACCAAACACAGCTTTCGATACTGTTTTGATAGACACTGTTGGACCATTACCTAGAACAGTTAATGGCAACGATTACGCAGTCACTATAATATGTGACTTAACAAAATATATAGTTACAATTCCTGTAGCAGATAAAAGCGCGAAAACAGTAGCCAAAGCAATATTCGAGAATTTTGTACTCAAATACGGTACTATGAAGACGTTCACAACCGATATGGGTACAGAGTATAAAAACACACTAATTAATGACTTGTGCAAGTATATGAAGATAAGTAATATACAATCAACAGCACACCACCACCAGACGTTAGGGACGGTAGAAAGAAGTCATCGAACATTTAATGAGTATATAAGATCATAGATTTCGATTGACAAAGATGATTGGGATATATGGCTGAATTACTTCACCTATTGTTTCAACACTATGCCGTCGGGAGTACATGAATACTGTCCCTATGAACTCGTCTATGGCAGGCTGCCGAGACAGTTCATAGAACTTAATACTTTAGGTAGAATAGACCCAATCTATAATATAGAAGATTACGCTAAGGAATTTAAGTATAGACTACAAGTAGCTCATAATAGAGCTGAGTTATTAATAGAAGCAGAAAACCAAAAAGGAAAATAGAATACGATAAAAATAGTAAAGAAATAGATATAAAAATTGATAGCTCCGTACTTCTGAAAAATGAAACGGGCCATAAGTTAGAATATAAATATACAGGACATTACGAGGTCATAGGAATAGAAGATAGAAATAATATAAGAATTAAAAACAATAAGAACAAAGACCAATTAGTAAATAAAGACAGGTTAAAATTATTCAATAATCGAAATTAACATAGTGTGACGACTCCAGGTCGCCCAATAAACCATACTACTCATTGGCACGGAGCCTATCACCATTACACTAAGAGCACGGAGCTCACTATCATGTTATTATTAGTCAGTAGAGTGTTATTATTAATATTAAGGGCACGGAGCCAATTGTTATTATTATTAGAAGAATTATTAAAATATTAGTAGAATAAGAAATTAAAAAAGCATTAATAATAACATAAGAAAGCGCCACAAGGCGCAAAGCAGCGCACTGTTAGCGACGCACAAAAGAGCAAGGGCTCGAACAGCTGCGACGGTATGCTAACAGCAGCGCTAACAGCAGCACTAACAGCAGCGCTAACAGCAGCGCTAACAGCAACAGCAACCCTGCGATCGACAGCACGATCGCCGCCTATAAAAGCAGCGCATCTGCCACAGAGCTTTTCACTTTGTGTTTGGCTCCGGCCTAGTCAACAGCAGCAGCAGGAACAGCTCGGGTAAGTCTTCAGATTTCTACTAAAAACTAACCAACTAGCTGGGCAACTTGGACTCGGTTTCCGAATCAGTCCAAGCGCTAACATCTGAGGCCGGTTTACGAACCATCTTGGAAGCAAGCGACGCCAATCGGGAGTGGGAGATCGGTTTCCGAACCATCTCACAGGCACCACTTCTCTGGAACCGGACTGGGAACTGGTTTACGAATCATCCCCACGTACCTTAGGACTAATCAACATAGTTTGGCACCGGGACTGGTTTTCGAATCAACCCAGGCTCACCTCTCAGGTCGGTTTCCGAATTACCACAGGAGCAAGCGACGCCACTAGGGAGTGGGAGGCAGGTTTCCGAACCGTCTCACGGGCACCACTCTACTAGAGAACCGGGAACCGGATTAGGAACGGTCCCGGGTAGAGTAAAACCCCCTCCTCCCAACACCCCTTAACCAGACCAGACGCAGTACGTCCAGGACCGACCCAGACGGACCACACCCACATAACGCCGTGAAAACATAACAACGCAGGAGAATCCGCCTCATCGGCCCCCCAGACACGGAACGGTTACGGCCGCGCATCGAATTCCCCCCACTGGACATTTCTGGCCAGGATTCGGTCGCCGGCACAGCCTCGTGCAACCCCCATAACGCAGGAAAACCCGCCTCATCGGCTTCCCAGACACGGAACGGTTACGGTCGCGTATCGGATCCCCCACTGGACATTTCTGGCCAGGATTCGGTCGCCGGCACAGCCTCGTGCAATCCCCATAACGCAGGAAAACCCGCCTCATCGGCTCCCCAGACACGGAACGGTCTCGGTCGCGTATCGAATCCCCCACTGGACATTTCTGGCCAGGATTCGGTCGCCGGCACAGCCTCGTGCAACCCCATAACGCAGGAAAACCCACCCCATCGGCTTCCCAGACACGGAACGGTTACGGTCGCGTATCGGATCCCCCACTGGACATTTCTGGCCAGGATTCGGTCGCCGGCACAACCTCGTGCAAACCCCAGAACGCAGGAAAACCCGCCTCATCGGCTTCCCAGACACGGAACGGTTACGGTCGCGTATCGGATCCCCCACTGGACATTTCTGGCCAGGATTCGGTCGCCGGCACAACCTCGTGCAAACGCCAGAACGCAGGAAAACCCGCCTCATCGGCTTCCCCCGACCCGGAACAGTTAAGGTCGCGTACCGGATCATCCGCTGGACACATCTTGTCAACACATTTACCATATTCAAACAATTATAATTGCTATTCAATAAATCATCATAACCCCGTGCTCCTAGTCTCTCTGTGGGGGTGGCAGACTCTCTTTTACAGGTAAACGAACTAACGGTAAGTCCTACACAAATAATTTCTGTAGGTCGACCTGGACACCCGCCAGCTACTCCCGGGTCGCTCCAAAAAGAGGTCATTACAGTGGCGCCCGAGCAGGGACCCTGATTAGTTCGTTTACCTTACAAGAGTACCACTCTCTACCATGGCTGAGAACCACCCTACCAAACTTCCACGCGGGTGGATAAACAACGTCCCGAAAGCGCAACTGGAATCATATGCCAAGGAGTTCGGGCTAGAACCCGAAGCGCTTTTAGACAACCTTCGGAAGCAGGTCTCGGAATTCATCCGGAATTCGGAGGGTAACAGCGCGGTGCATACAAGGGTACTCGCGCTCGCCGCAAAGTATAACCGATCTGCATCCCCCGCCCCAGCAACCAGTCACCGACCACCCACACCCGCCACTCAGGGTATAAAACTAGTAACACTACAGCCTCCCGAGGACTCGATAATCCCCAAGACGGACCTGTCGTCTGGAACCGCTGAAAGTGACACGCAGGAACCGCCAACAGCAAACTCGTGGAAAACCGAATTAACTACCAGCACTCCGGACAAGCCAACCACGACCCAAGAACATCAACCCCAGCTACTTGTCATTAACCCGAACACCACATCACCACCATCGCCACTACGATCTTCCCGTGCCGCCGCCATCGGATTAATTAAGAGTTGGGGGTTGGAGTTTAACGGACATGGGGACCCACTGGAATTCCTAAGCCGCGCAGAGGAATTGGCAGGCCCTTATAATGTCGAGTTAGACCACGTAGCGGCCGCTATGGTGATACTACTCCAAGGAGACGCCTTGGACTGGTGGCACACTCATCCGGTCACCATGCCCGACTGGGCCACGTTCAAAAGCTGAGTTCATGGGGTACTATGTACCACCTGACCACCAAGAACGTGCCTTAGAGCAAACGACGCTACGCCACCAGAGGCCAGGGGAACTAGCAAAGACATTTGTCCAGGATCTACGGAAGCTCATGCGATTCACCAACCTCAACGAGGAACAGAAGTTGGGGTGGGTGTACCGCAACAGCAGCATCCCGTTCAAACATTACGCGAAGCGACGAGACATCCGGGACCTATCGGAATACCTGCGACTCGCCTCCGACTTTGAGCAACTCTCGTTTGGGACCTCTCCGGTACAACCGCCGAACGAAATCGCCTTATCCCGCACCGCCGTTCACCAAACACCCAGAGCGGACCGATGCATGCGATGTGGCGAAGCCGGCCACTACGCCAGACAATGCCCTAATCCCGTACGCCTGGAGTGTTGGGTATGCGGAAGGCTCGGGATTCGGACGATAGACTGTTGCCGGCGAAAAGAGGGAAACGGAAGCGGTCCCGGGGGACAAGACGGACGCCTCATAACCTACGAAAGTTCGGAACTCGGATTGAGACCGATGAGACCATACGGCTAGCGGACGGCACCCACCGGGACGTCACCACAGGTTTCCGGATAACATGTACCATGGGGAAACAAAAGCAGACATCCCGTTCCTAGTCCTCCCCGAAGTCATGGGCCACATTCTCTTCGGCATTGACGGGTTCACCCTCGACCTGAAAAATTCCAGAAGACAACGTCGAAGATACCGCCGAATCGCAAAGGAGGGAATCCCCTCGGACATACCCGTAGCGGCCACACACACCGACGAAATCACGGACGTAGAGGACGCACGGGTTCAGGCCTTCCTCAGGGCCGAGCTAGCGCAGTTCGAAGGAATGAGCGGGACCAGTCCCATAACCTGTCATCAAATCCACATGAAGGACTCTCAACCCATCAAACAAAGATACTACCCCGCAACCCGGCAATGCAGAGCATCATCAACCAACAAGTGGGTGAATTAATCGAGCAAGGTCTGATAGAACCGTCCCACTCCGCATACAGCGCCCCAGTAGTACTAGTCCGGAAGAAAATAACGACTGGAGGTTATGCATCGACTACCGGCAACTCAACGCCCATTCCAAGCGGGACGCCTATCCCTGCCGAGAATGGACCACATCCTGCAACAATTACGGGAGGCCCGATACATCAGTACCCTAGACCTGAAGAGCGGTTATTGGCAGATCCCGATGGAAGAAAGCAGCAAACAGTACACCGCATTCACCGTCCCAGGAAGAGGCCTTTTCCAGTGGAAGGTCATGCCCTTCGGATTGCATACGGCCCCTGCCACCTTCCAACGGGCGTTAGACTCGGTCATCGGTCCAGAGATGGAGCCATACGCGTTCGCATACTTGGATGACATCGTGGTCATCGGTAGGACACCACAGGAACACTTGGAGAAACTGGCCGAAGTTTTCCGGCGATTGAGGAAGGCAAACCTCCGTATAAACCCAGATAAGTGCCACTTCTTCCAAAAGGAACTCAAGTACTTGGGACATGTGGTGAAT
Source organism: Drosophila pruinosa (assembly GCA_018150935.1). Classification (NCBI taxonomy): domain Eukaryota; kingdom Metazoa; phylum Arthropoda; class Insecta; order Diptera; family Drosophilidae; genus Drosophila; species Drosophila pruinosa. The sequence goes on from JAECWR010000161.1 coordinate 272,982, forward strand.
CGCGATGGAATCCACACGGACCCTGACAAAATCAAGGCAATCCAGCAGCTACCAAGACCCCAGACTACGAAAGACGTACACAGCTTCCTGGGGGTCGCATCATGGTATCGGCGTTTCGTCCCGAATTTCACCGAAACTGCCAAACCACTGTTTGCTCTACTCAAGAAAGGCAGGAAGTTCGAATGGTCCGACGAACACGAACCGGCCTTTATAGCACTAAAACAACTCCTGACACAGGCACCCGTACTAGCATGTCCGGACTTCACAAAACCCTTCGTCTTACAAACCGACGCTAGCGACAGCGGACTCGGAGCCGTTCTCACGCAGGAATACGAAGCGGGAGAACGCGTTATCGAATATGCCAGTCGGAAGCTCCAACCGGCCGAAATAAACTACTCGGCAACGGAGAAAGAGTGTTTGGCCATCCTCTGGGGGATCCAGAAGATGAGGATGTACCTCGAAGGATATCACTTCACAGTGGTCACTGACCACCTGGCCTTAAAATGGTTAAATTCCATCAAAAGCCCTTCGGGACGGATAGCCAGGTGGGCCCTAGCCCTGCAGCCTTTCTCCTTCGAGGTACGATACCGGAAAGGTAAACTGAACGTAGTCGCAGACGCATTATCACGGAACCCTGAGGAAGAGATACACCAAGTCGAAGTCGAGGACGACCCCTGGATCTGCAAGAAACTCAAGGACATCCGAGAAAAACCGCAGGATTGGCCAGACTACATTGCTAAGGATGGAGGCCTATACCGACACATCCCGTCATGGGCCGCCGACGAAGACACCCAACCATGGAAACTGTGCGTCCCTAGGCGACTACAACCACGGGTATTAGAGGAAAACCATGGCCACCCCACAGCCGGACACACGGGGATACGACGGACCAAACACCGCATAATGATCAAATACTACTGGCCCGGAATGCACCGAGACATTACGAGGTTCGTCCGTCAGTGTCGAAACTGCCAGCAACACAAAGTGTCCCAACAAAAAGCAGCAGGCAAAATGCTCACGCAAATCGCCCAAGCCCCCTGGGAGACTATCTGCATCGACTTTGTGGGACCACTACCACGCTCATCACACGGAAACACCATGCTGTTAGTCTGCCTGGATAAATTCTCTAAGTGGATAGAGATGGCCGCCGTGCGGAAGGCCACAGCCGAAGTGGTGATCAAAGTCCTCAGAGAACGCATCCTAGCGCGAGGGGGAACGCCGAAACGGATAATCTCGGACAACGGTGTACAGTTTACCAGTAGGAAGGTAAAAGCTCAGATGGAAAAGTGGGGCATCAAGCAGCAGTTCACCGCTCCATACACCCCACAGGAAAACCCCGCGGAAAGAGCCAACCGGACATTAAAAACAATGATCGCCCAATTCACCGGAAGCAACCAGAACCGCTGGGACGAACTACTCCCCGAATTAAGTTTGGCCCTCAACAGCAGTCGATCCGAGGCAACAGGTTACACACCCGCCTACATCTTGTACGGACGAGAGTTAAGACTACCGGGTAACTTGTTCGATGAACAGACCTCCGGATCGGCTATGACTGACGAAGACCAAACTACCCGACTGTTACGGATCCAAGAAACGGGTGAAATTGTGAGGCAGAATATGGAAAAAGCGGGAACAACCCAAGCACACGCATACAATTTGCGGAAAAGGGAATGGAGACCGAAAATCGGGGATACGATTTGGATCCGCCACCATCCGCTATCAAAGGCCGTGGAAGGCTTCACAGCAAAACTGGCACCCCGATTCGACGGACCATATACCGCACTTGGACTTCCCTCTCCCGTAATAGTCACAGCCAGACATAATATAACTAACAAGATTCTACGGGCTTATGTCAGCCAAATCAAAAAAGCCTACCTAGACAACGCCACTAACCCTCCTTCTGCAAAATCTAGCACCATGGATGTAAGGTTCGCGCAGGCACTCAATAAGGCACGGCAGGAGCGAGACCGGCTCCAGCGTCTCCGGAGGCCCGCCATCATCCTGGAGACTGGAGAGATCCCTTGCCGGAGGGGCATAGGTGTCGCGGGGACACGACCCGCGGAACAAGCCGCCAAACCCCCACCATTCGCCATACGGACACCAGCCCGGGTACCCGACTCCGATGCAGGGCAAGGGACAGGGAGACCCCGGATCAGGATCGCCCATCGCATCAGGCGCGATACAATCGTGGCAGCCATAGCCACAACGCCCCGAGGAACCCTACCAGCAAGGCAGACCCGGAACACCATGAGGGCACCCCAGAGGAACCCGAACCCGGTGCGGGCCCCGGCGGTGGAAACGCTAACACACGCCTACCTATCCACGCGAACACGGCACCCGGACAGCACCACCCGGCATGACAGGCAAGCGCGAACGCGTCGCTGGGTCGCCACCCAGACACGGCAGCGGCCGGGACCACCACCCCGAAGGCATCAGACCCCACCCCGTCGCAGCAGGGAATCCAGCGACGACTCCCGGCGAACCTATGTAGTGGAGCCCACCCGCAAAACACCACCGGGAGAGCCACGGACGACGGGAGTCGGCTCGCAGCCGGCCGTGGGGGCCAGGAAACACCCAGAGCCCAATCCAGCAGCACCGACACGGAAACGACCGGTACCCACGAGTGGCACCAGGCCAGGTTTGGAGTCGCCCGTGGCCAAGCGTAGGCCAAGCAACCGGACACCGCATGAAAGCCACGGGAAACCGGAAACGCCCAAAGCAGTCGCAGCTTTGAGGGCACCGACACCGCCAGGCGACACAGGGCCGAACCTGGAAACACCAGACAACCCCAAGGGAAGGTCGAAGAAGAAGACCGAGACGTCCTGGAACTCCACGCCGAGGGAGAGTTCACGGATGAAGGCCGGCATAGGGAACTCGGGCCGCCCCGCACGTACCTGCTGGGGGACAAAATGATCTCGGAAGGGGCGCAGAGCGCCATCGAGGAAGCCCTGGCCAAGCGGAGACCGGGGGCACGCCGCACCCTCCGGTTGCAAAACTACAAGGGATGGATCACGGTGCGCATAGGCCGAAGTGGTGCAGTAAGCATCCGCCCCTACACGCCTCCGGCCTCATAAGAGAGGGGGGAGTGTGACGACTCCAGGTCGCCCAATAAACCATACTACTCATTGGCACGGAGCCTATCACCATTACACTAAGAGCACGGAGCTCACTATCATGTTATTATTAGTCAGTAGAGTGTTATTATTAATATTAAGGGCACGGAGCCAATTGTTATTATTATTAGAAGAATTATTAAAATATTAGTAGAATAAGAAATTAAAAAAAGCATTAATAATAACATAAGAAAGCGCCACAAGGCGCAAAGCAGCGCACTGTTAGCGACGCACAAAAGAGCAAGGGCTCGAACAGCTGCGACGGTATGCTAACAGCAGCGCTAACAGCAGCACTAACAGCAGCGCTAACAGCAGCGCTAACAGCAACAGCAACCCTGCGATCGACAGCACGATCGCCGCCTATAAAAGCAGCGCATCTGCCACAGAGCTTTTCACTTTGTGTTTGGCTCCGGCCTAGTCAACAGCAGCAGCAGGAACAGCTCGGGTAAGTCTTCAGATTTCTACTAAAAACTAACCAACTAGCTGGGCAACTTGGACTCGGTTTCCGAATCAGTCCAAGCGCTAGCATCTGAGGCCGGTTTACGAACCATCTTGGAAGCAAGCGACGCCAATCGGGAGTGGGAGATCGGTTTCCGAACCATCTCACAGGCACCACTTCTCTGGAACCGGACTGGGAACTGGTTTACGAATCATCCCCACGTACCTTAGGACTAATCAACATAGTTTGGCACCGGGACTGGTTTTCGAATCAACCCAGGCTCACCTCTCAGGTCGGTTTCCGAATCACCACAGGAGCAAGCGACGCCACTAGGGAGTGGGAGGCAGGTTTCCGAACCGTCTCACGGGCACCACTCTACTAGAGAACCGGGAACCGGATTAGGAACGGTCCCGGGTAGAGTAAAACCCCCTCCTCCCAACACCCCTTAACCAGACCAGACGCAGTACGTCCAGGACCGACCCAGACGGACCACACCCACATAACGCCGTGAAAACATAACAACGCAGGAGAATCCGCCTCATCGGCCCCCCAGACACGGAACGGTTACGGCCGCGCATCGAATTCCCCCCACTGGACATTTCTGGCCAGGATTCGGTCGCCGGCACAGCCTCGTGCAACCCCCATAACGCAGGAAAACCCGCCTCATCGGCTTCCCAGACACGGAACGGTTACGGTCGCGTATCGGATCCCCCACTGGACATTTCTGGCCAGGATTCGGTCGCCGGCACAGCCTCGTGCAATCCCCATAACGCAGGAAAACCCGCCTCATCGGCTCCCCAGACACGGAACGGTCTCGGTCGCGTATCGAATCCCCCACTGGACATTTCTGGCCAGGATTCGGTCGCCGGCACAGCCTCGTGCAACCCCCATAACGCAGGAAAACCCACCCCATCGGCTTCCCAGACACGGAACGGTTACGGTCGCGTATCGGATCCCCCACTGGACATTTCTGGCCAGGATTCGGTCGCCGGCACAACCTCGTGCAAACCCCAGAACGCAGGAAAACCCGCCTCATCGGCTTCCCAGACACGGAACGGTTACGGTCGCGTATCGGATCCCCCACTGGACATTTCTGGCCAGGATTCGGTCGCCGGCACAACCTCGTGCAAACGCCAGAACGCAGGAAAACCCGCCTCATCGGCTTCCCCGACCCGGAACAGTTAAGGTCGCGTACCGGATCATCCGCTGGACACATCTTGTCAACACATTTACCATATTCAAACAATTATAATTCCTATTCAATAAATCATCATAACCCCGTGCTCCTAGTCTCTCTGTGGGGGTGGCAGACTCTCTTTTACAGGTAAACGAACTAACGGTAAGTCCTACACAAATAATTTCTGTAGGTCGACCTGGACACCCGCCAGCTACTCCCGGGTCGCTCCAAAAAGAGGTCATTACAATAGGTAAATTTAAAAAAAAAAAAAAAAATTTTTTTTTTTTCTTTAACAATGCAACACAATATTTGGATGTTCGACATCAATTATAGTAAAAAATACACAGGGCCCTATAAGATAGAAAGTATAGGAGATAATAATAATATTATATTAAAGAAATTTCATTCATAATTGATTCTTAATCATTAATACAAAAAAAAAAATATATATAATTTGAATTCATTAATTAAAATAATTTCACTAAGCTACGTTATTTTTCAAAAGGAGGGAGATGTAGTATTCGCCTATGTAATATTGAGAACATTTAAGTGCAATAGTACTTAAAGAATACAAACACATAGTAGCACTTTGTTGCTATGTTTATGCAACCAATAAAGCCCAAGTCGGATGTAACATGATCTTCCACTTGAAGGCTATAAGCTATAAGTGCATGATCAGCATTCCCACGCTGACCAAATGCGTAATACATAAGTGCATAACACGCTCTCTCGATAAGCATAGATATATAATATATACATAAGAGAGCCACTCCGCTGCTGGCGTATCCGGCAGCGCAGCTACGCGGCTTAGCTTTAATCGAAATATATTTAAGAATTACAGATCAGACACCTTTTTGGAGTTGAACTGGCAGAACCTTTTCTGCCAAGTTATAATTATTTAAAATACTAAATAAAACCTAAGTCAGCCTGACGGCTGCATAACTCAAAGAAAACTTGTGTTATAAATGATATTGGTATACACATTACATTACTAGCACTCCCCTCTCCCGTAATCGTCACAGCCAGACATAACGTAACAAACAAAATACTACGGGCTTATGACAGCCAAATAAAAAAAGCCCACCTAGTCAATGACACTAACCCTCCCTCTGAAAAATCTAGCGCCATGGATGTAAGGGGACCGGCTCCAGCGCCTCCGGAGGCCCGCCATCACCCTAGAGCCTGGAGAAATCCCATGTCGGAAAGGCATAGGTGTAACGGGGACGCGCCCCGAAAAACAAGCCGCCAAACCGCCACCCTTCGCAATACGGACACCGTCGAGGGTGCCCGACTCAGATGCGGGACAAGGTACAAGAAGACCCCGGACAAGGACCGCCCATCGAAATAGTTACGATCCAATCGTGGCAGCAATAGCCATGACATCAAGGGGAGCAATAAGCTCGGAGAGGAAGATCCGAAGCAACAGAAGGTCACCCCAAGGGGAACCGAACCCGATGCGCCCCTCAACACGGGGCTCGGAGTCATTAACCCACGCTCGGCTTTCATCACAAGCACGGCACCCCGACAGCAATGCCCGGCATGACCAACACGAGCAGACTCGTCGCTGGGTCGCCACTCAGACGCAGCAGGGGTCGGGACCACAGCGTCAGAGGCATCACCCGCCATCCCGTCACAGCGGGGAATCCAGCAACGACTCCCGGCGGACCTATATAGTGAATCCCCCTCGCAAGACACTGCCGGGGAAGACGCGGACGAAGGGGGTCGGTTCGCAGCCACCCGAGGGGATCAAGAGGCACCAAGACTCCACCCCATCATTGCAGGCTCGGAAGCGGCCGGCGCCAACAAGTGACACTAGGCGAGGGTTGGGGTCACCCGTGGCCAAACAAAGACCACCTACCCAGACACCACCTGTGAACAACGGGGAACCAAGTCCGCACACGGGCAAAGCGGCCTCGGCGTTGAGGACGTCGACACCACCGGGCGACACGGAACAGGACCATGAGAGAGACAACACACTGGTCCCAGAGCCACCACATCCAGCACGAGACACCCCCAAGAAGAAGGCCGGGAAAGAGGACAGGGACGTGTTGGAACTCCACGCCGAGGGAGAGTTCACAGGTGAATGCCGTAATACCGTCAACCGATCCGTCCCGCGCTTACCGGTTGAGCGGAAGTAAGATCTCGGAGGGAGCGCAGAGCGCCATCGAGGAAGCCCTTTCCAAACGGAAGCCGGGGGCACGTCGCACACTCCGATTGCGGAACTTCCACGACTGGATCACGGTGCGCATAGGCCGAAGTGGCGCGGTAAACATCCGTTCCTACATGCCTCCGGCCTAATAAGGCAGGGAGTAGTGTGACGACGCAAGGTCGCACAATGAAAATATATATTAAGACTTAGTGGCACGGAGCCCAATATTACAACATTATTATTATTTATTAAGACCTAGCGGCACGGAGCCCAATATTACAACATTATTATTATTTATTTAGACTAAAAGGCACGGAGCCTAGTATTATTATTAATATATTAAATATAGAATAAGAAATTCCAACAGTTAATATTAATGTTAGCATAAGGGAGCGTCATAGGGCGCAAATCCGCGCACTGTTAGCGACGCACGAAAGAGCAAGGGCTTGAACAGCTGCGATAACGGCGACGCTACGTTAACAGCAGCACTAACAGCGTCGCTACAGCAATAGCAGCGCTGCGTTAACAGCGAACAAGCGATCGGCAGCGCGGCCGCCGGCTATAAAAGCAGCGCGCCTGCCATAGAGACTTCACTTAGTGTTCGGCTCCGGCCTAGTCAACAGCAGCAGCAGGAACAGCTCGGGTAAGTCTTCAAGTCTCTAAACTAACTAACTAACTAGCTGGGCAACTTGGACTCGGTTTTCGAATCAGTCCAAGCGCTAGCATCAGAGGCCGGTTTACGAACCGCCTTGGAAGCAAGCGACGCCACTAGGGAGTGGGAGATTGGTTTTCGAATCATCTCACGGGCACCACTTCTCTGGAACCGGACTGGGAACTGGTTTACGAATCGTCCCCACGTGCCTTAGGACTAATCAACGTAGCTTGGCACCGGACCTGGTTTTCGAATCGGCCCCGAGCTTTCCTCTTAGGTCGGTTTACGAATCGCCACAGGAGCAAGCAACGCCACCAGGAAGTGGGGGGCAGGTTTCCGAACCGTCTCACGGGCACCACTCTACTGGAGACAAACCGTGAACCGGGTTATGAATCGGTCCCGCGTAGAGTAAAACCCCCTCCTACTAACACCCCTTGACCAGACCAGACGCAGTGCATCCAGGACCGACCTAGACAGACCACACCCACATATCGCAGGAAAACCCGCCTCACCGGTTTCCCCGACACGGAACGGTTCAGGCCGCATACCGGATCATCCACTGGCATTTATGGCCAGGATTCGGTCACCGGCACCGCCTCGAATAACCCACAGAGTGTACGCCAGACGTTGTATTTGATTGTAAATTCTTTTATTCTTTATATGCTCAATTCTCGCGACACTCATGCACGAGAAGAGAACCGCTGTGTAGTTGTGGAGTCTCTTTTACAAATGTGGACACCTTTTATCTAACCTTTAATCTACTCTAATATCTATTTAAGGCTACCGCCGTTAGACTCACTCTAATTATCGCTGGAAATCTCCGGAACCTTCTCTAGTTGTCTTCTTGTCCTCCTTGTCTTCTTGTACACGTGTCGTCAGGGCACTTCACTCGCGTTTCTATTTTTCAGCACTTCGCTACTCCGCGGTCGCTCACTAAGTACCCGTTCATTGTCCCCGGGTTATCCATGTTACCTCTTGATCGCCTTATTCAGCTGATTTATGTTGCTCAGCGGCGGCCAAAGGTCAGCTTGCTTTGGCGCGCAGTCGCTGCTCTCTCCCGCAACATTCTCCCTGGTCGTCGCGCAGGCGCTCTTAAGTAGAGCTTTTGATGCTGGATGCACTCTCTGCTGCAGCTTCTGATTGCGCTGTTGCGCTCTTATGTGCTTTCACTCTTCGCTACCTCTTATTAACTAACTTGTTTTAATTCGGTGTCCGGTCACCACCCGTTCTTTTAATTCTCTTTTTTCCTTATACTATTATTAATATCCTATTCTTATGCTATTGCTAGCACTAGGGCTTACACTTATGCTTATTACTATCTCTATGTCTATTATTACATCTATATCTATTATTATTATTACTATAACTATGTGACGGGCTGGCCTTCTACCTTCGACCGCTCTCTCTTCTTCTGGCCCTTCCCGGCTGCTTCCTTCCTCCGTACCTCCTCGACTATGGGCTTTGGCATCCTCGTTTCCTTGGTCCTGTTCGCCCACCTTGTGGGCGGTTTCACCCACTGCGAGCCACCTGGTGTCTGTCGGGGTGAAGTGCCAGGGGCGACCCATCGCCGCCTTGCCAAGATGTCGTCCCCGTCTAGTTTTGTCCACCCTACTGGGGTGTTTTCGCTGCTCCCGCTGGGCACGGTATCGTCCGGCGATGGCTCCTCCCTCCGGCCAGTCGAACATCGACTTGTCCGCGTCGCACTCGAGCACGGGAGATGCGTAGTCGCTCCGCGCGGACGCCGGCTCGGGGTGATCCCCGAGTTCGACGCCCGTCGGGTTTTCCGCTTTCTCCCGGCTCATTATCTCGGCTGCCCTTTTCGCCTCGTGCGCTGCCAGCGCCTCTCTCACGGCGGCTGTGCTCTCTTGGCGCCATATCGCCTCGCGCTCCTTTACCGCTGCGTCCATCTCACGCCTCAGCGCCTCCTCGCGCTTCTCCATCGCCGCCTCCATCTTCCGCCTCAGCGCCTCCTCGCGCCCCTGCATCTCTGCCTCCAAATCTTGTCTCAGCGCATCCTCGCGCTTCTGCATTACCTGCGCCATTGCTTGCCCCGTTGCTCGGGCCTGCTCTCCCCATGCTGGATTGCGTTTCCTCCTCCTCCTCCGTTGACCATCCATTGCGGCCCCACTCGGTCCCGGCTTCCTCTTCCGGCTCCTCTGACTCCGTCTCCGACCTTTCGCTCTCGCATGGGACGTACCCTCCACGCGGGCTGCCCTCCTCTGGCTCCTCCCACCCGGTCTCGGATCGGTGATCCGCGCACGGGTCATACCCACTATGCGGGCTGCCGTCCTCCGAATCCGAGCTCAGTACAATCACCTCCTGATCTGCCATCATAAAAATTTTCCTAGGGACGATAAGAGAATAGAAAATATGGAGAGTGGTTAGCGAGTATACAAACTATAGTTGTTTTCTTTAATCCTAAATCTCCCGCCGCCGAGGGTGGGGGCGAAAGAGCCTCTGACCGACCCACTGTGTTGTCGGATTCGCGACCTTGATACTCTTTTAACTGTGCAATACCTGCCACCTTCGTTTTTCGTTCGCCTTCCTTTCTTAGGCGCACAACGTTTGGAGAGATGAATTTCACCACGCGATATGGTCCATCGAATTTTGGTGCTAGCTTCGCTGCGAATCCTTCCGCCGCGTTAGACAGTTGGTGGCGTTTTACCCATACCAGCGTATTCAGCCTGGGACGCCACTCTCGCCTTCTCATGTTGTAGTACCTACTCTGGTCCATTGACGCCTTTTGCAGGTTATTCCGCACTACCTCAAAAACTTCCCGCATACGATCCGCCTTGTCCTTCGGAGATTGAGAACAATTCCCAGAGCCGACCGTCATTGCATCGTATAATGACGATGGTAACCGTGGCACTCTGCCCTGCACTAAAAATGCTGGGGAAAACCCTGTGGAGTCCGATACGTTGGAATTCACTGCCAGGGATATTTCGGGTATCAGCTCGTCCCACGAGTTCTGATGCCCGTCCACGTATTGTGCGATCATGGTTTTAACCGTCCTGTTTGTCCTCTCCGTTGGGTTTTGTTGTGGGCAATATGGTGCCGTATGTTGAATCTCAACCCCCATCTCCGTCATCAAGGTTTTAAAAGCTTTGCTGGTGAACTGTGTTCCATTGTCGCATACCAGCATTCTCGGGTTTCCGCTCTCTGAATGCCAAATGTAGTGTTGCCGATGTCGCTCGTTTTAGGGGAATTAACTCCACCCATTTCGAGAACGTGTCATGGAATACTAGAAGCATGGTGTTGCCGCGTTTTGATTTCGGCAAGGGCCCTACAAAGTCAGCATAGCAGCATAGCAACGCGAAGGGTTCTTCAGCTTGCCTTGTTAGCATGTGTCCAGCTGACTTCATTTGATCTGTTTTAAACTTTTGGCATGTATCGCAACTACGCACATACCTTGCTGCGTCTCGATACATACCTGGCCAAAAATAACGTTGTGCCAGCCGTGCCACTGTCTTCCTCATGCCCATGTGTCCTGCGGTGGGTGTATCGTGGCACTCCATTAACACCCTCGTGCGATGTTTTGTCGGCTCGCACAACTTCCAGGGTATGTAATCCTCATCCCCCGCTCGATGCCCCATGTGTCGATATACTTGCTCGTTTTCCACGGCGTAGTCCGGGAACTTCCCTGGCGCCTCCATTATCTTAGTTCGCATGGCGTCTAACCATCTGCACGAGTTTGCTTCTTCAACTGCTTGTGCGCATTCCTCCAGTGGTTGCCTTGATATCGCGTCTGCTACTACGTTGAGACAACCCTTCCTATATTTGACGTCGAACCGGTACTGTTGTAACTCTAATGCCCATCGGGCAATCCGTCCGGATGGGCTCTCTATCGAGTTCAACCACTTTAGTGCCATATGATCCGTGATCACTTCGAAGTTGTATCCCTCCCCATTTCAGTTTGCGGATGGCCCATACTATGGCGAGACACTCCTTCTCTGTTGCCGAGTAATTTTCCTCCGATTTGCCCAGTTTCCGGCTCGCATATGCTATCACACGCTCCTGTCCATCCACGTTTTGCGTTAAGACTGCTCCGATGCCGTGGTCGCTTGCGTCCGTTTGGAGGACGAACTTCCTCTCGAAGTCCGGGCACGCTAACACTGGAGCAGACGTGAGACTAATTTTCAGCTTCTCCATCGCCGTTTGCTGTTCTTCGCCCCATGACCACTTCTTTTCTTTCATCAGCAATTTGGTCATCGGTTGTACCATTGAGGCGAAGCCGGGTACGAATCGTCTGTACCACGATGCCATCCCTAAACACTGTCGTAACTCCCGAATATTCTCCGGGGACTTCAGTTTACGTATTGCCGCTACCTTCTCCGGGTCGGTATGTATGCCTCTCGAACTCACCATATGACCTAGGTACGTTAACTCCTTTTGGAAGAATTGACATTTCTTTTTTTCAGTCGTAGTTTCGCTTCCCTAAGTCTCCGAAAAACTTCGCGGAGGTTGTGCACATGTTCCTCCACGCTGGTCCCTATGACGACAATATCGTCCAAGTACGCGAATGCGTGTGGCTCCATATCAGGACCGATGACCGTGTCCAAAGCTCTCTGGAAGGTGGCTCCGGCGGAATGCAAACCAAATGGCATCACTTTCCATTGGAAGAGACCTCTTCCAGTACCCATGTTTAAGGTCTATAGTTGACACGTATTTTGCATTTCGTAGCCGTTCCAGTATATGGTATATGGTTAATCCTCGGCACCGGATACGCATCGGGTATTGAGCGTGCGTTGAGTTGGCGATAATCCACACACATCCGCCAATCGCCTGTCTTTTTCTTCACTAGTACGATCGGGGCGCTGTGCGGACTTCGCGATGGCTCGATCGCATCGTTCCTTATCAATTCGTCTACTTGCTCGTAAATGATTCGTTGCATCGCCGGGTTCTTTGGGTAATACCTTTGCTTGATTGGTCTGTTGTCCTTTAACACAATCTTGTGTTCCGCGATGTCAGTTATTCCTTGCAGGTCATCGAACAGTGCGAGTTCTTCTTTGAGAAACTCCATCAGACGTGGCCCCAGGTCCGTCGGCCACTGACTCTTTTCTTCAGCTCCTACCTCCTCGGTCGCTTTTCCTGGTTTCTCCTTTCCGGTTTGCTTTTCCCGCAACTCGGCCCTTTTGTAATCCACCAGGACCCTTCGTGGTGTCTCCACGCTTCTAGGCGTCTCTTCCATTGATGCCAAAGGTATTTCTTTTAATCTTCTCCGTTTGGATCTCGCCGCACTTGGCCTCTCCAACTGCCAGTCTCCTCTGTTCATCCTCGCCGGTTGTAAGGTTAGCCCTGCTGATCCGCAGCTTATCGTTCAGCCGATTGCGACTAGGAAGTCCACTCTGGCACGTTCCTGAATGGATTCTGACTGGTTCTTGTTGTTGTATCCTCCATTAGTCCGTAGGGTTCGTGCTGGCGTTGGTTGGGTTGGTGGACGCGTCCACTGGTCATCGGGGTCCCATATGACGTCCGCGTTCCGCTCCTCCAGCCCGTTTGGGGATTGTCGCGCCGACCGGGTCTTGTTCCATACTGCGTATCTCTTGCGTGGTTCGTGCTGCGATCGTGCCAGTTTATTCGCCGCTCTTGTTCCATCCTTTCCTTCTTCGTTGATTCATATACTCCCGCTAGCTCCATCAGTTGCTCCATGTCGCGACAATCGATGCGTCGAATGTAGCTTCTGTAGTCTGGCAGCATACTGTCTTAGGCTCGGCGAAGTTCCTGCTCCTCGTCGTAACCTGCATGATGCGTGAGGGATCGTAGCTCGATTAAATAATCTTTAAACGATTCCCCCTCCCGCTGTCGCCTCTGGTATATTTCTCCTTCCAAGCATTCGAAGAACCTTGGCGGTAAGAAAAAAGTTAAGAACTTCCTTTTAAATGTCGCCCATGGAGCGTTTCGGGCTCGGCTCGACGTCAACCATCGGGTTGCGCGACCTGTAAATACTTCGCCCATCGTTCGGGGCAATTGGTCTATGTCCACTCCGTTGGCTATTGCGCGTTCTTCCAGATTTTCCAAGAAATCCAACGGGTCTGATTGTCCATCGAAATTGATATGCCACTTTCGCACGACTTCTGACACCGATGCTATGGGTCTGGGGCTCCGCTGGGATATCTCACCGTGGGTGTATCAGAAGGACGCCCGGTTATGTCTAACCCTGATTCTCCATTTACTTCTCTGCGTACGAACGATTCGGTCGTCGTATCTTCACCGCATCCTATGCGTGGGTCGATCCGACGTTCGTATTGTACGCTCTCCAACCGCTTCTGATGCGTCGACGTCCCGGGCTTCCTGTAAACCGTCGTGTTGAATTCCCCTTCCTGTATCTCCGGAGCCTTCACATACTGGGCCTCTCTGGCCGCGAGCCTTGTTTAAACCTCTTTTGAGTGTTCCCGCCCTTCTTGGTCAAGTCCGAACTCGGCTAATAGCGAGATCAACTCTTCCCGGCGCCGCATATGTACCCATCGGGCTCCAACGCCTGGGTTTCTCCTATCCTCCGACTCGGTTACTGATTTGATGCCGTCCATTGTTCCCTATGCTCGTTCCTCACTGAGACGAACAAAATCACGAGTACGTTTTCGGTCTAATTTTCGTCGGGTCCTCTTCGCATGTGGCCCGAACCCCCATTACTGACCCTCGACTACGATTGGTGAGTATTCGTAACGGTTCGCACACTTCCAATACGCTTCGCACGGTATCGGCAACCAATGCGAGCTCCCGTTCACACTCGGGTGTGACTCGTAACACTTCGTTGATTCTGAATACGTTTCGTATGTTTATCGGCAACCTATACGATCTTTCATTTACACTCGGGTCCCGTTCGCGACACTTCGTATACCCCCGGTACGCTTCGCTTGGTAATCGGTAACCTGTACGAGCTCGAGTTTATACTCAGTTATGCTCCGCGACACTTCGTTTATTCTCGGCACGCTCCGTATGGTAGTCGGCAACCTATACGAGCTCACGTTTATACCCGGTTACACTCCGCTACACTTCGTTAGCCCTCGACACGCTTCGTATGGTAGTCGGCAATCGATACGAGCTCACGCCTATACTCGGTTGTACCCCGTAAGACTTCGTTTGTCCTCGACACACTTCGTATGGTTGTCGGCACCCTATACGAGCTCACGCTTACACTTGATTACGCTTCGTACCACTTCGTGTGGTCTCGACACACTTCGTATGGTAATCGGTAACCTTTACGAGTTCGCGCCTACACTTCATCACGCTTCATAACACTTTGTATGGTCTCGACACACTTCGTATGATAATCGGTAACCTGTACGAGTTCACGCCTACACTTCATCACGCTTCAAAACACTTCTTATGGTCTCGACACACTTCGTATGGTAATCGGTAACCTGTACGAGTTCACGCCTACACTTCATCACGCTTCATAACACTTCGTATGGTCTCGACACACCTCGTATGGTAATCGGTAACCTGTACGAGTTCGCGCTTACACTTGATCCCGCTTCGTAACACCTCGTCTGGTAACCGTTAACCTGTACGAGTTCGCGTTCACACTCGGTTGGTCCTCACGACCTTTCGCTGACCTTTGCCGTCAGCGCCGGACCGTAACACTTTCACTGTATTTTTTTCCGATAAAACAACATGGCGTCGCGTCTGACTGTACGCGCGACTGTTACAGTTTTGTACAGTAACGGATGTCGATCACGAGACAGAAACCAAAAGAGAAGAATGAAGGAGAGAAGAAAACTTAACTGTACTAACCACCACTTTGCTTAGTGTTACAGTAAAAAAAAACTTTTCCCCCTTTTTTTCCCCTCGGTACTCGACCTAGCTAAAAAAAATTTTCGCGCGCGGAGCCCCCTTTTTGATCTGAGCGGGGGTGCCGCCTCTGACCTGCTTGTCTGCTTATCTCTCCAGCACACTTTGCACAATTGGCGAACTCCACTCAACGTATTGGTGCGTGTTGAGTGATTTTCGTCTTTGCTTATCTTTCAAGCGTGCTTTGCACAACCGGCGGACTTCACTCAACGTGTTGGTGCGTATTGAGTGATTTTCGTCTTGCCTTGGCTCTCCTCTACTCTTACTTTGTGGGTTATGTGACACTTTGACGGGGCTTTAATTCGTCGCCATGTCACGCCTCTTGAATTTAGGGGTCCCTGCTCGGGAGCCACTTGCAAGGATGTTACGCTGGGGTGATACTCAGCCGCCAGGTTGCCGCAAGTTATTTATATTTGCGCAAACAAAGAAGACCCCTTAAAAAAAAAATTTGGCAACTGTGGAGGAAACCATACGACAAACTACAGAGGCTGTGCGGTCTACAAGGAGCTGAAGAGTCGCATGCAACGAGCGACAGCTACGCGTCAACAAAATACGCAAAATGCGTATTATAACTCAAAAAGTACGCCAGACGTATTTTTCGCCAAGGCAGCCAGATCATCATACGGTCTGCCATCATAAAAATTTTCCTAGGGACGATAAGAGAATAGAAAATATGGAGAGTGGTTAGCGAGTATACAAACTATAGTTGTTTTCTTTTATCCTAAATCTCCCGCCGCCGAGGGTGGGGGCGAAAGAGCCTCTGACCGACCCACTGTGTTGTCGGATTCGCGACCTTGATACTCTTTTAACTGTGCAATACCTGCCACCTTCGTTTTTCGTTCGCCTTCCTTTCTTAGGCGCACAACGTTTGGAGAGATGAATTTCACCACGCGATATGGTCCATCGAATTTTGGTGCTAGCTTCGCTGTGAATCCTTCCGCCGCGTTAGACAGTTGGTGGCGTTTTACCCATACCAGCGTATTCAGATTGGGACGCCACTCTCGCCTTCTCATGTTGTAGTACCTACTCTGGTCCATTGACGCCTTTTGCAGGTTATTCCGCACTACCTCAAAAACTTCCCGCATACGATCCGCCTTGTCCTTCGGAGATTGAGAACAATTCCCAGAGCCGACCGTCATTGCATCGTATAATGACGATGGTAACCGTGGCACTCTGCCCTCCACTAAAAATGCTGGAGAAAACCCTGTGGAGTCCGATACGTTGGAATTCACTGCCAGGGATATTTCGGGTTTCAGCTCGTCCCACGAGTTCTGATGCCCGTCCACATATTGTGCGATCATGGTTTTAACCGTCCTATTTGTCCTCTCCGTTGGGTTTTGTTGTGGGCAATATGGTGCCGTATGTTGAATCTCAACCCCCATCTCCGTCATCAAGGTTTTAAAAGCTTTGCTGGTGAACTGTGTTCCATTGTCGCATACCAGCATTCTCGGGTTTCCGCTCTCTGAATGCCAACTGTAGTGTTGCCGATGTCGCTCGTTTTAAGGGGATTAACTCCACCCATTTCGAGAACGTGTCATGGAATACTAGAAGCATGGTGTTGCCGCGTTTTGATTTCGGCAAGGGCCCTACAAAGTCAGCATAGCAGCATAGCAACGCGAAGGGTTCTTCAGCTTGCCTTGTTAGCATGTGTCCAGCTGGCTTCATTTGATCTGTTTTAAACTTTTGGCATGTATCGCAACTACGCACACACCTTGCTGCGTCTCGATACATACCTGGCCAAAAATAACGTTGTGCCAGCCGTGCCACTGTCTTCCTCATGCCCATGTGTCCTGCGGTGGGTGTATCGTGGCACTCCATTAACACCCTCGTGCGATGTTTTGTCGGCACGCACAACTTCCAGGGTATGTAATCCTCATCCCCCGCTCGATGCCCCATGTGTCGATATACTTGCTCGTTTTCCACGGCGTAGTCCGGGAACTTCCCTGGCGCCTCCATTATCTTAGTTCGCATGGCGTCTAACCATCTGCACGAGTTTACTTCTTCAACTGCTTGTGCGCATTCCTCCAGTGGTTGCCTTGATAACGCGTCTGCTACTACGTTGAGACAACCCTTCCTATATTTGACGTCGAACCGGTACTGTTGTAACTCTAATGCCCATCGGGCAATCCGTCCGGATGGGCTCTCTATCGAGTTCAACCACTTTAGTGCCATATGATCCGTGATCACTTCGAAGTTGTATCCCTCCCCATTTCAGTTTGCGGATGGCCCATACTATGGCGAGACACTCCTTCTCTGTTGCCGAGTAATTTTCCTCCGATTTGCCCAGTTTCCGGCTCGCATATGCTATCACACGCTCCTGTCCATCCACGTTTTGCGTTAAGACTGCTCCGATGCCGTGGTCGCTTGCGTCCGTTTGGAGGACGAACTTCCTCTCGAAGTCCGGGCACGCTAACACTGGAGCAGACGTGAGACTAATTTTCAGCTTCTCCATCGCCGTTTGCTGTTCTTCGCCCCATGACCACTTATTTTCTTTCATCAGCAATTTGGTCATCGGTTGTACCATTGAGGCGAAGCCGGGTACGAATCGTCTGTACCACGATGCCATCCCTAAACACTGTTGTAACTCCCGAATATTCTCCGGGGACTTCAGTTTACGTATTGCCGCTACCTTCTCCGGGTCGGTATGTATGCCTCTCGAACTCACCATATGACCTAGGTACGTTAACTCCTTTTGGAAGAATTGACATTTCTTTTTGTTCAGTCGTAGTTTCGCTTCCCTAAGTCTCTGAAAAACTTCGCGGAGGTTGTGCACATGTTCCTCCACGCTGGTCCCTATGACGACAATATCGTCCAAGTACGCGAATGCGTGTGGCTCCATATCAGGACCGATGACCGTGTCCAAAGCTCTCTGGAAGGTGGCTCCGGCGGAATGCAAACCAAATGGCATCACTTTCCATTGGAAGAGACCTCTTCCCGGGACCGTGAATGCGGTACACTCCCTGCTACCGACTTCCATCGGGATCTGCCAGTACCCATGTTTAAGGTCTATAGTTGACACGTATTTTGCATTTCGTAGCCGTTCCAGTATATGGTTAATCCTCGGCACCGGATACGCATCGGGTATTGAGCGTGCGTTGAGTTGGCGATAATCCACACACATCCGCCAATCGCCTGTCTTTTTCTTCACTAGTACGATCGGGGCGCTGTGCGGACTTCGCGATGGCTCGATCGCATCATTCCTTATCAATTCGTCTACTTGCTCGTAAATGATTCGTTGCATCGCCGGGTTCTTTGGGTAATACCTTTGCTTGATTGGTCTGTCATCCTTTAACACAATCTTGTGTTCCGCGATGTCGGTTATTCCTTGCAGGTCATCGAACAGTGCGAGTTCTTCTTTGAGAAACTCCATCAGACGTGGCCCCAGGTCCGTCGGCCACTGACTCTTTTCTTCAGCTCCTACCTCTTCGGTCGCTTTTCCTGGTTTCTCCTTTCCGGTTTGCTTTTCCCGCAACTCGGCCCTTTTATAATCCACCGGGACCCTTCGTGGTGTCTCCACGCTTCTAGGCGTCTCTTCCATTGATGCCAAAGGTATTTCTTTTAATCTTCTCCGTTTGGATCTCGCCGCACTTGGCCTCTCCAACTGCCAGTCTCCTCTGTTCATCCTCGCCGGTTGTAAGGTTAGCCCTGCTGATCCGCAGCTTATCGTTGAGCCGATTTCGACTAGGAAGTCCATTCCTAGTATTAGCTCGTCCATCATCGTTGGCATCACCAGCAAGCGCATCGTGACTGAATGCCCTGCGAGCTCGATAGGCAAGCGCAGCGTATCTTCCACCTTCAATCGAGATCCATCCGCTAATCTCACAACCGTTCCTTCGCTCATCTTATCTCTATACTCTTCTAGTCCCCTTGCGCAAACTTCGCTCACGAAGCTCCGCGTTGCTCAGGTGTCTAGGGTAGCGGCCACCACGTGTCCTCCCACTTTCACCGTCGCCACAACGCGACCTCGTTCTACCCTCAAGGGGTTTCCTGTATTGTGTTCCGTTAATGTCCGGCGCCCACTCCATTCCCGTCTGGGTGGCGCCGCCGGTCGTTTCCCGCACTGTACGGCCTGCAACAATTATCAGTGCTTACTTCTGTTCTGCTGCATATTCGGCAACATAACGCCCGCCCATTCGGGCATTCCCTCGCAAAATGACCCTCCTGCGAGCATCGGAAGCATCTCCGCTGGACACCGAATCCTGATGTTCTACGTTCTGCAGCATCCACTCTGTCTGTCACGTTCGCTGTATCTGGCACGTTCCTGAATGGATTCTGACTGGTTCTTGTTGTTGTATCCTCCATTAGTCCGTGGGGTTCGTGCTGGCGTTGGTTGGGTTGGTGGACGCGTCCACTGGTCATCGGGGTCCCATATGACGTCCGCGTTCCGCTCCTCCAGCCCGTTTGGGGATTGTCGCGCCGACCGGGTCTTGTTCCATACTGCGTATCTCTTGCGTGGTTCGTGCTGCGATCGTGCCAGTTTATTCGCCGCTCTTGTTCCATCCTTTCCTTCTTCGTTGATTCATATTCTCCCGCTAGCTCCATCAGTTGCTCCATGTCGCGATAATCGATGCGTCGAATGTAGCTTCTGTAGTCTGGCAGCATACTGTCGTAGGCTCGGCGAAGTTCCTGCTCCTCGTCGTAACCTGCATGATGCGTGAGGGATCGTAGCTCGATTAAATAATCTTTAAACGATTCCCCCTCCCGCTGTCGCCTCTGGTATATTTCTCCTTCCAAGCATTCGAAGAACCTTGGCGGTAAGAAAACAGTTAAGAACTTCCTTTTAAATGTCGCCCATGGAGCGTTTCGGGCTCGGCTCGACGTCAACCATCGGGTTGCGCGACCTGTAAATACTTCGCCCATCGTTCGGGGCAATTGGTCTATGTCCACTCCGTTGGCTATTGCGCGTTCTTCCAGATTTTCCAAGAAATCCAACGGGTCTGATTGTCCATCGAAATTGATATGCCACTTTCGCACGACTTCTGACACCGATGCTATGGGTCTGGGGCTCCGCTGGGATATCTCACCGTGGGTGTATCAGAAGGACGCCCGGTTATGTCTAACCCTGATTCTCCGTTTACTTCTCTGCGTACGAACGATTCGGTCGTCGTATCTTCACTGCATCCTATGCGTGGGTCGATCCGACGTTCGTATTGTACGCTCTCCAACCGCTTCTGATGCGTCGACGTCCCGGGCTTCCTGTAAACTGTCGTGTTGAATTCACCTTGTTTCTCGTCGCTGTCTTCCCCTTCCTGTATCTCCGGAGCCTTCACATACTGGGCCTCTCTGGCCGCGAGCCTTGTTTAAACCTCTTTTGAGTGTTCCCGCCCTTCTTGGTCAAGTCCGAACTCGGCTAATAGCGAGATCAACTCTTCCCGGCGCCGCATATGTACCCATCGGGCTCCAACGCCTGGGTTTCTCCTATCCTCCGACTCGGTTACTGATTTGATGCCGTCCATTGTTCCCTATGCTCGTTCCTCACTGAGACGAACAAAATCACGAGTACGTTTTCGGTCTAATTTTCGTCGGGTCCTCTTCGCATGTGGCCCGAACCCCCATTACTGACCCTCGACTACGATCGGTGAGTATTCGTAACGGTTCGCACACTTCCAATACGCTTCGCACGGTATCGGCAACCAATGCGAGCTCCCGTTCACACTCGGGTGTGACTCGTAACACTTCGTTGATTCTGAATACGTTTCGTATGTTTATCGGCAACCTATACGATCTTTCATTTACACTCGGGTCCCGTTCGCGACACTTCGTATACCCCCGGTACGCTTCGCTTGGTAATCGGTAACCTGTACGAGCTCGAGTTTATACTCAGTTATGCTCCGCGACACTTCGTTTATTCTCGGCACGCTCCGTATGGTAGTCGGCAACCTATACGAGCTCACGTTTATACCCGGTTACACTCCGCTACACTTCGTTAGCCCTCGACACACTTCGTATGGTAGTCGGCACCCTATACGAGCTCACGCTTACACTTGATTACGCTTCGTACCACTTCGTGTGGTCTTGACACACTTCGTATGGTAATCGGTAACCTTTACGAGTTCGCGCCTACACTTCATCACGCTTCATAACACTTCGTATGGTCTCGACACACTTCGTATGATAATCGGTAACCTGTACGAGTTCACGCCTACACTTCATCACGCTTCAAAACACTTCTTATGGTCTCGACACACTTCGTATGGTAATCGGTAACCTGTACGAGTTCACGCCTACACTTCATCACGCTTCATAACACTTCGTATGGTCTCGACACACCTCGTATGGTATTCGGTAACCTGTACGAGTTCGCGCTTACACTTGATCCCGCTTCGTAACACCTCGTCTGGTAACCGTTAACCTGTACGAGTTCGCGTTCACACTCGGTTGGTCCTCACGACCTTTCGCTGACCTTTGCCGTCAGCGCCGGACCGTAACACTTTCACTGTATTTTTTTCCGATAAAACAACATGGCGTCGCGTCTGACTGTACGCGCGACTGTTACAGTTTTGTACAGTAACGGATGTCGATCACGAGACAGAAACCAAAAGAGAAGAATGAAGGAGAGAAGAAAACTTAACTGTACTAACCACCACTTTGCTTAATGTTACAGTAAAAAAAAACTTTTCCCCTTTTTTCCCCTCGGTACTCGACCTAGCTAAAAAAATTTTCGCGCGCGGAGCCCCTTTTTGATCTGAGCGGGGGTGCCGCCTCTGACCTGCTTGTCTGCTTATCTCTCCAGCACACTTTGCACAATTGGCGAACTCTACTCAACGTATTGGTGCGTGTTGAGTGATTTTCGTCTTTGCTTATCTTTCAAGCGTGCTTTGCACAACCGGCGGACTTCACTCAACGTGTTGGTGCGTATTGAGTGATTTTCGTCTTGCCTTGGCTCTCCTCTACTCTTACTTTGTGGGTTATGTGACACTTTGACGGGGCTTTAATTCGTCGCCATGTCACGCCTCTTGAATTTAGGGGTCCCTGCTCGGGCGCCACTTGCAAGGATGTTACGCTGGGGTGATACTCAGCCGCCAGGTTGCCGCAAGTTATTTATATTTGCGCAAACAAAGAAGACCCCTTAAAGAAAAAATGTGGCAACTGTGGAGGAAACCATACGACAAACTACAGAGGCTGTGCGGTCTACAAGGAGCTGAACAGTCGCATGCAACGAGCGACAGCTACGCGTCAACAAAATACGCAAAATGCGTATTATAACTCAAAAAGTACGCCAGACGTATTTTTCGCCAAGGCAGCCAGATCATCATACGGTCTGCCATCATAAAAATTTTCCTAGGGACGATAAGAGAATAGAAAATATGGAGAGTGGTTAGCGAGTATACAAACTATAGTTGTTTTCTTTTATCCTAAATCTCCCGCCGCCGAGGGTGGGGGCGAAAGAGCCTCTGACCGACCCACTGTGTTGTCGGATTCGCGACCTTGATACTCTTTTAACTGTGCAATACCTGCCACCTTCGTTTTCGTTCGCCTTCCTTTCTTAGGCGCACAACGTTTGGAGAGATGAATTTCACCACGCGATATGGTCCATCGAATTTTGGTGCTAGCTTCGCTGCGAATCCTTCCGCCGCGTTAGACAGTTGGTGGCGTTTTACCCATACCAGCGTATTCAGCCTGGGACGCCACTCTCGCCTTCTCATGTTGTAGTACCTACTCTGGTCCATTGACGCCTTTTGCAGGTTATTCCGCACTACCTCAAAAACTTCCCGCATACGATCCGCCTTGTCCTTCGGAGATTGAGAACAATTCCCAGAGCCGACCGTCATTGCATCGTATAATGACGATGGTAACCGTGGCACTCTGCCCTCCACTAAAAATGCTGGAGAAAACCCTGTGGAGTCCGATACGTTGGAATTCACTGCCAGGGATATTTCGGGTTTCAGCTCGTCCCACGAGTTCTGATGCCCGTCCACATATTGTGCGATCATGGTTTTAACCGTCCTATTTGTCCTCTCCGTTGGGTTTTGTTGTGGGCAATATGGTGCCGTATGTTGAATCTCAACCCCCATCTCCGTCATCAAGGTTTTAAAAGCTTTGCTGGTGAACTGTGTTCCATTGTCGCATACCAGCATTCTCGGGTTTCCGCTCTCTGAATGCCAACTGTAGTGTTGCCGATGTCGCTCGTTTTAAGGGGATTAACTCCACCCATTTCGAGAACGTGTCATGGAATACTAGAAGCATGGTGTTGCCGCGTTTTGATTTCGGCAAGGGCCCTACAAAGTCAGCATAGCAGCATAGCAACGCGAAGGGTTCTTCAGCTTGCCTTGTTAGCATGTGTCCAGCTGGCTTCATTTGATCTGTTTTAAACTTTTGGCATGTATCGCAACTACGCACACACCTTGCTGCGTCTCGATACATACCTGGGCCAAAAATAACGTTGTGCCAGCCGTGCCACTGTCTTCCTCATGCCCATGTGTCCTGCGGTGGGTGTATCGTGGCACTCCATTAACACCCTCGTGCGATGTTTTGTCGGCACGCACAACTTCCAGGGTATGTAATCCTCATCCCCCGCTCGATGCCCCATGTGTCGATATACTTGCTCGTTTTCCACGGCGTAGTCCGGGAACTTCCCTGGCGCCTCCATTATCTTAGTTCGCATGGCGTCTAACCATCTGCACGAGTTTACTTCTTCAACTGCTTGTGCGCATTCCTCCAGTGGTTGCCTTGATAACGCGTCTGCTACTACGTTGAGACAACCCTTCCTATATTTGACGTCGAACCGGTACTGTTGTAACTCTAATGCCCATCGGGCAATCCGTCCGGATGGGCTCTCTATCGAGTTCAACCACTTTAGTGCCATATGATCCGTGATCACTTCGAAGTTGTATCCCTCCCCATTTCAGTTTGCGGATGGCCCATACTATGGCGAGACACTCCTTCTCTGTTGCCGAGTAATTTTCCTCCGATTTGCCCAGTTTCCGGCTCGCATATGCTATCACACGCTCCTGTCCATCCACGTTTTGCGTTAAGACTGCTCCGATGCCGTGGTCGCTTGCGTCCGTTTGGAGGACGAACTTCCTCTCGAAGTCCGGGCACGCTAACACTGGAGCAGACGTGAGACTAATTTTCAGCTTCTCCATCGCCGTTTGCTGTTCTTCGCCCCATGACCACTTCTTTTCTTTCATCAGCAATTTGGTCATCGGTTGTACCATTGAGGCGAAGCCGGGTACGAATCGTCTGTACCACGATGCCATCCCTAAACACTGTTGTAACTCCCGAATATTCTCCGGGGACTTCAGTTTACGTATTGCCGCTACCTTCTCCGGGTCGGTATGTATGCCTCTCGAACTCACCATATGACCTAGGTACGTTAACTCCTTTTGGAAGAATTGACATTTCTTTTGTTCAGTCGTAGTTTCGCTTCCCTAAGTCTCTGAAAAACTTCGCGGAGGTTGTGCACATGTTCTTCCACGCTGGTCCCTATGACGACAATATCGTCCAAGTACGCGAATGCGTGTGGCTCCATATCAGGACCGATGACCGTGTCCAAAGCTCTCTGGAAGGTGGCTCCGGCGGAATGCAAACCAAATGGCATCACTTTCCATTGGAATAGACCTCTTCCCGGGACCGTGAATGCGGTACACTCCCTGCTACCGACTTCCATCGGGATCTGCCAGTACCCATGTTTAAGGTCTATAGTTGACACGTATTTTGCATTTCGTAGCCGTTCCAGTATATGGTTAATCCTCGGCACCGGATACGCATCGGGTATTGAGCGTGCGTTGAGTTGGCGATAATCCACACACATCCGCCAATCGCCTGTCTTTTTCTTCACTAGTACGATCGGGGCGCTGTGCGGACTTCGCGATGGCTCGATCGCATCATTCCTTA
The DNA here is from genome assembly GCA_018150935.1 of Drosophila pruinosa. Classification (NCBI taxonomy): domain Eukaryota; kingdom Metazoa; phylum Arthropoda; class Insecta; order Diptera; family Drosophilidae; genus Drosophila; species Drosophila pruinosa. The sequence goes on from JAECWR010000161.1 coordinate 298,140, forward strand.
TCAATTCGTCTACTTGCTCGTAAATGATTCGTTGCATCGCCGGGTTCTTTGGGTAATACCTTTGCTTGATTGGTCTGTCGTCCTTTAACACAATCTTGTGTTCCGCGATGTCGGTTATTCCTTGCAGGTCATCGAACAGTGCGAGTTCTTCTTTGAGAAACTCCATCAGACGTGGCCCCAGGTCCGTCGGCCACTGACTCTTTCTTCAGCTCCTACCTCTTCGGTCGCTTTTCCTGGTTTCTCCTTTCCGGTTTGCTTTTCCCGCAACTCGGCCCTTTTGTAATCCACCGGGACCCTTCGTGGTGTCTCCACGCTTCTAGGCGTCTCTTCCATTGATGCCAAAGGTATTTCTTTTAATCTTCTCCGTTTGGATCTCGCCGCACTTGGCCTCTCCAACTGCCAGTCTCCTCTGTTCATCCTCGCCGGTTGTAAGGTTAGCCCTGCTGATCCGCAGCTTATCGTTGAGCCGATTTCGACTAGGAAGTCCATTCCTAGTATTAGCTCGTCCATCATCGTTGGCATCACCAGCAAGCGCATCGTGACTGAATGCCCTGCGAGCTCGATAGGCAAGCGCAGCGTATCTTCCACCTTCAATCGAGATCCATCCGCTAATCTCACAACCGTTCCTTCGCTCATCTTATCTCTATACTCTTCTAGTCCCCTTGCGCAAACTTCGCTCACGAAGCTCCGCGTTGCTCAGGTGTCTAGGTAGCGGCCACCACGTGTCCTCCCACTTTCACCGTCGCCACAACGCGACCTCGTTCTACCCTCAAGGGGTTTCCTGTATTGTGTTCCGTTAATGTCCGGCGCCCACTCCATTCCCGTCTGGGTGGCGCCGCCGGTCGTTTCCCGCACTGTACGGCCTGCAACAATTATCAGTGCTTACTTCTGTTCTGCTGCATATTCGGCAACATAACGCCCGCCCATTCGGGCATTCCCTCGCAAAATGACCCTCCTGCGAGCATCGGAAGCATCTCCGCTGGACACCGAATCCTGATGTTCTACGTTCTGCAGCATCCACTCTGTCTGTCACGTTCGCTGTATCTGGCACGTTCCTGGAATGGATTCTGACTGGTTCTTGTTGTTGTATCCTCCATTAGTCCGTGGGGTTCGTGCTGGCGTTGGTTGGGTTGGTGGACGCGTCCACTGGTCATCGGGGTCCCATATGACGTCCGCGTTCCGCTCCTCCAGCCCGTTTGGGGATTGTCGCGCCGACCGGGTCTTGTTCCATACTGCGTATCTCTTGCGTGGTTCGTGCTGCGATCGTGCCAGTTTATTCGCCGCTCTTGTTCCATCCTTTCCTTCTTCGTTGATTCATATTCTCCCGCTAGCTCCATCAGTTGCTCCATGTCGCGATAATCGATGCGTCGAATGTAGCTTCTGTAGTCTGGCAGCATACTGTCGTAGGCTCGGCGAAGTTCCTGCTCCTCGTCGTAACCTGCATGATGCGTGAGGGATCGTAGCTCGATTAAATAATCTTTAAACGATTCCCCTCCCGCTGTCGCCTCTGGTATATTTCTCCTTCCAAGCATTCGAAGAACCTTGGCGGTAAGAAAACAGTTAAGAACTTCCTTTTAAATGTCGCCCATGGAGCGTTTCGGGCTCGGCTCGACGTCAACCATCGGGTTGCACGACCTGTAAATACTTCGCCCATCGTTCGGGGCAATTGGTCTATGTCCACTCCGTTGGCTATTGCGCGTTCTTCCAGATTTTCCAAGAAATCCAACGGGTCTGATTGTCCATCGAAATTGATATGCCACTTTCGCACGACTTCTGACACCGATGCTATGGGTCTGGGGCTCCGCTGGGA
>JAECWR010000164.1:0-13187 GCA_018150935.1 Drosophila pruinosa
TTTTGTTGTTTTGATGTGTTTTGATGTTTTGATTTATGATGTTTTGATTTTTGATGTTTTTGATGTTTTTTAGTTTTTGATTTTTGATGTTTTGATGTTTTTGATGTTTTGATATTTTGATGTTTTGATGTTTTTTGATGTTTTGATGTTTTTGATTGACTTTTTGACTTTTGTGTTTTTGATGTTTTTGATGTTTTGATGTTTTTGATGTTTTGATATTTTTGATGTTTTGATGTTTTTGATGTTTTTGATGTTTTGATTGTTTTAATGTTTTTGATGTTTTTGATGTTTTTTGATGTTTTGATGTTTTGATGTTTTGATGTTTTGATATTTTTTGATGTTTTGATGTTTTTGATGTTTTTGATGTTTTGATGTTTTTGATGTTTTTGATGTTTTTGATATTTTTGATGTTTTGATGTTTTTGATGTTTTGAGGTTTTGATGTTTTTGATGTTTGATGTTTTGATGTTTTATGCTTTGATGTTTTGATGTTTTTGATTTTTTGATATTTTTAGTTTTTGATGTTTTTGATGTTTTTGACTTTTTTGATATTTTGATGTTTTTGATGTTTTGATGTTTTTGATGTTTTGATGTTTTTGATGTTTTGATGTTTTTGATGTTTTTGATGTTTTTGATGTTTTTGATGTTTTTGATGTTTTTGATGTTTTTATGTTTTGATGTTTTGATGTTTTTGATGTTTTTGATGTTTTTGATGTTTTTGATGTTTTTGATTTTTTGATTTTTTTGATGTTTGATGTTTTTGATGTTTTTGATGTTTTTGATGTTTTTGATGTTTTTGATGTTTTTGATGTTTTGATGTTTTTGATGTTTTTGATTTTTTGATGTTTTTGATGTTTTTGATGTTTTTGGTTTTTTTGATTTTTTGATGTTTTTGATGTTTTTGATGTTTTGATGTTTTGATGTTTTTGATGTTTTTGATGTTTTTGATGTTTTTGATGTTTTTGATGTTTTGATGTTTTTGATGTTTTTGATGTTTTTGATGTTTTTGTTTTTGATGTTTTTGATGTTTTTGATGTTTTTGATGTTTTGATTTTGATGTTTTTTTGTTTTTGATTTTTGATTTTTTGATGTTTTTGATGTTTTTGATGTTTTGATTTTTTGATGTTTTGATGTTTTTATGTTTTTGATGTTTTGATGTTTTTGATGTTTTTGATGTTTTGATGTTTTTGATGTTTTGATGTTTTGATGTTTTTTGATGTTTTTTTGATGTTTTTGATGTTTTTGATGTTTTTGATGTTTTTGATGTTTTTGATGTTTTGATGTTTTTGATGTTTTGATGTTTTGATGTTTTTTGATGTTTTTTGATGTTTTTGATGTTTTTGATGTTTTTGATGTTTTTGATGTTTTTGATGTTTTTGATGTTTTGATGTTTTTGATGTTTTTGATGTTTTTTGATGTTTTTGATGTTTTGATGTTTTTGATGTTTTTGATGTTTTTGATGTTTTTGATGTTTTTGATGTTTTTGATGTTTTTGATGTTTTTGATGTTTTGATGTTTTAATGTTTTTGATTTTTGATGTTTTTGATGTTTTTGATTTTTTGATGTTTTTGATGTTTTTAATGTTTTGATGTTTTTGATGTTTTGATGTTTTTGATGTTTTTGATGTTTTTGATGTTTTGATGTTTTTGATATTTTTGATGTTTTGATGTTTTTGATGTTTTTGATGTTTTTTGATGTTTTGATGTTTTTGATGTTTGATGTTTGATGTTTTTGATGTTTTTGATGTTTTGATGTTTTGATGTTTTTGATGTTTTTGATTTTTTTGATGTTTTTGATGTTTTTATTTTTTTGATTTTTTGATGTTTTGATGTTTTTGATGTTTTTGATGTTTTTGATGTTTTTATGTTTTTGATGTTTTATGTTTTTGATGTTTTTGATGTTTTTATTTTTGATCTTTTGATGTTTTTGATGTTTTGATGTTTTTGATGTTTTTGATGTTTTTGATGTTTTGTGTTTTTATGTTTTTGATGTTTTTGATGTTTTTGATTTTTTGATGTTTTTGATGTTTTTGATGTTTTTGATGTTTTTGATGTTTTTGATGTTTTGATTGTTTTGATGTTTTTGATGTTTTTGATGTTTTTGATGTTTTGATGTTTTTTGATGTTTTGATGTTTTTGATGTTTTTATGTTTGATGTTTTTGATGTTTTTTGATGTTTTTGATGTTTTTGATGTTTTTGATGTTTTTGATGTTTTTGATGTTTTTGATGTTTTTGATGTTTTTGATGTTTTTGATGTTTTTGATTTTTTGATGTTTTTGATGTTTTTGATGTTTTTATGTTTTTGATGTTTTTGATGTTTTTGATGTTTTTTGATGTTTTTGATGTTTTGATGTTTTGATGTTTTTGATGTTTTTGATGTTTTGATGTTTTTGATGTTTTTGATGTTTTTGATGTTTTTGATGTTTTGATGTTTTTGATGTTTTTGATGTTTTTGATGTTTTTGATGTTTTGATGTTTTTGATGTTTTTGATGTTTTGATGTTTTTTGATGTTTTTGATGTTTTTGTGTTTTTGATGTTTTGATGTTTTTGATGTTTTTGATGTTTTTGATGTTTTGATGTTTTTTGATGTTTTTGATGTTTTTGATGTTTTTGATGTTTTTTGATGTTTTTGATGTTTTTGATGTTTTTGATGTTTTTGATGTTTTTGATGTTTTTGATTTTTTGATGTTTTTGGTTTTGATTTTTTGATGTTTTTTGATGTTTTTTGATGTTTTTTGATGTTTTTTTGATTTTTTGATGTTTTTGATGTTTTTTGATGTTTTTGATGTTTTGATGTTTTGATTTTTTGATGTTTTTGATGTTTTGATGTTTTTGATGTTTTTGATGTTTTTGATGTTTTGATGTTTTTTGATGTTTTGATTTTTTGATGTTTTTGATGTTTTTTGATTTTTTGATGTTTTTGATGTTTTGATGTTTTTGATGTTTTTTTTGATTTTTTGATGTTTTGATGTTTTGATGTTTTTGATATTTTTGATGTTTTTGATGTTTTTGATGTTTTTTGATGTTTTTGTTGATGTTTTTTGATGTTTTTGATTTTTTTGATTTTTTGATGTTTTTGATGTTTTTGATGTTTTGATGTTTTTGATGTTTTTTTGATGTTTTTGATGTTTTTGATGTTTTTTGATGTTTTTTGATGTTTTTGATTTTTTTGATGTTTTTGATGTTTTTGATGTTTTTGATGTTTTTGATGTTTTTTGATGTTTTAATGTTTTTGATGTTTTTGATGTTTTGATGTTTTGATGTTTTTGATGTTTTTGATGTTTTTGATGTTTTTGATGTTTTTGATGTTTTGATGTTTTTGATGTTTTTGATGTTTTTGATGTTTTGATGTTTTTGATGTTTTTGATGTTTTGATGTTTTTGATGTTTTGATGTTTTTGATGTTTTTGATGTTTTTGATGTGTTTGATGTTTTTGATTTTTTGATGTTTTTGATGTTTAGGTTTTTTGATTTTTTGATGTTTTGATGTTTTTGATGTTTTTTTTGATGTTTTTGATGTTTTTGATGTTTTTGATGTTTTGTGTTTTTGATGTTTTTGATGTTTTGATGTTTTTGATATTTTTTGATGTTTTTGATGTTTTGATGTTTTTGATGTTTTTGATGTTTTGATGTTTTTGATGTTTTTGATGTTTTGATGTTTTTGATGTTTTTGATGTTTTGATGTTTTTGATGTTTTTGATGTTTTTTGATGTTTTTGATGTTTTTGATGTTTTTTGATTTTTGATGTTTTTGATGTTTTTGATGTTTTGATGTTTTGATGTTTTTGATGTTTTTGATGTTTTTGATGTTTTGATGTTTTTGATGTTTTGATGTTTTTGATGTTTTTTGATGTTTTTGATGTTTTTGATGTTTTTGATGTTTTTGATGTTTTTGATGTTTTGATGTTTTTTGATGTTTTGATGTTTTTGATGTTTTTGATGTTTTGATGTTTTGATGTTTTTGATGTTTTGATGTTTTTGATGTTTTTGATGTTTTTGATGTTTTTGATGTTTTGATGTTTTTGATGTTTTTGATGTTTTTGATGTTTTAATGTTTTTGATGTTTTTGATGTTTTTGATGTTTTTGATGTTTTTGATGTTTTTGATTTTTTGATGTTTTTGATGTTTTGGTTTTTTTATGTTTGATGTTTTGATGTTTTTGATGTTTTGATGTTTTTGATGTTTTTGATGTTTTGATGTTTTTGATGTTTTTGGTGTTTTGATGTTTTTGATGTTTTGATGTTTTTGATGTTTTGATGTTTTTGATGTTTTTGATGTTTTTGATGTTTTGATGTTTTGATGTTTTTGATGTTTTTGATTTTTTGATTTTTTTGATGTTTTGATTTTTTGATGTTTTGATGTTTTTGATGTTTTTGATTTTTTGATGTTTTGTGTTTTGATGTTTTTGATGTTTTTGATGTTTTGATGTTTTGATGTTTTTGATGTTTTTGATGTTTTTGATGTTTTTGATGTTTTTGATGTTTTGATGTTTATGTTTTGATGTTTTTGATGTTTTTGATGTTTTTGATGTTTTTGATGTTTTTGATGTTTTGATGTTTTTGATGTTTTTGATGTTTTTGATGTTTTTGATGTTGTTTTTGATGTTTGATGTTTGATGTTTTGATGTTTTGATGTTTTTGTTTTTTGATGTTTTTGATGTTTTTGATGTTTTGATGTTTTTGATGTTTTTGATGTTTTTGATGTTTTTTGATGTTTTTGATGTTTTTGATGTTTTTGATGTTTTTGATGTTTTTGATGTTTTTGATGTTTTGTGTTTTTGATTTTTTGATGTTTTTGTTTTTGATGTTTTGATGTTTTGATGTTTTTGATGTTTTTGATGTTTTTGATGTTTTTGATGTTTTTGATTTTTTGATGTTTTTGATGTTTTTGATGTTTTTGATTTTTGATGTTTTGATGTTTTGATGTTTTTGATGTTTTGATGTTTTTGATGTTTTTATGTTTTGATGTTTTTGATGTTTTTGATGTTTTTGATGTTTTTGATGTTTTTGATGTTTTGATGTTTTTGATGTTTTTGATGTTTTTGATGTTTTGATGTTTTTGATGTTTTGATGTTTTGATGTTTTTGATTTTTGATGTTTTGATGTTTTTGATGTTTTTGATGTTTTTGATGTTTTTGATGTTTTTGATGTTTTTGATGTTTTGATGTTTTTTTGATGTTTTTGATGTTTTTGATGTTTTTGATGTTTTTGATGTTTTGATGTTTTTGATGTTTTTTTTTTGATGTTTTTGATGTTTTTGATGTTTTGATGTTTTTGATGTTTTTGATGTTTTGATGTTTTTGATGTTTTGATGTTTTTTGATGTTTTTGATGTTTTTGATGTTTTGATGTTTTTGATGTTTTTGATGTTTTGATGTTTTTGATGTTTTTGATGTTTTGATGTTTTGATGTTTTGATGTTTTGATGTTTTTGATGTTTTGATGTTTTTGTTTTATTTGTTTTTGATGTTTTTTTTGATGTTTTTGGTGTTTTTTGTTTTTGATGTTTTGATGTTTTTGATGTTTTTGATGTTTTTGATGTTTTGATGTTTTGATGTTTTTTGTTTTATTTTGTTTTTGATGTTTTTGATGTTTTGATGTTTTTGATGTTTTTAGTGTTTTGATGTTTTGATGTTTTGATGTTTTTGATGTTTGATGTTTTTGATGTTTTTGATGTTTTTGATGTTTTTGATGTTTTGATGTTTTTTGATGTTTTTGATGTTTTTTGATGTTTTTGATGTTTTTGATGTTTTTTGATGTTTTGATGTTTTTGATGTTTTTGATATTTTTGATGTTTTTGATGTTTTGATGTTTTTGTTTTTTTTGTTTTTTTTGTTTTGTTTTTTTGATGTTTTGATGTTTTGATGTTTTGATGTTTTGATGTTTTTGATGTTTTTGATGTTTTTGATGTTTTTGATGTTTTTGATGTTTTTGATGTTTTTGATGTTTTTGATGTTTTTGATGTTTTTGATGTTTTTTTGATTTTTAATGTTTTGATGTTTTTAATGTTTTTGATGTTTTGATGTTTTGATGTTTTTGATGTTTTTGATGTTTTTTGATGTTTTTGATGTTTTTGATGTTTTTGATGTTTTTGATGTTTTGATGTTTTTGATGTTTTTTGATGTTTTGATGTTTTTGATGTTTTGATGTTTTTGATGTTTTGATGTTTTGATGTTTTTGATGTTTTTGATATTTTGATGTTTTTATGTTTTGATGTTTTTGATGTTTTTGATGTTTTTGATGTTTTTGATGTTTTTGATGTTTTGTTTTTGATGTTTTTGATGTTTTTGATGTTTTTGATGTTTTTGATGTTTTTTTGATGTTTTTGATGTTTTTGATGTTTTGATGTTTTTGATGTTTTTGATGTTTTGATATTTTTTGATGTTTTTGATGTTTTAGTGTTTTTGATGTTTTTGATGTTTTGATGTTTTTTGATGTTTTTGATGTTTTGATGTTTTTGATGTTTTTGATGTTTTTGATGTTTTTGATGTTTTTGATGTTTTTGATTTTTTGATGTTTTTGATGTTTTGATTTTTAGTGTTTTGATGTTTTTTGTGTTTTTGATGTTTTTGATGTTTTTGATGTTTTTGATGTTTTTGATGTTTTGATGTTTTGATGTTTTTGATGTTTTTGATGTTTTGATGTTTTTGATGTTTTTTGATGTTTTTGATGTTTTGGATGTTTTTGATGTTTTTGATGTTTTGATGTTTTTGATGTTTTTGATTTTTATGTTTTTGATGTTTTTGATGTTTTGATGTTTTTTGATGTTTTTGATGTTTTTAATGTTTTTTGATGTTTTTGATGTTTTTGATGTTTTTGATGTTTTTGATGTTTTTGATGTTTTGATGTTTTGATGTTTTTGATGTTTTTGATGTTTTTGATGTTTTTGATGTTTTTGATGTTTTGATGTTTTTGATGTTTTTGATGTTTTGATGTTTTTGATGTTTTTGATGTTTTTGATGTTTTTGATGTTTTTGATTTTTGATGTTTTGATGTTTTTGATGTTTTTGATGTTTTGATGTTTTTGATGTTTTTGATGTTTTTGATGTTTTGATGTTTTTGATGTTTTGATATTTTGATGTTTTTGATGTTTTTGATGTTTTTGATGTTTTTGATGTTTTTGATGTTTTTGATGTTTTGATGTTTTTGATGTTTTTTGATGTTTTTATGTTTTTTGATGTTTTGATGTTTTGATGTTTTTGATGTTTTTGATGTTTTTGATGTTTTGATGTTTTGATGTTTTGATGTTTTGATGTTTTTGATGTTTTTGATGTTTTGATGTTTTGATGTTTTTGATGTTTTTGATGTTTTTGATGTTTTTGTTGTTTTGATGTTTTTGATGTTTTTGATGTTTTATGTTTTTGATGTTTTTGATGTTTTTGATGTTTTTGATGTTTTTGATGTTTTTGATATTTTTGATGTTTTTGATGTTTTTGAGTGTTTTGAATGTTTTGTGTTTTTGTTATTTTGATGTTTTTGATGTTTTGATGTTTTTGATGTTTTTGATGTTTTGATGTTTTTGATGTTTTTGATGTTTTTGATGTTTTTGATGTTTTTTGATGTTTTTTGATGTTTTGATGTTTTTGATGTTTTGATGTTTTTGATGTTTTGATGTTTTTTGATGTTTTTGATGTTTTGATGTTTTTGATGTTTTGTGTTTTTGATTTTTTGATGTTTTTGATGTTTTGATGTTTTTGATGTTTTTGATTTTTTGATGTTTTTGATGTTTTTGATGTTTTTGATGTTTTTGATGTTTTTGATGTTTTTTGATGTTTTTGATGTTTTTTGATGTTTTGATGTTTTTGATGTTTTTGATGTTTTTTGATGTTTTTGATGTTTTTGATGTTTTTGATGTTTTGATGTTTTTGATGTTTTTAATTTTTTTGATGTTTTTGATGTTTTTGATGTTTTTTGGTGGTTTTGATGTTTTGATGTTTTTGATGTTTTTGATTTTTGATGTTTTGATGTTTTTGATGTTTTGATGTTTTTGATATTTTTGATGTTTTTGATGTTTTTGATGTTTTGATGTTTTATTTTTGATGTTTTTGATGTTTTTGATGTTTTGTTTTGATATTGTTTTGATGTTTTTGATGTTTTGATGTTTTGATGTTTTTTGATGTTTTTGATGTTTTGATGTTTTGATGTTTTTGATGTTTTTGATGTTTTTGATGTTTTGTTTGATGTTTTGTTTTTGATGTTTTTGATGTTTTGATGTTTTTGATGTTTTTGATGTTTTTGATGTTTTGATGTTTTTGATGTTTTTGATGTTTTTGATGTTTTGATGTTTTTGATGTTTTTGATGTTTTTGATGTTTTTGATGTTTTTGATGTTTTTTGATGTTTTTGATGTTTTTGATGTTTTTGATGTTTTTGATGTTTTTGATGTTTTTGATGTTTTTTGATGTTTTTGATGTTTTTGATGTTTTTGATGTTTTTGATGTTTTTGATGTTTTTGATGTTTTTGATGTTTTTGATTTTTGATGTTTTGATGTTTTTTGATGTTTTTGATGTTTTTGATGTTTTTGATGTTTTGATGTTTTTGATGTTTTTGATGTTTTTGATGTTTTTTGATGTTTTTGATGTTTTTGATGTTTTTGATGTTTTTGATGTTTTTGATGTTTTTGATGTTTTTGATGTTTTTGATGTTTTTGATGTTTTTGATGTTTTTGATGTTTTTGATGTTTTTGATGTTTTTGATGTTTTTGATGTTTTTTGATGTTTTTGATGTTTTTTGATGTTTTTGATGTTTTTGATGTTTTTTGATGTTTTTGATGTTTTTGATGTTTTTGATGTTTTTGATGTTTTTGATGTTTTGATGTTTTTGATGTTTTTGATGTTTTTGATGTTTTTGATGTTTTTGATGTTTTTGATGTTTTTGATGTTTTTTGATGTTTTTGATGTTTTTGATGTTTTTGATGTTTTTGATGTTTTTGATGTTTTTGATGTTTTTGATGTTTTTGATGTTTTTGATGTTTTTGATGTTTTTGATGTTTTTGATGTTTTTGATGTTTTTGATGTTTTTTGATGTTTTGATGTTTTTTGATGTTTTTGATGTTTTTGATGTTTTTGATGTTTTTGATGTTTTTTGATGTTTTTGATGTTTTTGATGTTTTTGATGTTTTTGATGTTTTTGATGTTTTTGATGTTTTTGATGTTTTTGATGTTTTTGATGTTTTTGATGTTTTTGATGTTTTTGATGTTTTTGATGTTTTTGATGTTTTTGATGTTTTTGATGTTTTTGATGTTTTTGATGTTTTTGATGTTTTTGATGTTTTTGATGTTTTTGATGTTTTTTGATGTTTTTGATGTTTTTGATGTTTTTTGATGTTTTTTTGATGTTTTTGATGTTTTTGATGTTTTTGATGTTTTTTGATGTTTTTGATGTTTTTGATGTTTTTGATGTTTTTTTGATGTTTTTGATGTTTTTGATGTTTTTGATGTTTTTTGATGTTTTGATGTTTTTGATGTTTTTATGATGTTTTTGATGTTTTTGATGTTTTTGATGTTTTGATGTTTTTGATGTTTTTGATGTTTTTGATGTTTTTTGATGTTTTTGATGTTTTTGATGTTTTTGATGTTTTTGATGTTTTTGATGTTTTTGATGTTTTTTGATGTTTTTGATGTTTTTGATGTTTTTGATGTTTTTGATGTTTTTGATGTTTTTGATGTTTTTGATGTTTTTGATGTTTTTGATGTTTTTGATGTTTTTGATGTTTTTGATGTTTTTGATGTTTTTGATGTTTTTTGATGTTTTTGATGTTTTTGATGATTTTGATGTTTTTGATGTTTTTGATGTTTTTGATGTTTTTGATGTTTTTGATGTTTTTGATGTTTTTGATGTTTTTGATGTTTTTGATGTTTTTGATGTTTTTGATGTTTTTTGATGTTTTTGATGTTTTTTGATGTTTTTGATGTTTTTGATGTTTTTGATGTTTTTTGATGTTTTTGATGTTTTTGATGTTTTTGATGTTTTTGATGTTTTTGATGTTTTTGATGTTTTTGATGTTTTTGATGTTTTGATGTTTTTGATGTTTTGATGTTTTGATGTTTTTGATGTTTTTGATGTTTTTGATGTTTTTGATGTTTTTGATGTTTTTGATGTTTTTGATGTTTTTGATTTTTTATAATGTTTTTGATGTTTTTTGATGTTTTGATGTTTTTGATGTTTTTGATGTTTTTGATGTTTTTGATGTTTTGATGGTTTTTTGATGTTTTTGATGTTTTTGATGTTTTTGATGTTTTTGATGTTTTTGATGTTTTTGATGTTTTTGATGTTTTTGATGTTTTTGATGTTTTTGATGTTTTTGATGTTTTTTGATGTTTTTGATGTTTTTGATGTTTTTGATGTTTTTGATGTTTTTTGATGTTTTTGATGTTTTTGATGTTTTTGATGTTTTTTGATGTTTTTGATGTTTTTGATGTTTTTGATGTTTTTGATGTTTTTGATGTTTTTTGCTGTTTTTGATGTTTTTGATATTTTTTGATGTTTTTGATGTTTTGATGTTTTTGATGTTTTTGATGTTTTTGATGTTTTTGATGGTTTTGATGTTTTTGATGTTTTTGATGTTTTGATGTTTTTGATGTTTTTGATGTTTTTGATGTTTTTGATGTTTTTGATGTTTTTGATTTTTTTGATGTTTTTGATGTTTTTTGATGTTTTTGATGTTTTTGATGTTTTTGATGTTTTTGATGTTTTTGATGATTTTGATGTTTTTGATGTTTTTGATGTTTTTTGATGTTTTTGATGTTTTTGATGTTTTGATGTTTTTGATGTTTTTGATATTTTTGATGTTTTTGATGTTTTTTGATGTTTTCGATGTTTTTGATGTTTTGATGTTTTTGATGTAATTTTGATGTTTTTGATGTTTTTGATGTTTTTTGATGTTTTTGATGTTTTGATGTTTTTAATGTTTTTGATGTTTTTGATGTTTTTGATGTTTTTGATGTTTTTGATGTTATTTTGATGTTTTTGATGTTTTTGATGTTTTTTGATGTTTTTGATGTTTTGTTTTTGATGTTTTTGATGTTTTTGATGTTTTTGATGTTTTTGATGTTTTTGATGTTTTTGATGTTTTTGATGTTTTTGATGTTTTTGATGTTTTTGATGTTTTTGATGTTTTTGATGTTTTTGATTTTTTGATGTTTTTGGTGTTTTTTGATGTTTTTTGATGTTTTTTGATATTTTTGATGTTTTTTGATGTTTTTTGATGTTTTTGATGTTTTTGATGTTTTTTGATGTTTTTTTGATGTTTTTGATGTTTTTGATGTTTTTGATGTTTTGATATTTTTGATGTTTTTGATGTTTTTGTTGTTTTTGATGTTTTTTGATGTTTTGATGTTTTTGATGTTTTTGATGTTTTTGATGTTTTTGATGTTTTTGATGTTTTTTGATGTTTTTGATGTTTTTTGATGTTTTTGATGTTTTTGATGTTTTTGATGTTTTTGATGTTTTTGATGTTTTTGATGTTTTTGATGTTTTTGATGTTTTTGATGTTTTTTGATGTTTGTTGATGTTTTTTGATGTTTTGATGTTTTGATGTTTTTTGATGTATTTGATGTTTTTGATGTTTTTGATGGTTTTTGATGTTTTTGATGTTTTTGATGTTTTTGATGTTTTTGATGTTTTTGATATTTTTGATGTTTTTGATGTTTTTGATGTTTTTGATGTTTTTTGATGTTTTTGATGATTTTGATGTTTTTGATGATTTTGATGTTTTTGATGTTTTTGATGTTTTTGATGTTTTTGATGTTTTTGATGTTTTTGATGTTTTTGATGTTTTTGATGTTTTTTGATGTTTTATGATGTTTTTGATGTTAATGATGTTTTTGATGTTTTTATGTTTTAGAATTTTTATGATGTTTTTGATGTTTTGATGTTTTTATGTATTTTGATGTTTTGATGTTTTTGATGTTTTTAATGTTTTTGAAGTTTTTGATGTTGTTTGATGTAATACTGACTTTTTGATTTTTATATTTTTGATGTTTTTGATGTTTATTAAGTTTTTGATGTTATTGAAACTTTTTTATGTTTTTTGATGTTTTGGTGTTTTTGATGTTTATTGACTTTTGATGTTTGTTGATGTTTTGATGTTTTGATGTTTTTGATGTTTTGATGTTTTTAACGTTTTGATGTTTTTGATGTTTTTGATGTTTTTGATGTTTTGATGTTTTTGATGTTTTTGATGTTTTGATGTTTTGATGTTTTTGATGTTTTGATGTTTTGATGTTTTTGATGTTTTTAATGTTTTTGATGTTTTTGATGTTTTTGATGTTTTTGATGTTTTTGATGTTTTTGATGTTTTTGATGTTTTTTGATGTGTTTGATGTTTTGATTTTATGATGTTTTGGTGTTTTTAGGTTTTTTGATTTTTATGATGTTTTGATGTTTTTTGATGTTTTTTGATGTTTTTGATGTTTTGATGTTTTGATGTTTTTGATGTTTTTGATGTTTTTGATGTTTTTGATGTTTTTGATTATTTTGATGTTTATGATGTTTGGTGTTTTTGGTGTTTTTGATGTTTTTGATGTTTTTGATGTTTTTTGATGTTTTGATGTTTTGATGTTTGATGTTTTTGATGTTTTGATGTTTTTGATGTTTTTGATGTTTTTGATGTTTTGATGTTTTTGATGTTATTGACTTTTTGATGTTTGTTGATGTTTTGATGTTTTTGATGTTTTGATGTTTTGATGTTTTGATGTTTGATGTTTTTTGATGTTTTTGATGTTCCAAACATTTTGATATTTTTGATGTTTTTGATGTTTTGATGTTTTGATGTTTTGATGTTTTGATGTTTTGATGTTTTTGATGTTTTTGATGTTTTGATGTTTTGATGTTTTTGTTGATGTTTTTGATGTTTTTGATGCTTTTGATGTTTTTAATGTTTTTAATGTTTTTGATGTTTTTGATGTTTTGATGTTTTTGATGTTTTTGATGTTTTTGATGTTTTTGATGTTTTTGATGTTTTTAATGTTTTTTTAATGTTTTTGATGTTTTTGATGTTTTGATGTTTCTGTTGTTTTTTGATGTTTTTGATTTTTATGATGTTTTTGGTGTTTGGTTTTTTATTTTTATGATGTTTTGATATTTTTGATGTTTTGATGTTTTTGATGTTTTTTGATGTTTTTGATGTTTTTGATGTTTTGGTGTTATTGATGTTTTTGATGTTTTGATGTTTTTGATGTTTTGATGTTTT
>JAECWR010000165.1:0-18208 GCA_018150935.1 Drosophila pruinosa
ATGTTTATGATGTTTTGATGTTTTTAATTTTTTTGATTTTATGATTGCCTTGTTGTTTTTGATGTTTTTTGATGTTTCAATGTTTTTTAAGTTTTTTTTTATGTTTTGATGTTTTTGATGTTTTGATGTCTCTTTGATGTTTTTGTTGTTTTTGATGTTTTTGATGTTTTGGTCTTTTTGAGTTTTTGATGTTTTTTATGTTTTTGATGGTTTGGGATGTTTTTGATGTTTTTGATGTTTTTGATGTTTTTGAAATTGTTTTTGATTATTTTTGATGTTTTTGACTTTTTTTGATGTCTTTGACTGTTTTTGATGTTTTTGATCAGTTTTTTCATGTTGTTTTTGATGTTTTGATGTTTTTGATGTTTTTGATGTTTTTGATGTTTTCTGATGTTTTTGATGTTTTTGATTTTTTTGACTTTTTTGATGTTTCTTTTTTTGATGTTTTTGATGTTTTTGATCTTTTTGATGTTTTTGATGGTTGTTTTTTTGATGTTTTTGATGTTTTTGATGTTTTTGATGTTTTTGATGTTTTTGATGTTTTTGATTGTTTTTGATGTTTTTGATGTTTTTGATGTTTTTGATGTTTTTGATGTTTTTGATGTTTTTGATGTTTTTTTTGATTTTTTGATGTTTTGATGTTTTTGACTTTTTTTGCTTTTTTTGATGTTTTTGATGTTTTGATGTTTTTGATTTTTTTTGATGTTTTTGATGTTTTTTTGATGTTTTGATGTTTGATGTTTTTGATGTTTTGATGTTTTTGATGTTTTTTTTGATGTTTTTGATGTTTTTGATGTTTTTGTTGTTTTTGATGTGTTTGATGTTTTTGATTTTATGATGTTTTTGATTTTATGATGTTTTTGATGTTTTTAATTTTTCTGATTTTATGATGTTTTGATGTTTTTGATGCTTTTGGTATTTTTGATGTTTTTGATGTTTTTGATGTTTTTTAATTTTTTTTATGTTTTTGATGTTTTTGATGTTTTTGATGTTTTTGAAGTTTTTGATGTTTTTGATGTTTTTGATGTTTTTGATGTTTTTTAATGTTTCTTATTGTTTTTGATGTTTTTGATGTTTTTGTTATTTTTTGATGTGTTCGATGTTTTTGATTTTTTGATGTTTTTGATTTTTTGATGTTTTTTGATTTTTTGATGTTTTTGATGTTTTGATGTTTTGATGTTTTTGATGTTTTTGATGTTTTTGATTTTTTTGATTTTTTTGATGTTTTTGATGTTTTTGATGTTTTGATGTTTTGTTGTTTTTGATGTTTTTGATGTTTTTGATGTTTTTGACTGTTTTTGATGTTTTTGATGTTTTTGATGTTTTTTGATTTTTTGATGTTTTTGATGTTTGTTGTTTTGATGTTTTTGATGTTTTTGATGTTTTTTGATGTTTTTGATGTTTTTGATGTTTTTGATGTTTTTTTGATGTTTTTGATGTTTTTGATGTTTTTGATGTTTTTGATGTTTTTGATGTTTTTGATGTTTTTGACGTTTTTGATGTTTTTGATGTTTTTGATGTTTTTGATGTTTTTGATGTTTTTGATGTTTTTGATGTTTTTGATGTTTTTGATGTTTTTGATGTTTTTGATGTTTTTGATGTTTTTGATGTTTTTGATGTTTTTGTTGTTTTTGATGTTTTTGATGTTTTTGATGTTTTTGATGTTTTTGATGTTTTTGATTTTTTTGATGTTTTTGATGTTTTTGATGTTTTTGATGTTTTTGATGTTTTTGATGTTTTTGATGTTTTTGATGTTTTTGATGTTTTTGATGTTTTTGATGTTTTGATGTTTTTGATGTTTTTGATGTTTTTTGATGTTTTTGATGTTTTTGATGTTTTTGATGTTTTTGATGTTTTTGATGTTTTTTGATGTTTTTGATGTTTTTGATGTTTTTGATGTTTTTGATGTTTTTGATGTTTTTGATGTTTTTGATGTTTTTGATGTTTTTGATGTTTTTGATGTTTTTGATGTTTTTGATGTTTTTGATGTTTTTGATGTTTTTGATGTTTTTGATGTTTTTGATGTTTTTGATGTTTTTGATGTTTTTGATGTTTTGATGTTTTTTGATGTTTTTGATGTTTTCGATGTTTTTGATGTTTTTGATGTTTTTTGATGTTTTTTTGATGTTTTTTGATGTTTTTGATGTTTTTGATGTTTTTGATGTTTTTGATGTGTTTTGATGTTTTTGATGTTTTTGATGTTTTTGATGTTTTTGATGTTTTTTGATGTTTATGATGTTTTTGATGTTTTTGATGTTTTTTGATGTTTTTGATGTTTTTGATGTTTTTGATGTTTTTGATGTTTTTGATGTTTTTGATGTTTTTGATGTTTTTGATGTTTTTGATGTTTTTGATGTTTTTTGATGTTTTTGATGTTTTTGATGTTTTTGATGTTTTGATGTTTTTTGATGTTTTTGATGTTTTTGATGTTTTTGATGTTTTTGATGTTTTGATGTTTTTTGATGTTTTTGATGTTTTTGATGTTTTTGATGTTTTTTGATGTTTTTGATGTTTTTGATGTTTTTTGATGTTTTTGATGTTTTTGATGTTTTTGATGTTTTTGATGTTTTTGATGTTTTTGATGTTTTTGATGTTTTTGATGTTTTTGATGTTTTTGATGTTTTTGATGTTTTTGATGTTTTTGATGTTTTTTGATGTTTTTGATGTTTTTGATGTTTTTGATGTTTTTGATGTTTTTGATGTTTTTGATGTTTTTGATGTTTTTGATGTTTTTGATGTTTTTGATGTTTTTGATGTTTTTGATGTTTTTGATGTTTTTTGATGTTTTTGATGTTTTTGATGTTTTTGATGTTTTTTTGTTTGATGTTTTTGATGTTTTTGATGTTTTTGATGTTTTTGATGTTTTTGATGTTTTTGATGTTTTTGATGTTTTTGATGTTTTTGATGTTTTTTTGATGTTTTTGATGTTTTTGATGTTTTTGATGTTTTTTGATGTTTTTGATGTTTTTGATGTTTTTGATGTTTTTGATGTTTTTGATGTTTTTGATGTTTTTGATGTTTTTGATGTTTTTGATGTTTTTGATGTTTTTGATGTTTTTGATGTTTTTGATGTTTTTGATGTTTTTGATGTTTTTGATGTTTTTGATGTTTTTGATGTTTTTGATGTTTTTGATGTTTTTGATGTTTTTGATGTTTTTGATGTTTTTGATGTTTTTGATGTTTTTGATGTTTTTGATGTTTTTTGATGTTTTTGATGTTTTTGATGTTTTTGATGTTTTTGATGTTTTTTGATGTTTTTGATGTTTTTGATGTTTTTGATGTTTTTGATGTTTTTGATGTTTTTGATGTTTTTGATGTTTTTGATGTTTTTGATGTTTTTGATGTTTTTGATGTTTTTGATGTTTTTGATGTTTTTGATGTTTTTGATGTTTTTGATGTTTTTGATGTTTTTGATGTTTTTGATGTTTTTGATGTTTTTTGATGTTTTTGATGTTTTTGATGTTTTTGATGTTTTTGATGTTTTTGATGTTTTTGATGTTTTTGATGTTTTTGATGTTTTTTGATGTTTTTGATGTTTTTGATGTTTTTGATGTTTTTGATGTTTTTGATGTTTTTGATGTTTTTGATGTTTTTTGATGTTTTTTGATGTTTTTGATGTTTTTGATGTTTTTGATGTTTTTGATGTTTTTGATGTTTTTGATGTTTTTGATGTTTTTGATGTTTTTGATGTTTTTGATGTTTTTTGATGTTTTTGATGTTTTTGATGTTTTTGATGTTTTTGATGTTTTTGATGTTTTTTGATGTTTTTGATGTTTTTGATGTTTTTGATGTTTTTGATGTTTTTGATGTTTTTGATGTTTTTGATGTTTTTGATGTTTTTTGATGTTTTTGATGTTTTTGATGTTTTTGATGTTTTTGATGTTTTTGATGTTTTTGATGTTTTTGATGTTTTTGATGTTTTTGATGTTTTTGATGTTTTTGATGTTTTTGATGTTTTTGATGTTTTTGATGTTTTTGATGTTTTTTGATGTTTTTGATGTTTTGATGTTTTTGATGTTTTTGATGTTTTTGATGTTTTTGATGTTTTTGATGTTTTTGATGTTTTTGATGTTTTTGATGTTTTTTGATGTTTTTGATGTTTTTGATGTTTTTGATGTTTTTGATGTTTTTGATGTTTTTTGATGTTTTTGATGTTTTTGATGTTTTTGATGTTTTTGATGTTTTTGATGTTTTTGATGTTTTTGATGTTTTTGATGTTTTTGATGTTTTTGATGTTTTTGATGTTTTTGATGTTTTTGATGTTTTTGATGTTTTTTGATGTTTTTGATGTTTTTTGATGTTTTTTGATGTTTTTGATGTTTTGATGTTTTTGATGTTTTTGATGTTTTTGATGTTTTTGATGTTTTTGATGTTTTTGATGTTTTTGATGTTTTTGATGTTTTTGATGTTTTTGATGTTTTTGATGTTTTTGATGTTTTTGATGTTTTTGATGTTTTTGATGTTTTTGATGTTTTTGATGTTTTTGATGTTTTTGATGTTTTTGATGTTTTTGATGTTTTTGATGTTTTTGATGTTTTTGATGTTTTTGATGTTTTTGATGTTTTTGATGTTTTTGATGTTTTTGATGTTTTTGATGTGTTTTGATGTTTTTGATGTTTTTGATGTTTTTTGATGTTTTTTGATGTTTTTGATGTTTTTGATGTTTTTGATGTTTTTGATGTTTTTGATGTTTTTGATGTTTTTGATGTTTTTGATGTTTTTGATGTTTTTGATGTTTTTGATGTTTTTGATGTTTTTGATGTTTTTGATGTTTTTGATGTTTTTGATGTTTTTGATGTTTTTGATGTTTTTGTTGTTTTTGATGTGTTTGATGTTTTTTATTTTATGATGTTTTTGGTACTTTTGGTTTTTTTTGATTTTAAGATGTTTTGATGTTTTTGATGTTTTTTTGATGTTTTTGATGTTTTTGATATTTTTGATGTTTTTGATGTTTTTGGTGGTTTTGGTGTTTTTGATGTTTTTGATGTTTTTGATGTTTTTGATGTTTTTGATGTTTTTGATGTTTTTGATGTTTTTGATGTTTTTGATGTTTTTGATGTTTTTGATGTTTTTGATGTTTTTGATGTTTTTGATGTGTTTTGATGTTTTTGATGTTTTTTGATGTTTTTGATGTTTTTGATGTTTTTGATGTTTTGATGTTTTTGATGTTTTTGATGTTTTTGATGTTTTTGATGTTTTTGATGTTTTTGATGTTTTTGATGTTTTTGATGTTTTGATGTTTTTGATGTTTTTGATGTTTTTGATGTTTTTGATGTTTTTGATGTTTTTGATGTTTTTGATGTTTTTGATGTTTTTTGATGTTTTTGATGTTTTTGATGTTTTTGATGTTTTTGATGTTTTTGATGTTTTTGATGTTTTTGATGTTTTTGATGTTTTTGATGTTTTTGATGTTTTTGATGTTTTTGATGTTTTTGATGTTTTTGATGTTTTTGATGTTTTTGATGTTTTTGATGTTTTTGATGTTTTTGATGTTTTTGATGTTTTTTGATGTTTTTGATGTTTTTGATGTTTTTGATGTTTTTGATGTTTTTGATGTTTTTGATGTTTTTGATGTTTTTGATGTTTTTTTGTTTTTGATGTTTTTGATGTTTTTTGATGTTTTTGATGTTTTTGATGTTTTTGATGTTTTTGATGTTTTTGATGTTTTTTGATGTTTTTGATGTTTTTGATGTTTTTGATGTTTTTGATGTTTTTGATGTTTTTGATGTTTTTGATGTTTTTGATGTTTTTTGATGTTTTTGATGTTTTTGATGTTTTTGATGTTTTTTGATGTTTTTGATGTTTTTTGATGTTTTTGATGTTTTTGATGTTTTTGATGTTTTTGATGTTTTTGATGTTTTTGATGTTTTTGATGTTTTTGATGTTTTTGATGTTTTTGATGTTTTTGATGTTTTTGATGTTTTTTTGATGTTTTTTGATGTTTTTGATGTTTTTGATGTTTTTTGATTTTTTGATGTTTTGATGTTTTTGATGTTTTTTGATGTTTTTGATGTTTTTGATGTTTTTGATGTTTTTGATGTTTTTTGATGTTTTTGATGTTTTTGATGTTTTTGATGTTTTTGATGTTTTTGATGTTTTTGATGTTTTTGATGTTTTGATGTTTTTGATGTTTTTGATGTTTTTGATGTTTTGATGTTTTTTGATGTTTTTGATGTTTTTGATGTTTTTGATGTTTTTGATGTTTTTTGATGTTTTGATGTTTTTTGATGTTTTTGATGTTTTTGATGTTTTTGATGTTTTTGATGTTTTTGATGTTTTTGATGTTTTTGATGTTTTTGATGTTTTTGATGTTTTTGATGTTTTTGATGTTTTGATGTTTTTGATGTTTTTTGATGTTTTTGATGTTTTTGATGTTTTTGATGTTTTTGATGTTTTTGATGTTTTTGATGTTTTTGATGTTTTTGATGTTTTTGATGTTTTTGATGTTTTTGATGTTTTTGATGTTTTTGATGTTTTTGATGTTTTTGATGTTTTTGATGTTTTTGATGTTTTTGATTTTTTGATGTTTTTTGGTAGTTTTTGATGTTTTTGATTTTTTGATGTTTTTGATGTTTTTGATGTTTTTTGATGTTTTTGATGTTTTTGATGTTTTTGATGTTTTTGATGTTTTTGATGTTTTTGATGTTTTTGATGTTTTTGATGTTTTTGATGTTTTTGATGTTTTTTGATGTTTTTGATGTTTTTGATGTTTTTGATGTTTTTGATGTTTTTGATGTTTTTGATGTTTTTGATGTTTTTTGATGTTTTGATGTTTTTGATGTTTTTGATGTTTTTGATGTTTTTGATGTTTTTTTGATGTTTTTGATGTTTTTGATGTTTTTGATGTTTTTGATGTTTTTGATGTTTTTGATGTTTTTGATGTTTTTTGATGTTTTTGATGTTTTTGATGTTTTTGATGTTTTTGATGTTTTTGATGTTTTTGATGTTTTTGATGTTTTTGATGTTTTTGATGTTTTTGATGTTTTTGATGTTTTTGATGTTTTTGATGTGTTTGATGTTTTTGATGTTTTTGATGTTTTTGATGTTTTTGATGTTTTTGATGTTTTTGATGTTTTTGATGTTTTTTGATGTTTTTTGATGTTTTTGATGTTTTTGATGTTTTTGATGTTTTTGATGTTTTTGATGTTTTTGATGTTTTTGATGTTTTTTGATGTTTTTGATGTTTTTGATGTTTTTGATGTTTTTGATGTTTTTTGATGTTTTTGATGTTTTTGATGTTTTTGATGTTTTTTGATGTTTTTGATGTTTTTGATGTTTTTGATGTTTTTGATGTTTTTGATGTTTTTGATGTTTTTGATGTTTTTGATGTTTTTGATGTTTTTGATGTTTTTTGATGTTTTTGATGTTTTTTGATTTTTTGATGTTTTTGATGTTTTTGATGTTTTTGATGTTTTTGATGTTTTTGATGTTTTTGATGTTTTTTGATGTTTTTGATGTTTTTGATGTTTTTGATGTTTTTTGATGTTTTTGATGTTTTTGATGTTTTTGATGTTTTTGATGTTTTTGATGTTTTTGATGTTTTTGATGTTTTTGATGTTTTTGATGTTTTTGATGTTTTTGATGTTTTTGATGTTTTTGATGTTTTTGATGTTTTTGATGTTTTTTGATGTTTTTGATGTTTTTGATGTTTTTTGATGTTTTTTGATGTTTTGATGTTTTTGATGTTTTTGATGTTTTTGATGTTTTTTGATGTTTTTGATGTTTTTGATGTTTTTGATGTTTTTGATGTTTTTGATGTTTTTGATGTTTTTGATGTTTTTGATGTTTTTGATGTTTTTGATGTTTTTTTGATGTTTTTGATGTTTTTGATGTTTTTGATGTTTTTTGATGTTTTTGATGTTTTTGTATTTTTGATTTTTTGATGTTTTTGATGTTTTGATGTTTTTGATGTTTTTTGATGTTTTTGATGTTTTTGATGTTTTTTGATGTTTTTGATGTTTTTGATGTTTTTGATGTTTTTGATGTTTTTGATGTTTTGATGTTTTTTGATGTTTTGATGTTTTTGATGTTTTTGATGTTTTTGATGTTTTTGATGTTTTGATGTTTTTTGATGTTTTTGATTTTATGATGTTTTTGATGTTTTTGATGTTTTTGTTTTGATGTTTTTGATGTTTTTGATGTTTTTGATGTTTTATGTTTTTGATGTTTTTGATGTTTTGATGTTGTTTTTGATGTTTTTGATGTTTTTGATGTTTTTTGATGTTTTTGATGTTTTGGTTTTTTTTTGATGTTTTTGATGTTTTTGATGTTTTTGATGTTTTGATGTTTTGTTTTTGATGTTTTTGATGTTTTTGATGTTTTTGATGTTATGTTTTTGATGTTTTGATGTTTTTGTTTTTGATGTTTTGATGTTTTTGATGTTTTTGATGTTTTATGTTTTGATGTTTTTGATGTTTTTGATGTTTTTGATGTTTTTGATGTTTTTGATGTTTTTGATGTTTTTGATGTTTTGATTTTTGATGTTTTGATGTTTTTGATGTTTTTGATGTTTTTGATTTTTGATGTTTTGATGTTTTTGATGTTTTGATTTTTGATTTTTTGATGTTTTGATGTTTTTGATGTTTTGATGTTTTTGATGTTTTGATGTTTTTGATGTTTATTTTTTTGATGTTTTTGATGTTTTTGATGTTTTTGATGTTTTTGATGTTTTTGATGTTTTTGATGTTTTGATGTTTTTGATGTTTTTGATGTTTTTGATGTTTTTGATGTTTTTGATGTTTTTGATGTTTTTGATGTTTTTGATGTTTTTGATGTTTTTGATGTTTTGATGTTTTTGATGTTTTTGATGTTTTTGATGTTTTTTGATGTTTTGATGTTTTTTGATTTTTGTTTTTGATGTTTTTGATGTTTTTGATGTTTTGTGTTTTGATGTTTTGATGTTTTGATGTTTTTGATGTTTTTGATGTTTTTTAAGTTTTTTTGATGTTTTGATGTTTTTGATGTTTTTGATGTTTTTGATGTTTTTGATGTTTTTGATGTTTTTGATGTTTTGATGTTTTTGATGTTTTGATGTTTTTTTGATGTTTTTGATTTTTTTGATGTTTTTTGATGTTTTTGATGTTTTTGATGTTTTTGATGTTTTGATTTTTGATGTTTTTGATGTTTTTGATGTTTTTGATGTTTTTGATGTTTTTGATGTTTTTGATGTTTTTGATGTTTTTGATGTTTTGATGTTTTTGATGTTTTTGATGTTTTTTGTTGTTTTTGATGTGTTTTGATGTTTTGATTTTATGATGTTTTTGGTGTTTTTGGTTTTATTTTGAATTTAAGATGTTTTGATGTTTTTGATGTTTTTTGATGTTTTTTGATGTTTTTGATGTTTTTGATGTTTTTGATGTTTTGGTTTTTTGATGTTTTTGATGTTTTGATGTTTTTGATGTTTTGATGTTTTTGATGTTTTTGATGTTTTTGATGTTTTTGATGTTTTTGTTTTTGATTTTTTGATGTTTTGTTTTTGATGTTTTTGATGTTTTTGATGTTTTTGATGTTTTGATGTTTTGATTTTGATGTTTTGATGTTTTGATGTTTTTGATTTTTTTGATGTTTTTGATGTTTTTGATGTTTTTGATGTTTTTGATGTTTTTGATGTTTTTGATGTTTTTGATGTTTTTGATTTTTTGATGTTTTTGATGTTTTTGATGTTTTTGATGTTTTTGATGTTTTTGATGTTTTTGATGTTTTGATGTTTTTGATGTTTTTGATTTTTTTGATGTTTTTGATGTTTTTGATGTTTTTGATGTTTTTGATGTTTTTGATTTTTTGATGTTTTTGATGTTTTGATGTTTTTGATGTTTTTGATGTTTTGATGTTTTTGATGTTTTTGATGTTTTGATGTTTTGATGTTTTTGATGTTTTTGATGTTTTTGATGTTTTTGATGTTTTGATGTTTTTGATTTTTTGATGTTTTTGATGTTTTGATGTTTTTTGATGTTTTTGATGTTTTTGATGTTTTGATGTTTTGATGTTTTTGATGTTTTTGATGTTTTTGATGTTTTTGATGTTTTTGATGTTTTTGATGTTTTTGATGTTTTTGATGTTTTTGATGTTTTTGATGTTTTTGATGTTTTTGATGTTTTTGATGTTTTGATGTTTTGATGTTTTTGATGTTTTTGATGTTTTGATGTTTTGATGTTTTTGATGTTTTTGATGTTTTTGATGTTTTTGATGTTTTTGATGTTTTGATGTTTTTGATGTTTTTGATGTTTTGATGTTTTTGATGTTTTGATGTTTTTGATGTTTTTGATGTTTTTGATGTTTTGATGTTTTTGATGTTTTGATGTTTTTGATGTTTTTGATGTTTTTGATGTTTTTGATGTTTTTGATGTTTTTGATGTTTTGATGTTTTTGATGTTTTTGATGTTTTTGATGTTTTTGATGTTTTTGATGTTTTTGATGTTTTTGATGTTTTTGATGTTTTTGATGTTTTGATGTTTTTGATGTTTTTGATGTTTTTGATGTTTTGGTGTTTTGATGTTTTTGATGTTTTGATGTTTTGAGTTTTTTGATGTTTTTGATGTTTTTGATGTTTTTGATGTTTTTGATGTTTTGATGTTTTTGATGTTTTTGATGTTTTGATGTTTTTGATGTTTTTGATGTTTTTGATGTTTTGGATGTTTTTGATGTTTTTGATGTTTTTGATGTTTTTGATGTTTTTGATGTTTTGATGTTTTTGATGTTTTTGATGTTTTTGATGTTTTTGATGTTTTTGATGTTTTTGATGTTTTTGATGTTTTTGATGTTTTTGATGTTTTTGATGTTTTTGATGTTTTTGATGTTTTTGATGTTTTTGATGTTTTTGATGTTTTGATGTTTTTGATGTTTTTGATGTTTTTGATGTTTTTTTGATGTTTTTGATGTTTTTGATGTTTTTGATGTTTTGATGTTTTTGATGTTTTTGATGTTTTTGATGTTTTTGATGTTTTTGATGTTTTTGATGTTTTTGATGTTTTTGATGTTTTTGATGTTTTTTTGATGTTTTTGATGTTTTGATGTTTTTGATGTTTTTGATGTTTTTGATGTTTTGATGTTTTTGATGTTTTTGATTTTTTGATGTTTTTGATGTTTTTGATGTTTTGATGTTTTTGATGTTTTTGATGTTTTTGATGTTTTGATGTTTTTGATGTTTTGATGTTTTTGATGTTTTTGATGTTTTTGATGTTTTTGATGTTTTTGATTTTTTGATGTTTTTGATGTTTTTGATGTTTTTGATGTTTTTGATTGTTTTGATGTTTTTGATGTTTTTGATGTTTTTGATGTTTTTGATGTTTTGATGTTTTGATGTTTTTGATGTTTTTGATGTTTTTGATGTTTTTGATGTTTTTGATGTTTTTGATGTTTTTGATGTTTTTGATGTTTTTGATGTTTTTGATGTTTTTGTTTTGGTGTGTTTTGATGTTTTTGATGTTTTTGATGTTTTTGATGTTTTTGATGTTTTTGATGTTTTTGATTTTTTGATGTTTTTGATGTTTTGATGTTTTTGATGTTTTTGATGTTTTGATGTTTTTGATGTTTTTGATGTTTTTGATGTTTTTGATGTTTTTGATGTTTTTGATGTTTTTGATGTTTTGATGTTTTTGATGTTTTTGATGTTTTTGATGTTTTTGATGTTTTGATGTTTTTGATGTTTTTGATGTTTTTGATGTTTTTGATGTTTTTGATGTTTTTGATGTTTTTGATGTTTTTGATGTTTTTGATGTTTTGATGTTTTTGATGTTTTTTGATGTTTTTTGATGTTTTTGATGTTTTTGATGTTTTTGATGTTTTGATGTTTTTGATGTTTTTTGATGTTTTTGATGTTTTGATGTTTTGATTTTTGTGTTTTGATGTTTTTGATGTTTTTGATGTTTTTGATGTTTTTGATGTTTTTGATGTTTTTGATGTTTTTGATGTTTTTGATGTTTTTGATGTTTTTGATGTTTTTGATGTTTTTGATGTTTTTGATGTTTTTGATGTTTTTGATGTTTTTGATGTTTTTGATTTTTTTGATGTTTTTGTTGTTTTGATGTTTTTGATGTTTTTGATGTTTTTGATGTTTTTGATGTTTTTGATGTTTTTGATGTTTTTGATGTTTTTGATGTTTTTGATGTTTTTGATGTTTTTGATGTTTTTGATGTTTTTGATGTTTTTGATGTTTTTTGATGTTTTTGATGTTTTGATGTTTTTGATGTTTTTGATGTTTTTGATGTTTTTGATGTTTTGATGTTTTTGATGTTTTTGATGTTTTTGATGTTTTTGATGTTTTTGATGTTTTTGATGTTTTTGATGTTTTTGATGTTTTTGATGTTTTGATGTTTTGATGTTTTGATGTTTTTGATGTTTTGTTTTTGATGTTTTTGATGTTTTTGATGTTTTTGATGTTTTGATGTTTTTGATGTTTTGATGTTTTTTGATGTTTTGATGTTTTGATGTTTTTGATGTTTTTGATGTTTTTGATGTTTTTGATGTTTTGATGTTTTTGATGTTTTTGATGTTTTTGATGTTTTTGATGTTTTTGATGTTTTGATGTTTTTTGATGTTTTTTGATGTTTTGATGTTTTGATGTTTTTGATGTTTTTGATGTTTTTTGATGTTTTTGATGTTTTTGATGTTTTTGATGTTTTGATGTTTTGATGTTTTTGATTTTTTTGATGTTTTGATGTTTTTGATGTTTTGATGTTTTTGATGTTTTTGATGTTTTGATGTTTTTGATGTTTTTGATGTTTTTGATGTTTTTGATGTTTTTGATGTTTTTGATGTTTTTGATGTTTTGATGTTTTTGATGTTTTGATGTTTTTGATGTTTTTGATGTTTTTGATGTTTTTGATGTTTTTGATGTTTTTTGATGTTTTTGATGTTTTTGATGTTTTTGATGTTTTTGATGTTTTGATGTTTTTGATGTTTTTGATGTTTTTTGTTTTGATGTTTTTGATGTTTTTGATGTTTTTGATGTTTTGATGTTTTTGATGTTTTTGATGTTTTTGATGTTTTTGATGTTTTTGATGTTTTGATGTTTTGATGTTTTTGATGTTTTTGATGTTTTGATGTTTTTTGATGTTTTGATTTTTGATGTTTTTGATGTTTTTGATGTTTTTGATGTTTTTGATGTTTTTTGATGTTTTGATGTTTTTGATGTTTTTGATGTTTTTGATGTTTTTGATGTTTGTTTTTGATGTTTTGATGTTTTTGATGTTTTGATGTTTTGATGTTTTTGATGTTTTGATGTTTTTGATGTTTTTGATGTTTTATGTTTTTGTTTTTGATGTTTTGATGTTTTTGATGTTTTGATGTTTTTGATGTTTTTGATGTTTTTGATGTTTTTGATGTTTTTTGAGGTTTTTGATGTTTTTGATGTTTTTGATGTTTTTGATGTTTTTGATGTTTTTGATGTTTTTGATGTTTTTGATGTTTTTGATGTTTTGATGTTTTTGATGTTTTTGATGTTTTTGATGTTTTTGATGTTTTGATAGTTTTTGATGTTTTTGATTTTTGATGTTTTGATGTTTTTGATGTTTTTGATGTTTTGATGTTTTTGATGTTTTGATGTTTTTGATGTTTTGATGTTTTTGATGTTTTTTGATGTTTTTGATGTTTTTGATGTTTTTGATGTTTTGATGTTTTTGATGTTTTGATGTTTTTGATGTTTTGATGTTTTTGATGTTTTTGATGTTTTTGATGTTTTTTGATGTTTTTATGTTTTTGATTTTTGATGTTTTGATGTTTTTGATGTTTTTTTTGATGTTTTTGATGTTTTTGATGTTTTTGATGTTTTGATGTTTTTGATTGTTTTGATGTTTTTGATGTTTTTGATGTTTTTGATGTTTTTGATGTTTTTGATGTTTTGATGTTTTTGATGTTTTTGATGTTTTTGACTGTTTTGATGTTTTTGATGTTTTTGATGTTTTGATGCTTTTGATGTTTTTGATGTTTTTGATGTTTTTGATGTTTTGATGTTTTTGATGTTTTTGATGTTTTGATGTTTTTGATGTTTTTGATGTTTTTGATGTTTTTGATGTTTTTGATGTTTTTGATGTTTTTGATGTTTTGATGTTTTTGATGTTTTTGATGTTTTTGATGTTTTTGATGTTTTTTGATGTTTTTGATGTTTTGATGTTTTGATGTTTTTGATGTTTTTGATGTTTTTGATGTTTTGATGTTTTTGATGTTTTTTTGATGTTTTGATGTTTTTGATGTGTTTTCGATGTTTTTGATGTTTTTGATCTTTTGCTGATGTTTTTTGATGTTTTTGATGTTTTTGATTTTGAATTTTTGATTTTAGACAGTTTGATGTTTTTGATGTTTTTGATGTTTTTGATGTTTTTGATGTTTTGATGTTTTTGATGTTTTGATGTTTTTGATGTTTTTTGATGTTTTGATGTGTTTGATGTTTTTGATTGTTTGTAATTTTTGATGTTTTGGTTGTTTTTGAAGTTATGATGTTTTGATGTTTTTGATGTTTTGATGATTTTGATGTTTTGATGTTTTTGATGTTTTTTTGTGTTTTTGATGTTTTATTTTGATGTTTTTAATGTTTTGATGTTTTGATGTTTTGATTTTGATTTGATGTTATTGATGTTTTTGATGTTTTTGATGTTATTGATGTTATTGATGATATTGATGTTTTTGATGTTTTGATGTTTTTGATGTTTTTGATGTTTTGATGTTTTTGATGTTTTTGATGTTTTTGATGTTTTGATGTTTTTGTTTTTGATGTTTTTGATTTTTTTGATGTTTTTAATGTTCTTTGATGTTTTTGATTTTTTGATGTTTTTTTGTTTTTGATGTTTTTGATGTTTTTGATGTTTTTGATGTTTTTGATTTTTTTGATTTTGATGTTTTTGATGTTTTTGATGTTTTTGATGTTTTGCTGTTTTTGATGCTTTTGATGTTTTTGATGTTATTGATTTTTTGACTTTTTTTGATGGTTGTTGATGTTTTTGATGTTTTGATGTTTTTGCAGTTTTTGATGTTTTTGATGTTTTTGATGTTTTGATGTTTTTGATGTTGATGTTTTGATGTTTTTGATGTTTTTTTGATGTTTTGAGTGTTTTTGATGTTTTTGATGTTTTTGACGTTGCTGATGTTTTTGATGCTTTGACGTTTCTTTGATGTTTTGATGTTTTTAATGTTTTAATGTTTTTGATGTTTTTGACGTTTTGATGTTTTTGATGTTTTTGATGTTTTTAATGTTTTTAATGTTTTGATGTTTTTGATGCTTTTGATGTTTTTGATGTTTTTGATGTTTTTGATGTTTTTGATGTTTATGATGTTTTGATGTTTTTGGTGTTCTTTGATGTTTTGATGTTTCTTTGATGTTTTGATGTTTTGATGTTTTTGATTTTTTTGATGTTTTTGATGTTTTTGATGTTTTGATGTTTTTGATGTTTTTGATGTTTTGATGTTTTTGATGTTTTTGATGTTTTTGGTTTTTTTGAAGTTTTGATGTTTTGATGCTTTTGATATTTTTGATGTTTTGATGTTTTTGATGTTTTTGATGTTTTTGATGTTTTTGATGTTTTGATGTTTTTGATGTTTTGATGTTTTTGATGTTTTTGATGTTTTTGATGTTTTTGATGTTTTGATGTTTTTGATGTTTTGATGTTTTTGATGTTTTTGATGTTTTGATATTTCTTTGATGTTTTTAGTTTTTTGATGTGTTTGATGTTTTTAATTTTTTGATGTTTTTGATGTTTTTGATTTTTTGATGTTTTTGATATTTTTGATGTTTTGATGTTTTTGATATTTTGATGTTTTTGATGTTTTTGATGTTTTGTGTTTTTGATGTTTTTGATGTTTTTGATGTTTTGATGTTTTTGATGTTTTTGATGTTTTTGATGTTTTTGATGTTTTTGATGTTTTGATGTTTTTGATGTTTTTGATGTTTTTGATGTTTTTGATGTTTTATGTTTTGATGTTTTGATTTTTTTTGATTTTTTGATGTTTTGATGTTTTTGATGTTTATTGATATTTTTAAGTTTTTGCATGTTTTTGATGTTTTTGATGTTTTTGATGTTTTTGATGTTTTGATGTTTTTGATGTTTTGATGTTTTTTGATGTTTTTGTTGTTTTTGATGTTTTTGATGTTTTTGATGTTTTTGATGTTTTGATGTTTTTGATGTTTTTGATGTTTTTGATGTTTTTGATGTTTTGATGTTTTTGATATTTTGATGTTTTTAATTTTTGATGTTTTTGATGTTTTTGATGTTTTTGATGTTTTTGATGTTTGATATTTTTGATGTTTGATGTTTTTTGATGTTTGTTGATGTTTTGATGTTTTTGATGTTTTGATGTTTGATGTTTTTGATGTTTTAGTATTTTTGATGTTTTGATGTTTGATGTTTGATGTTTGATGGTTTGATGTTTTTGATGTTTTTGATGTTTTTGATGTTTTGATGTTTGATGTTTTTGATGTTTTTGATGTTTTTGATGTTTTTGATGTTTTTGATGTTTTGATGTTTTTGATGTTTTTGATGTTTTTGATGTTTATGATGTTTTTGGTGTTTTGGTGTTTTTGATGTTTTTGATGTTTTTGATGTTTTTGATGTTTTGATGTTTTGATGTTTTGATGTTTTTGATGTTTTTGATGTTTTTTGATGTTTTGATGTTTTTGATGTTTTTGATGTTTTTGATGTTTTTGATGTTTTTGATGTTTTGATGTTTTTGATGTTTTTGATGTTTTTGATGTTTTTGATGTTTATGATGTTTTGGTGTTTTTGGTGTTTTGGTGTTTTGATGTTTTTGATGTTTTTGATGTTTTTGATGTTTTTGATGTTTTTGATGTTTTGATGTTTTTGATGTTTTTTGATGTTTTTGATGTTTTGATGTTTTTGTTGTTTTTGATGTGTTTGATGTTTTTGATTTTATGATGTTTTTGGTTTATTTTGAATTTAAGATGTTTTGATGCTTTTGATGTTTTTGATGATTTTGTTCTTTTTGATGTTTTTGATGTTTTGGTGTTTTTGGTGTTTTTGGTGTTTGATGTTTTTGATGTTTTTGATGTTTTTGATGTTTTTGATGTTTGATGTTTTTGATGTTTTTGATGTTTTGATGTTTTTTGATGTTTTGATGTTTTTGATGTTTTTGATGTTTTGATGTTTTAGATGTTTTTGATGTTTTTAATGTTTTGATGTTTTTGATGTTTTTGATGTTTTGATGTTTTTGATGTTTTTGATGTTTTTGATGTTTTGATGTTTTTGATGTTTTGATGTTTTGATGTTTTTGATGTTTTTGATGTTTTTGATGTTTTGATGTTTTTGATGTTGTTGATGTTTTGATGTTTTGATGTTTTGATGTTTTTGATGTTTTGATGTTTTAGATGTTTTTGATGTTTTTAATGTTTTGATGCGTGTCTTTGATGCCTTTGCTGTTTTCATGTTTTTATGTGTTTTATGTTTTTATGTTTTTGATGTTATTGACTTTTGACTTTTTGATGTTTGTTGATGTTTTGATGTTTTGATTTTTTTTTGATGTTTTGATGTTTTTGATGTTTTTGATGTTTTTGATTTTGTGTTTTGGTGTTTTTGGTTTATTTTGAATTTAAGATGTTTGATGTTTTGATGTTTTTGATGATTTTGATATTTTTGATGTTTTTGATGTTTTTGGTGTTTTGGTGTTTTGGTGTTTTTGGTGTTTTTGATGTTTTGATGTTTTTGATGTTTTTGATGTTTTGATGTTTGATGTTTTGATTTTTATGATGTTTTGATCTTTTAATTTTTTTGATTTTATGATGTTTTGCTGTTTTTGATGTTTTTGATGTTTTTAAGTTTTTTTATGTTTGATGTTTTTGATGTTTTTGATGTCTTTGATGCTTTTGCCTGTTTTTTTTCATGTACATGTGTTTTATGTTTTTATGTTTTGATGTTGTGTGACTTTTTGACTTTTTTTGATGTTTGATGTTTTGATGTTTTGATTTTCATGTTTGATGTTTTGATGTTTGATGTTTTGATGTTTTGATGTTTTTGATGTTTTTGATGTTTTTGATGTTTTGATGTTTTTGATGTTTTGATGTTTTGATGTTTTGTTGTTTTTGATGTTTTGATGTTTTTGATGTTTTTTGTTGTTTTTGATGTGTTTGATGTTTTTGATTTTTATGATGTTTTGGTGTTTTTGGTTTTTATTTTGAATTTAAGATGTTTGATGTTTTGATGTTTTTGATGATTTTGATATTTTTGATGTTTTGATGTTTTTGGTGTTTTGGTGTTTTTGGTGTTTT
>JAECWR010000166.1:0-18091 GCA_018150935.1 Drosophila pruinosa
TTTTGATGTTTTTAATGTTTTGATGTTTTTGATGTTTTTGATGTTTGATGTTTATTGATGTTTTGATGTTTTTGATGTTTTTGATGCTTTTGATGTTTTTGATGTTTTAGATGTTTTGATGTTTTTAATGTTTTTGATGTTTTTGATGTTTGATGTTTTTGATGTTTTTGATGTTTTTGATGTTTTTGATGTTTGTTGTTTTTGATGTGTTTGATGTTTTGATTTTATGATGTTTTTGTGTTTGGTTTTTTTTTTATTTTTAAGATGTTTTGATGTTTATATGATGTTTTTTGATGTTTTTTGATGTTTTGATGTTTTTGATATTTTGATGTTTGATGTTTTTGATGTTTTTGATGTTTTTGGTGTTTGGTGTTTTTGATGTTTTTGATTTTTGATGTTTTGATGTTTTGATGTTTTGATGTTTTTGATGTATTGCCTTTTTGATGTTTGTTGATGTTTTGATGTTTTTGATGTTTTGATGTTTTGATGTTTTTGATGTTTTTAGATGTTTTTGATGTTTTTGATGTTTTTGATGTTTTCGATGTTTTTGATGTTTTTGATGTTTTGATGTTTTTGATGTTTGATTTTATGATGTTTTAGTGTTTTTGGTTTTTGATTTTAAGATGTTTTGATGTTTTGATGTTTTTGATGTTTTGATATTTTTGATGTTTGCAGTGTTTTGTTGTGTTTTTGATGTGTTTGATGTTTGATTTTATGATGTTTGGTGTTTTTGGTTTTTTTGATTTTATGATGTTTGATGTTTTGATGTTTTGATGTTTTGATGTTTTTGATGTTTTGATGTTTTTGATGTTCTTGATGTTTTTCATGTTTTTGGTGTTTTTGATGTTTTGATGTTTTTGATGTTTTGATGTTTTTGATGTTTTTGATCTTTTTGATGTTTGTTGATGTTTTGATGTTTTGATGTTTTGATGTTTTGATGTTTTTGATGTTTTTGATGTTTTTGATGTTTTTGATGTTTTTGATGTTTTTGATGTTTTGATGTTTTTGATGTTTTTTTATATTTTTGATGTTTTTTTTGATTTTTTGATGTTTTGATGTTTTTGGTGTTTTTGATGTTTTGATGTTTTTGATGTTTTTGATGTTTTTGATGTTTTTGATGTTTTTGATGTTTTTGTTGTTTTTGATGTGTTTGATGTTTTTGATGTTTTTGATGTTTTTGATGTTTTTGATGTTTTTGATGTTTTTGATGTTTTTGATGTTTTTGATGTTTTTTGATGTTTTTGATGTTTTTGATGTTTTTGATGTTTTTTGATTTTTTTTGGTGTTTTTGATGTTTTTGATGTTTTTGATGTTTTTGATGTTTTTGATGTTTTTGATGTTTTGATGTTTTGATGTTTTTGATGTTTTTGATGTTTTTGATGTTTTGGTGTTTTTGATGTTTTGATGTTTTGATGTTTTGATGTTTTTTTGATGTTTTTGATGTTTTTGATGTTTTTGATGTTTTTTGATGTTTTTTGATGTTTTGATGTTTTTGATGTTTTTGATGTTTTTGATGTTTTGATATTTTTGATGTTTTTGATGTTTTTGTGTTTTTGATGTTTTTGATGTTTTTGATGTTTTTGATGTTTTGATGTTTTTGATGTTTTGATGTTTTGATGTTTTTGATGTTTTTGATGTTTTTGATGTTTTGATGTTTTTGATGTTTTTGATGTTTTTGTTGTTTTTGATGTTTTGATGTTTTGATGTTTTGATGTTTTTGATGTTTTTGATGTTTTTGATGTTTTTGACGTTTTTGATGTTTGTTGATGCTTTTGATGTTTTTGATGTTTTGATGTTTTTGATGTTTTGATGTTTTTGATGTTTTTGATGTTTTTGATGTTTTTGATGTTTTTGATGTTTTGATGTTTTGATGTTTTGATGTTTTGATGTTTTGATGTTTTTTGATGTTTTGATGCTTTTTGATGTTTTTAATGTTTTGATGTTTTTTGATGTTTTTGTTGTTTTTTGATGTTTTTGATGTTTTTGATTTTTGATGTTTTTGATGTTTTTGATGTTTTTGATTTTTTGATGTTTTGATGTTTTTGATGTTTTTGATGTTTTGATGTTTTTGATGTTTGTTGATGTTTTTGATGTTTTTGATGTTTTGATGTTTTTGATGTTTTTGATGTTTTTGATGTTTTTTGATGTTTTTGATGTTTTGATTGTTTTTGATGTTTTTGATGTTTTTTGATGTTTTGATGTTTTTGATTTTTTGATGTTTTTGATGTTTTTGATGTTTTTGATGTTTTTGATGTTTTTGATGTTTTTGATGTTTTTGATGTTTTTGATGTTTTGATGTTTTTGATGTTTTTGATGTTTTTGATGTTTTTGATGTTTTGATGTTTTTGATGTTTTTGATGTTTTTGATGTTTTTGATGTTTTTGATGTTTTTGATGTTTTTGATGTTTTTGATGTTTTTGATGTTTTTGATTTTTTTGATGTTTTTGATGTTTTTGATGTTTTGATGTTTTGATGTTTTTGATGTTTTTGATGTTTTTGATGTTTTTGATGTTTTTGATGTTTTTGATGTTTTTGATGTTTTTGATGTTTTTGATGTTTTTGATGTTTTGATGTTTTTGTTGTTTTTGATGTTTTTGATGTTTTTGATGTTTTGGTGTTTTTGTTTTTTTTGATTTTTTGATGTTTTTGATGTTTTTGATGTTTTTGATGTTTTTGATGTTTTTGATGTTTTTGATGTTTTTGATGTTTTTGATGTTTTTGGTGTTTTTGGTGTTTTTGATGTTTTTGATGTTTTTGATGTTTTTGATGTTTTTGATGTTTTTGATGTTTTTGATGTTTTTGATGTTTTTGATGTTTTTGATGTTTTTGATGTTTTTGATGTTTTTGATGTTTTTGATGTTTTTGATGTTTTGATGTTTTGATGTTTTTGATGTTTTTGATGTTTTTGATGTTTTTGATGTTTTTGATGTTTTTGATGTTTTTTGATGTTTTTGATATTTTTGATGTTTTTTGATGTTTTTGATGTTTTTGATGTTTTGATGTTTTTATGTTTTGATGTTTTTGATGTTTTTGTTGTTTTTGATGTTTTTGTTTTTTTGATGTTTTTGATGTTTTTGATGTTTTTGATGTTTTTGATGTTTTTGATGTTTTTGATGTTTTTGATGTTTTTGATGTTTTTGATGTTTTTGATGTTTTTGATGTTTTTGATGTTTTTGATGTTTTTGATGTTTTTGATGTTTTTGATGTTTTTGATGTTTTTGATGTTTTTGATGTTTTTGATGTTTTGATTTTTGATGTTTTTGATGTTTTGATGTTTTTTGATGTTTTGATGTTTTTGATGTTTTTTTTGATGTTTTTGATGTTTTGATGTTTTGATTTTTTGATGTTTTGATGTTTTGATGTTTTTGATGTTTTT
The DNA here is from genome assembly GCA_018150935.1 of Drosophila pruinosa. Taxonomy (NCBI): domain Eukaryota; kingdom Metazoa; phylum Arthropoda; class Insecta; order Diptera; family Drosophilidae; genus Drosophila; species Drosophila pruinosa. The sequence continues at coordinate 3,377 of JAECWR010000166.1, forward strand.
GATGTTTTTGATGTTTTTGATGTTTTGATGTTTTTGATGTTTTTGATGTTTTTGATGTTTTTGAGTTTTTGATGTTTTTGATGTTTTTGATGTTTTTGATGTTTTGATGTTTTTGATGTTTTGATGTTTTTGATGTTTTTGATGTTTTTTTTTTTTTTTTGATTTTTGATGTTTTGGTGTTTTTGATGTTTTGATTGATGTTTTTGATGTTTTTGATGTTTTTTTGATGTTTTTGATGTTTTTGATGTTTTTGATGTTTTTGATGTTTTGATGTTTTGATGTTTTTGATGTTTTTGATGTTTTTGATGTTTTTGATGTTTTGATGTTTTTGATGTTTTTGATGTTTTTGATGTTTTTGATGTTTTTGTTGTTTTTGATGTGTTTGATGTTTTTGATTTTTGATGTTTTTGGTGTTTTTGATTTTTTGATTTTTGGTGTTTTGATGTTTTTGATGTTTTTGATGTTTTTGATGTTTTTGATGTTTTTGATGTTTTTGATGTTTTGATGTTTTTGATGTTTTTGATGTTTTTGATGTTTTTTTGATGTTTTTTGATGTTTTTGATGTTTTTGATGTTTTTGATGTTTTTGATGTTTTGATGTTTTTGATGTTTTTGATGTTTTGATGTTTTTGATGTTTTTGATGTTTTTGATGTTTTGATGTTTTTGATGTTTTTGATGTTTTTGATGTTTTTGATGTTTTGATGTTTTGATGTTTTGATGTTTTTGATGTTTTTGATGTTTTTGATGTTTTTGATGTTTTTGATGTTTTTGTTGTTTTTGATGTGTTTGATGTTTTTGATGTTTTGATGTTTTTGATGTTTTTGATTTTTTTGATTTTTTGATGTTTTTGATGTTTTTGATGTTTTGATGTTTTTGATGTTTTTTGATGTTTTTTGATGTTTTTTGATGTTTTTGATGTTTTTTGATGTTTTTGATGTTTTTGATGTTTTTGATGTTTTTGATGTTTTGATGTTTTGATGTTTTTGATGTTTTTGATGTTTTGATGTTTTTGATGTTTTGATGTTTTTGATGTTTTTGATGTTTTTGATGTTTTTGATGTTTTGATGTTTTTGATGTTTTTGATGTTTTTTGATGTTTTTGTTGTTTTTGATGTTTTTGATGTTTTTGATGTTTTGATGTTTTTGGTGTTTTTGATGTTTTTTGATGTTTTTGATGTTTTGATGTTTTTGATGTTTTTGATGTTTTTGATGTTTTGATGTTTTTGATGTTTTGATGTTTTTGATGTTTTTGATGTTTTTGATGTTTTTGATTTTTGATGTTTTTGATGTTTTTGATTTTTTTGATGTTTTGATGTTTTGATGTTTTTGATGTTTTTTGATGTTTTTGATGTTTTTTTTGATGTTTTTGATGTTTTTGATGTTTTTGATGTTTTTGATGTTTTTGATGTTTTTGATGTTTTTGATGTTTTGATGTTTTTGTTGTTTTTGATGTGTTTGATGTTTTTGATGTTTATGATGTTTTTGATTTTTTGATGTTTTGATGTTTTATGTTTTGATTTTTTTGATTTTATGATGTTTTGATGTTTTTGATGTTTTTTGATGTTTTTGATGTTTTTGATGTTTTGATGTTTTTGATGTTTTGATGTTTTTGATGTTTTGATGTTTTTGATGTATTTAATGTTTTTGATGTTTTGATGTTTTTGATGTTTTTGATGTTTTGATGTTTTTAATGATTTTGATTTTTTGATTTTTGATGTTTTTGATTTTTTGATTTTTTGATTTTTTGATGTTTTTGATGTTTTTTGATGTTTTTGATGTTTTTGATGTTTTTGATGTTTTTGATGTTTTGATGTTTTTGATGTTTTTGATGTTTTTGATGTTTTTTGATGTTTTTGATGTTTTTGATGTTTTTGATGTTTTTTGATGTTTTTGATGTTTTTGATGTTTTTTGATGTTTTGATGTTTTTTGATGTTTTTGATGTTTTTGATGTTTTTAATGTTTTTGATGTTTTTGATGTTTTTGATGTTTTTGATGTTTTTGATGTTTTTGATGTTTTGATGTTTTTGATGTTTTTGATGTTTTGATGTTTTTGGTGTTTTTTTTTGATTTTTTGATGTTTTTGATGTTTTTGATGTTTTTTGATGTTTTTGATGTTTTTGATGTTTTTGATTTTTTTGATGTTTTTTTATTTTTTTGATGTTTTGATGTTTTGATGTTTTTGATGTTTTTGATGTTTTTGATGTTTTTGATGTTTTTGATGTTTTTGATGTTTTTGATGTTTTGATGTTTTTGATGTTTTTGATTTTATGATGTTTTTGATGTTTTTGGATTTTTTTATTTTAGATGTTTTGATGTTTTTGATGTTTTTTGATGTTTTTGATGTTTTTGATATTTTTGATGTTTTTGATGTTTTTGATGTTTTGATGTTTTTGATGTTTTTGATGTTTTTGATGTTTTTGATGTTTTTGATATTTTGATGTTTTTGATGTTTTTGATGTTTTTGATGTGTTTGATGTTTTTTGATTTTTTGATGTTTTTGTTTTTTTTTGATTTTATGATGTTTTTGATGTTTTTGATGTTTTTTGATGTTTTTGATGTTTTTGATGTTTTTGATGTTTTTGATGTTTTTGATGTTTTTGATGTTTTTGATGTTTTTGATGTTTTTGATGTTTTTGATGTTTTTGATGTTTTTGATGTTTTTGATGTTTTTGATGTTTTTGATGTTTTTGATGTTTTTGATGTTTTTGATGTTTTTGTTGTTTTTGATGTGTTTGATGTTTTTGATTTTATGATGTTTTTGGTGTTTTTGGTTTTTTTTGATTTTAAGATGTTTTGATGTTTTTGATGTTTTTGATGTTTTTGATGTTTTTGATGTTTTTGATGTTTTTGATGTTTTTGATGTTTTTGGTGTTTTGGTGTTTTTGATGTTTTTGATGTTTTTGATGTTTTTGATGTTTTGATGTTTTGATGTTTTTGATGTTTTTGATGTTTTTGATGTTTTTGATGTTTTTGATGTTTTTGATGTTTTTGATGTTTTTGATGTTTTTGATGTTTTTGATGTTTTTGATGTTTTTGATGTTTTTGATGTTTTTGATGTTTTTGATGTTTTTGATGTTTTTGATGTTTTTGATGTTTTTGATGTTTTTGATGTTTTTGATTTTTTGATGTTTTGATGTTTTTGGTTTTTTGATGTTTTTGATGTTTTTGATGTTTTTGATGTTTTTGATGTTTTTGATGTTTTTGATGTTTTTGATGTTTTTGATGTTTTTGATGTTTTTGATGTTTTTGATGTTTTTGATGTTTTTGATGTTTTGATGTTTTTGATGTTTTGATTGTTTTGATGTTTTGATGTTTTTGATGTTTTTGATGTTTTTGATGTTTTTGATGTTTTTGATGTTTTTGATGTTTTTGATGTTTTTGATGTTTTGATGTTTTTGATGTTTTTGATGTTTTTGATGTTTTGATGTTTTGATGTTTTTGATGTTTTTGATGTTTTGATGTTTTTTGATGTTTTTGATGTTTTTGATGTTTTTGATGTTTTTGATGTTTTTGATGTTTTTGATGTTTTTGATGTTTTTGATGTTTTTTGATGTTTTGATGTTTTTGATGTTTTGATGTTTTTGATGTTTTTGATGTTTTTGATTTTATTGTTTTTTTTGATGTTTTTGATTTTTTGATGTTTTGATGTTTTTGTGTTTTTGATGTTTTTGATGTTTTTTGATGTTTTTGATGTTTTGATGTTTTTGATGTTTTTGATGTTTTTGATGTTTTTGATGTTTTTGATGTTTTGATGTTTTTGATGTTTTTGATGTTTTTGATGTTTTTGATGTTTTTGATTTTTTGATTTTTTGATGTTTTTGATTGTTTTTGATTTTAGATGTTTTTGATGTTTTTGATGTTTTTGATGTTTTTGATGTTTTTGATGTTTTTGATGTTTTTGATGTTTTTGTTGTTTTTGATGTGTTTGATTTTTTTGATTTTATGATGTTTTGATGTTTTTGGTGTTTTTGATGTTTTTGATGTTTTTATGTTTTGATGTTTTTGATGTTTTTGATGTTTTTGATGTTTTTGATGTTTTTGATGTTTTTGATGTTTTTGATGTTTTTGATGTTTTTGATGTTTTTGATGTTTTTGATGTTTTTGATGTTTTTGATTTTTGATGTTTTTGATGTTTTGTTTTTCATTTTATGATTTTTTGATGTTTTTGATGTTTTTGATGTTTTTGATGTTTTTGATGTTTTGATGTTTTTGATGTTTTTTGATTTTTTTGATGTTTTTGATGTTTTGATTTTTTGATGTTTTTGATGTTTTTGATGTTTTTGATGTTTTGATGTTTTTGATGTTTTGATGTTTTTGATGTTTTTGATGTTTTTGATGTTTTTGATGTTTTTGATGTTTTTGATGTTTTTGATGTTTTTGATGTTTTTGATGTTTTTGATGTTTTTGATGTTTTTGATTTTTTGATTTTTTGATGTTTTTGATGTTTTTGATTTTATGATTTTTTGATGTTTTTGATGTTTTTTGATGTTTTTGATGTTTTTGATGTTTTTGATGTTTTTGATGTTTTGATGTTTTTGATGTTTTTGTTGTTTTTGATGTGTTTGATGTTTTTGATTTTTGATGTTTTGATGTTTTTGGTGTTTTTGATGTTTTTAATGTTTTTATGTTTTGATGTTTTTGATGTTTTTGATGTTTTTGATGTTTTTGATGTTTTTGATGTTTTTGATGTTTTTGATGTTTTGATGTTTTTGATGTTTTTGATGTTTTTGATGTTTTTGATTTTTTGATTTTTGATGTTTTTGATGTTTTTGATGTTTTTTCATTTTATGATTTTTTGATGTTTTTGATGTTTTGATGTTTTTGATGTTTTTGATGTTTTGATGTTTTTGATGTTTTGATGTTTTTGATGTTTTTGATTTTGATGTTTTTGATGTTTTTGATGTTTTTGATGTTTTGATGTTTTTGATGTTTTTGATGTTTTTGATGTTTTTGATGTTTTTGATGTTTTGATGTTTTTGATGTTTTTGATGTTTTGATGTTTTTGATGTTTTTGATGTTTTTGATGTTTTTGATGTTTTGATGTTTTGATGCTTTTGATGTTTTTGATGTTTTTGATGTTTTTGATGTTTTTGATGTTTTTGATGTTTTTGATGTTTTTGATGTTTTTGATGTGTTTGATGTTTTTGATTTTTTGATGTTTTTGGTTTTTTTTTTTTGATGTTTTGATGTTTTTGATGTTTTTGATGTTTTTGATGTTTTTTGATTGTTTTGATGTTTTTGATGTTTTTGATGTTTTGATGTTTTTGATGTTTTGATGTTTTTGATGTTTTTGATGTTTTTGATGTTTTTGATGTTTTTGATGTTTTTGATTTTTGATCTTTTTGATGTTTTTGATGTTTGTTGATGTTTTTGATGTTTTTGATGTTTTTGATGTTTTTGATTTTATGATGTTTTTGATGTTTTTGTTTTTTGATTTTATGATGTTTTTGATGTTTTGATGTTTTTGATGTTTTTGATGTTTTTGATGTTTTTGATGTTTTTGATGTTTTTGATGTTTTGATGTTTTTGATGTTTTTGATGTTTTTGATGTTTTTGATGTTTTGATGTTTTGATGTTTTTGATGTTTTGATGTTTTTGATGTTTTTGATGTTTTGATGTTTTTGATGTTTTTTGATGTTTTGATGTTTTTGATGTTTTTGATGTTTTTGATGTTTTTGATGTTTTTGATGTTTTTGATGTTTTTGATGTTTTTGTTGTTTTTGATGTTTTGATGTTTTGTTTTTATGTTTTTTTTGGTTTTTTATTTTTTGATGTTTTGATGTTTTTGATGTTTTTGATGTTTTGATGTTTTGATGTTTTTTGATGTTTTTGATGTTTTTGATGTTTTGATGTTTTTGATGTTTTGATGTTTTTGATGTTTTTTGATGTTTTTGATGTTTTTGATGTTTTTGATGTTTTGATGTTTTTGTTATGTTTTTGATGTTTTTGATGTTTTTGATGTTTTTGATGTTTTTGATGTTTTTGATGTTTTTGATGTTTTTGATGTTTTTGATGTTTTTGGTTGTTTTGATGTTTTTGATGTTTTGATGTTTTGATGTTTTTGATGTTTTTGATGTTTTTGATGTTTTTGATGTTTTTGATGTTTTTGATGTTTTTGATGTTTTTGATGTTTTTGATGTTTTTGATGTTTTTGATGTTTTTGATGTTTTTGATGTTTTTGATGTTTTTGATGTTTTTGATGTTTTTGTTGTTTTTGATGTGTTTGATGTTTTTGATTTTATGATGTTTTTGATGTTTTTGATTTTTTTGATTTTATGATGTTTTGATGTTTTTGATGTTTTTGATGTTTTTGATGTTTTTTGATGTTTTGATGTTTTTGATGTTTTTGATGTTTTTGATGTTCTTGATGTTTTTGATGTTTTTGATGTTTTTGATGTTTTTGATGTTTTTTGATGTTTTTAATGTTTTTGATGTTTTTGATGTTTTGATGTTTTTGTTGTTTTTGATGTGTTTGATGTTTTTGATTTTATGATGTTTTTGGTTTTTTGATTTTTGATGTTTTGATGTTTTGATGTTTTTGATGTTTTTGATGTTTTTGATGTTTTTGATGTTTTGATGTTTTTGATGTTTTTGATGTTTTTGATGTTTTGATGTTTTTGATGTTTTTGATGTTTTTGATGTTTTGATGTTTTTGATGTTTTGATGTTTTTGATGTTTTTGATGTTTTTGATGTTTTGATGTTTTGATGTTTTTGATGTTTTTGATGTTTTTGATGTTTTTGATGTTTTGATGTTTTTGATGTTTTTGATGTTTTTTGATGTTTTTGTTTTTTTGTTTTTAATGTTTTTGATATTTTTGATGTTTTTGATGTTTTTGTTGTTTTTGATGTGTTTGATGTTTTTGATGTTTTGATGTTTTTGATGTTTTTGATGTTTTTTGATTTTTTGATGTTTTGATGTTTTTGATGTTTTTGATGTTTTTGATGTTTTTGATGTTTTGATGTTTTTGATGTTTTTGATGTTTTTGATGTTTTTGATGTTTTTGATGTTTTGATGTTTTTGATGTTTTTGATGTTTTTGATGTTTTTGATGTTTTTGATGTTTTTGATGTTTTGATTGTTTTTAATGTTTGTTGATGTTTTGATGTTTTTGATGTTTTGATGTTTTGATGTTTTTGATGTTTTTGATGTTTTTGATGTTTTTTGATGTTTTGATGTTTTTGATGTTTTGATGTTTTTGATGTTTTTGATGTTTTTGATGTTTTTGATGTTTTTGATGTTTTTGATGTTTTTGATGTTTTGATGTTTTTGATGTTTTTGATGTTTTTGATGTTTTGATGTTTTTGATTTTATGATGTTTTTGATGTTATTAATTTTTGATTTTTGGTGTTTTTGATGTTTTTGATGTTTTTGATGTTTTTGATGTTTTTGATGTTTTGATGTTTTTGATGTTTTTGTTTTGATGTTTTTGATGTTTTTGATGTTTTTGATGTTTTTGATGTTTTTGATGTTTTTGATGTTTTGATGTTTTTGATGTTTTTGATGTTTTTGATGTTTTTGATGTTTTTGATGTTTTTGATGTTTTTGATGTTTTTGATGTTTTTGATGTTTTTGATGTTTTGTTGTTTTTGATGTTTTTGATGTTTTGATTTTATGATGTTTTTGGTGTTTTTGGTTTTTTTGATTTTATGATGTTTTTGATGTTTTTGATGTTTTTGATGTTTTTGATGTTTTTGATGTTTTTTGATGTTTTTGATGTTTTTGATGTTTTTGATGTTTTTGATGTTTTTGATGTTTTTGATGTTTTGATGTTTTTGATGTTTTAGATGTTTTTGATGTTTTTAATGTTTTTGATGTTTTTGATGTTTTTTGATGTTTTTGTTTGTTTTGATGTGTTTGATGTTTTTGATTTTATGATGTTTTGGTTTTTTTTTTGATTTTAAGATGTTTTGATGTTTTTGATGTTTTTGATGTTTTTGATGTTTTTGATGTTTTGATGTTTTTGATGTTTTTGATGTTTTTGATGTTTTTGATGTTTTTGATGTTTTTGATGTTTTTGGTGTTTTTGTTTTTTTGATGTTTTTGATGTTTTTGATGTTTTTGATGTTTTGATGTTTTGATGTTTTTGATGTTTTTGATGTTTTTGATGTTTTTGATGTTTTTGATGTTTTTGATGTTTTTGATGTTTTTGATGTTTTTGATGTTTTGTGTTTTGTTTTTTTGATTTTTAATGTTTTTGATGTTTTTGATGTTTTTTGATGTTTTTGATGTTTTTGATGTGTTTTGATGTTTTTGATTTTTTGATGTTTTTGGTGTTTTTGATGTTTTTGATTTTTTGATGTTTTTGATGTTTTTGATGTTTTGATGTTTTTGATGTTTTTGATGTTTTTTGATGTTTTTGATGTTTTTGATGTTTTGATGTTTTTGATGTTTTTGATGTTTTTGATGTTTTTGATGTTTTTGATGTTTTTGATGTTTTTGATGTTTTGATGTTTTTGATGTTTTTGACTTTTTTGATGTTTGTTGATGTTTTGATGTTTTTGATGTTTTGATGTTTTTGATGTTTTTGATGTTTTTGATGTTTTTGATGTTTTTGATGTTTTTGATGTTTTTGATGTTTTTGATGTTTTTGATGTTTTTGATGTTTTTGATGTTTTTGATGTTTTTGATGTTTTTGATGTTTTTGATGTTTTTGATGTTTTTGATGTTTTTGATGTTTTTGATTTTTTGATGTTTTTGATTTTATGATGTTTTTGATGTTATTAATTTTTTGATTTTATGGTGTTTTGATGTTTTGATGTTTTTGATGTTTTTGATGTTTTTGATGTTTTTGATGTTTTTGGTGTTTTTGATGTTTTTGATGTTTTTGATGTTTTTGATGTTTTTGAGTTTGTTTTTTGATTTTATGATGTTTTGATGTTTTTGATGTTTTTGATGTTTTTGATGTTTTTGATGTTTTTGATGTTTTTGATTTTTTTTGATGTTTTTGATGTTTTTGATGTTTTTGATGTTTTTGATGTTTTTGATGTTTTTGATGTTTTTGATGTTTTTGATGTTTTTGATGTTTTTGATGTTTTGTTTTATTTTTGATGTTTTTGATGTTTTTGATGTTTTTGATTTTATGATGTTTTGATGTTTTTGATTTTTGATTTATTTTGATTTTTGATGTTTTGATGTTTTTGATGTTTTTGATGTTTTTGATGTTTTTGATGTTTTTGATGTGTTGGATGTTTTTGATGTTTATGATGTTTTTGATTTTTTGATGTTTTTGATGTTATTAGATGTTTTGATTTATTTTGATTTTTTGATGTTTTGATGTTTTTGGTGTTTTTGATGTTTTTGATGTTTTTGATGTTTTTGATGTTTTGATGTTTTTGATGTTTTTGATGTTTTTGATGTTTTGATGTTTTTGATGTTTTTGATGTTTTTGATGTTTTGATGTTTTTGATGTTTTTGATGTTTTGATGTTTTTGATGTTTTTGATGTTTTTGATGTTTTGATGTTTTTGATGTTTTTGATGTTTTTGGTGTTTTTGATGTTTTTGGTGTTTTGATGTTTTTGATGTTTTTGATGTTTTGATGTTTTGATGTTTTTGATGTTTTTGATGTTTTTGATGTTTTGATATTTTTAATGTTTTTAATGTTTTTGATGTTTTTGATGTTTTTGATGTTTTTGTTGTTTTTTTGTTTTTAATGTTTTTGATTTTTTGATGTTTTTGATGTTTTTGTTGTTTTTGATGTGTTTGATGTTTTGATTTTTTATGATGTTTTTGGTGTTTTTTGGTTTTTTTGATTTTATGATGTTTTGATGTTTTTGATGTTTTTTGATGTTTTGGATGTTTTTGATGTTTTTGATGTTTTTGATGTTTTGATGTTTTTGATGTTTTTGATGTTTTTGATGTTCTTGATGTTTTTGATGTTTTGGTGTTTTGATGTTTTTGATGTTTTTGATGTTATTGACTTTTTTGATGTTTTTAATGTTTGTTGATGTTTTGATGTTTTTGATGTTTTTGATGTTTTTGATGTTTTTGATGTTTTTGATGTTTTTGATGTTTTTGATGTTTTGATGTTTTTGATGTTTTGATGTTTTTGATGTTTTTGATGTTTTTGATGTTTTTGATGTTTTTGATGTTTTGATGTTTTGATGTTTTTGATGTTTTTGATGTTTTTGATGTTTTTGATGTTTTGATGTTTTTGATGTTTTTGATGTTTTTGATGTTTTTGATTTTATGATGTTTTTGATTTTATGATGTTTTTGATGTTATTAATTTTTTTGATTTTATGATGTTTTGATGTTTTTGATGTTTTTGATGTTTTTGATGTTTTTGATGTTTTTGATGTTTTTGATGTTTTGATGTTTTTTGATGTTTTTGGTGTGTTTGATGTTTTTGATTTTATGATGTTTTTGGTGTTTTTGGTTTTTTTGATTTTATGATGTTTTTGATGTTTTGATGTTTTGATGTTTTGATGTTTTTGATGTTTTTGATGTTTTGATGTTTTTGATGTTTTTGATGTTTTTGATGTTTTTGATGTTTTTTATGTTTTTGATGTTTTGGTGTTTTTGATGTTTTTGATGTTTTTGATGTTTTTGATGTTTTTGATGTTTTTGTTGTTTTGATGTGTTGGATGTTTTTTGATTTTATGATGTTTTTGATTTTATGATGTTTTTGATGTTATTAAATTTTTGATTTTTTTGATTTTATGATGTTTTGATGTTTTTGGTGTTTTTGATGTTTTTGATGTTTTTTATGTTTTTGATGTTTTGATGTTTTTGATGTTTTTGATGTATTTGATGTTTTTGATGTTTTTGATGTTTGTGATGTTTTGATGTTTTTGATGTTTTTAATGTTTTTGATTTTTTGATTTTTGATGTTTTTGATTTTTTCATTTTTATGATTTTTTGATGTTTTGATGTTTTGATGTTTTTGATGTTTTTGATGTTTTGATGTTTTTGATGTTTTTGATGTTTTTTGATGTTTTTGATGTTATTGTCTTTTTTGATGTTTGTTGATGTTTTTGATGTTTTTGATGTTTTTGATGTTTTGATGTTTTTGATGTTTTTGATGTTTTTGATGTTTTTAATGTTTTTGATGTTTTTGATGTTTTTGATGTTTTTGATGTTGTTGATGTTTTTGATGTTTTTGATGTTTTTGATGCTTTTGATGTTTTTGATGTTTTAGATGTTTTTGATGTTTTTAATGTTTTTGATGTTTTTGATGTTTTTGATGTTTTTGTTGTTATTGATGTGTTTGATGTTTTTGATTTTATGATGTTTTTGGTTTTTTTTTTTTTGATTTTAAGATGTTTTGATGTTTTTGATGTTTTTTGATGTTTTTGATATTTTTGATGTTTTTGATGTTTTTGGTGTTTTTTGGTGTTTTTGGTGTTTTTGATGTTTTTGATGTTTTTGATGTTTTTGATGTTTTTGATGTTTTGATGTTTTAATGTTTTTGATGTTTTTGATGTTTTTAATGTTGTTAATGTTTTTGATGTTTTTGATATTTTTGATGTTTTTGATGTTTTTGATGTTTTTGATGTTTTTGGTGCTTTTGGTGTTTTTGGTGTTTTGGTGTTTTGATGTTTTTGATGTTTTTGATGTTTTTGATGTTTTGATGTTTTTGATTTTTTGATGTTTTTGATGTTTTTGATGTTTTTAATGTGTTTAATGTTTTTGATGTTTTTGATGTTTTGATATTTTTGATGTTTTTGATGTTTTTGTTGTTTTTGATGTGTTTGATGTTTTGATTTTATGATGTTTTTGTTGTTTTTGGGGTTTTTTATTTTATGATGTTTTGATGTTTTTGATGTTTTTGATGTTCCTGATGTTTTTGATGTTTTTGATGTTTTGATGTTTTTGATGTTATTGATGTTTTTGATTTTTTGATGTTTGTTGATGTTTTGATGTTTTTGATGTTTTGATGTTTTTGATGTTTTTGATGTTTTTGATGTTTTTGATGTTTTTGATGTTTTTGATGTTTTGATGTTTTTGATGTTTTTGATGTTTTTGATGTTTTTGATGTTTTTGATGTTTTTGATGTTTTTGATGTTTTTGATGTTTTTGATATTTTTAATGTTTTTGATGTTTTTGATGTTTTTGATGTTTTTGATAGTTTTGATGTTTTTAATGTTTTTGATGTTGTTGATGTTTTGTTGTTTTTGATGTGTTTGATGTTTTTGATTTTATGACGTTTTTGATGTTATTAATTTTTTGATTTTTTGAATTTATGATGTTTTGATGTTTTTGATGTTTTTGATGTTTTTATGTTTTTGATGTTTTTGATGTTTTTGATGTTTTTGATGTTTTTGATGTTTTTGATGTTTTTGATGTTTTGATGTGTTTGATGTTTTTGATTTTATGATGTTTTTTGGTGTTTTTGGTTTTTTTTGATTTTTGATGTTTTGATGTTTATGATGTTTTTGATGTTTTTGATGTTTTTGATGTTTTGATGTTTTTGATGTTTTGATGTTTTGGTGTTTTGATGTTTTGATGTTTTTGATGTTTTTGATGTTTTTGATGTTTTTGATGTTTTTGATGTTTTTGATGTTTTTGTTGTTTTTGATGTGTTTGATGTTTTTGATTTTATGATGTTTTTGATGTTATTAAATTTTTGATTTTATGATGTTTTGATGTTTTTGGTGTTTTTGATGTTTTTGATGTTTTTGATGTTCTTGATGTTTTTGATGTTTTTTATGTTTTGATGTTTTTGATGTTTTTGATGTTTTGATGTTTTTGATGTTTGTGATGTTTTTGATGTTTTTCATGTTTTTGATGTTTTTGATGTTTTTGATGTTTTTGATGTTTTGATGTTTTTGATTTTTTCATTTTATGATTTTTTGATGTTTTTGATGTTTTGATGTTTTTGATGTTTTTGATGTTTTTGATGTTTTGATGTTTTTGATGTTTTTGATGTTTTTGATGTTTTTGATGTTTTTTGATGTTTTTTGATGTTTTTGATGTTTTTGATGTTTTGATGTTTTTGATGTTTTGATGTTTTTGATGTTTTTGATGTTTTTGATGTTTTTGGTGTTTTTGGTGTTTTTGATGTTTTGATGTTTTTGATGTTTTTTGATGTTTTTGATGTTTTGATGTTTTTGATGTTTTGATGATTTTGATGTTTTTGATGTTTTGATGTTTTTGATGATTTTGATGTGTTTGATGTTTTTGATTTTATGATGATTTTGATTTTATGATGTTTTGATGTTTTTTAATTTATTTGATTTTATGATGTTTTGATGTTTTTGATGTTTTTGATGTTTTTGATGTATTTGATGTTTTTGATGTTTTTGATGTTTCTGATGATTTTGATGTTTTTGATGTTTTTGATGTTTTTTATGTTTTTTACGTTTTTATGTTTTTGATGTTTTGATGTTATGACTTTTTTGACTTTTTGACTTTTTTGATGTTTTTGATGTTTTTGATGTTTTGTTGTTTTGATGTTTTGATGTTTTGTAGTTTTTGATGTTTTTGATGTTTTTGATGTTTTGATGTTTTTTGATGTTTTGATGTTCTTAATGTTTTTGATGTTTTTGATGTTTTAATGTTTTGATGTTTTTGATGTTTTTGATGTTTTGATGTTTTGATGTTTTTGATGTTTTGATGTTTTTGATGTTTTTTGATGTTTTGATGTTTTGATGTTTTGATGTTTTTGATGTTTTGATTTTATGATGTTTTTTTGATTTTATGATGTTTTGATGTTATTAATTTTTTTGATTTTATGATGTTTTGATGTTTTTGATGTTTTGATGTTTTGATGTTTTTGATGTTTTTGATGTTTTTGATGTTTTTGATGTTTTGGTGTGTTTGATGTTTTTGATTTTATGATGTTTTGATGTTTTGATGTTTTTGATGTTTTGATGTTTTTGGTGTTTTTGATGTTTTTGATGTTTTTGATGTTTTGATGTTTTTGATGTTTTGATGTTTTTGATTTTTATGATGTTTTTGATTTTTATGATGTTTTTGATGTTATTAATTTTTTGATTTTATGATGTTTTGATGTTTTTTGATGTTTTTGATGTTTTTGATGTTTTTGATGTTTTTGGTGTGTTTGATGTTTTGATTTTATGATGTTTTGGTGTTTTTGGTTTTTTTGATTTTATGATGTTTTGATGTTTTTGATGTTTTTGATGTTTTTGATGTTTTTTGATGTTTTTGATGTTTTTGATGTTTTGATGTTTTGATGTTTTTGATGTTTTTGATGTTTTTGATGTTTTTGATGTTTTTTATGTTTTTGATGTTTTTGATGTTTTTTGATGTTTTTATGTTTTTGATGTTTTTGATGTTTTGATGTTTTTTGATGTTTTTGATGTTTTTGATGTTTTGATGTTTTTGATGTTTTTGTTGTTTTTGATGTGTTGGATGTTTTTGATTTTATGATGTTTTTGATTTTATGATGTTTTGATGTTATTAAATTTTTGATTTTTTGATTTTATGATGTTTTGATGTTTTTGGTGTTTTTGATGTTTTTGATGTTTTTTTATGTTTTTTGATGTTTTGATGTTTTTGATGTTTTTGATGTATTTGATGTTTTGATGTTTTTGATGTTTGTGATGTTTTGATGTTTTTGATGTTTTTAATGTTTTTGATTTTTGATTTTTGATGTTTTTGATTTTTTCATTTTATGTTTTTGATTTTTTTGATTTTATGATTTTTTGATGTTTTGATGTTTTGATGTTTTGATGTTTTTGATGTTTTTGATGTTTTTGATGTTTTTTGATGTTTTTGATGTTATTGTCTTTTTGATTGTTTGTTGATGTTTT
>JAECWR010000167.1:0-62865 GCA_018150935.1 Drosophila pruinosa
TTCCACAAAATAACCGGTAACCCAAATACCGTGTTTCATTATAGTTGTCCTGGCCAGAATAGAAAGACGCCATAGAGGTCAGAATTTTCGCGGGAAATGAGAGGAAACTATAACAATCGTAGTACTTTAATAATGGCCGCGGCGGTTATAATACCTATAATAACAATATGAATCTCGTAGACCGCAGAGAATAATCGCGGAAATAACCAACGAAGTTACAATAATCAGGGTTATTACAATCAGGCTCCTACGGAGGGAATAATAACAGAAACAACAATAATAACAATGAGGATAGCTCAAAATGGTTCGGAAAACTAACAGCCACCTTTAAGTACATTGAAGACACTTAGACAAGCAAAAGTACATGTCATAAATTTCAGTCTTAATAGATTCTGTTTCGCTAACAAATATAAAAACTGGGAAAATCTAACGCCATATTAGATACAGGAGCAGATATTTCTCTCTAAAAGAAGATTCCGATGTCTATAACGACATAGAAAAAATAATGTTATTAACATTCAAGGTATAGGTAAAAGAGCAATAAAACTAAAGGCTTAGCACTTGAGCCACACAGGAAAATATAATTCCACACATTTTTCACTTGGTTGATCCAAGTTTCGCACTATTGCGATGGAATTATAGGGTCTTGACCTCATAAAGAAATTTAATTGTCAACTTGATTATACTCAAAATGAAGCCAAATTAACTTCTCAGGCCAAACAATCTCAATTTCTTTTTCACATTCCTATAACGAATAGTGCTGGTAATAACTCTATATATTTACCAGCAAGATCTCAAGTTGTAAGGCGTGTAAATCTAATATCGTCCGATAAAAACATTGAATTTCAGAATCAGGAAATCCAACCAGGCATTTATGTTGCCAACATTGTAGCAACTGCTGAAAATACTATTGTCCGTGTATTAAATAACAAACCCTGAGGTGATATTAAATGTCACTAATCAAGTATGAATCGCTTGAAAATTATGACTTAGTTCAAACTTTCCTTCAGAACTAAGAGAACAATCAGTTTTAAAGCAACTAACAAAAATTTTCCAATCTCAATTTAAGCCACAATTAACTAAATTGTGCATGCAATATAGCGATATATTCGAAGAAATACAAAAACAAGTAGATAAGTTGATAAAAGATGGCATTGTTGAACCATCTGTGTCTGAATACAACAGGCCACTTCTTATTAGTTCCAAAGAAAAATCAATAGAAGGCACAGAATAAAGAAAATGGCGTTTAGTAATTGATGCGCCAAATTAATAAAACAAAGTAGAGAAAGCTACAGTCGAGTTTGTCTCGACTCGTAAGATACCTGCCACCCAATTTACCATCCAATATTATATTTTTCAAAATATACTGAAAAAGTACTAAAAATATACTAAAAATACCAAAATAATATATCAAAATTTTCTGTGTTCGAAATTCGCGCTTGGCGGCACTTTAGTTGGTTTATTGAACACCATTACTATGTCGCGGAGTGTCATAGCAATTAATCATGTCACGGAGTGTCATAGCAATTAAACGGTGCAGCTGCACGGTAACGCCTATCAGTACTTTAATAACTTCTGTGTTTTATCCGATTGCAACTAAATTCATAGATCGTTAAGATGGTGATTAGTATTGTGCGTGCAAAAACTGAACGTTCTAGATTTAAAATGACAGTTGCAATTCAGTTTCTTGTTCAATTTGCATGGGCGGAAGGGGGCGTGGCCAAAATCAAAACAAACTTGATCTGGTGCAACAATAAGACATACTGTTGCGCAAAATTTGTTGCCTTCATCTCTTATAGTTCCCTAAGATCTAGGTGTTCACACGGACACGGACATGGCTATATCGTCTCGGCTGTTGACGCTGATCAAGAATATATATACTTTATGGGATCGAGATGCTTCCTTCTGCCTGTTACATACATTCTCGGTCGGCACAAAGTTGTTAATACCCTCTCTACCCTTTGGGCAGGCGGCATAAAAACTACTTTCTGATAAATTACCACTTCCAAGAATAGATGACTTGACCAACAGGGTAGCTAAATACTTTTCGTGTCTTGACTTAATGTCAGATTTCACCTTCCAAATAGAACTTGATGAAAATCAAGAGATATAATCCTTTTTTTCTACGAACACTTGTCTGTAACGTTTCACACGACTACCTTTCGGTTTAAAAATTGCACCAAATTCCTTTCAGAGAATGATGACAATAGCATTCTCAGGTCTTGAACCTTGTCAAGTATTCTTGTATATGGATGACTTAATTGTAATTGGTTGAAATTTGAAAGCATATGCTCAAAAGCATATGCTCATAGCAGCTAACTAGGTGCAGCTGACGTGGTAACGCCTTAAAAATATTTTCTTAATAACTTCTATGTTTTTTATCCGATTGTAACCAAATTCATAGATCCTAAGATGGTGGATTAGTATTGTGCGTGCAAAAACTGAACGTTCTAGGTTTAAAATTACGCTTGAAATTCAGTTTTTTTCGATTTACGGGGGCGGAACGGGGCGTGGCAAAAATCTAAAACAAACTTGATATGCGTGCCTTAATAAGACACACTCTCCTGAAAAAATTTGCTGTTCTATCTCTTATAGTCTCTGAGATCAAGGTGTTCACACGGACAGACAGACGGACAGACGGACATGGCTATATCGTCTCGGCTGTTGACGCTGATCAAGAATATATATACTTTATGGGGTCGGAGATGCTTCCTTCTGCCTGTTACATACATTTTCGGTCGGCACAAAGCCATAATACCCTTCTACCCTTTGGGTAGACGGGTATAAAAAGCTCATTCAACCAACACTACTACAGTACCCAGACTTCAGCAAAGAATTTTGCATAATAACAGATGCAAGCAAACAAGCTTGTGAAGCGGCTTTAACTCAAAACCATAATGGTATTCAACTCCCAATAGCTTATGCATCCCGTTCGTTTACTAAAAGTGAAAGTAACAAAAGCACCACTGAACAAGAATTGACAGCAATTTACTGGGCAATAACACATTTTCGACCATATATATATGGCAAACACTTTTTATTGAAAACAGACCACAGACCATTATCCTTTTTATGACCAATCCAAGTTCAAAACTCACGCGTATGCGGTTAAACTTAGAAGAGTACGATTTCACGGTAGAGTACTTAAAGGGAAAAGATAACTTCGTGGCAGACGCATTGTCACGCATAACAATAAAAGAATTAAAGGAATTACAGAATCAAGTCCTGAAAGTTACTACCAGGCAACAAAGTAGACAGAAACAATCCTGGCCAGGAGATGAATTAAAAACAAAGGAACCTGTATGCTGAAGGCAAGGTCTTGTAAAAAGCTTCAAAGAATCCTAACGTATTCGAAGTCATTAAAAGAAAATGACGACGTACGAAAGTAGTAACTTAAGTAAAAAAAAAATATGTGTTTCCATCAACACGGAAATAAAATTATTTCAAAAATAGATGCTTCTGATTTGTACACTAATGGAATTCTAAACTCAGGTCAGTTCTTCCAAAGGCTTGGAAATGGCGGCCAGTATAAAGCAGATTCACCTAGTTAAATTGGCACGGCTTGAAAAAATCTTTGAATATATTTCACGATGATGTTTAAAAATATGGGAAATATTATAGTAAAATCATTACGAGTAGCGCTACTAGCCGGTGACCACAATAAATAATTTTAAAAAAATAGAAGCTATATTGTCTACATACCATTATAACTCAATAACAGGAGGACATACTGGCATAACAAGAACGTTAGCCAAAATTAAAAGACACTATATTGAACGATATAGCAAAAAAAAGATATGTACGTAGATTCATCACTGAATTCAGAAACGACATTACTACGAAAACCCCCTTAACCATTACAGAAACACCTATAAATGCTTTCGTATAAGGTAGTAGTAGATACAATAGGTCCATTACCAAAAAATCAGAAAATGGTAACGAGTATCTATATCGTTATATATGACCTCACAAAATATCTTGTAGCTATACCAGTACCTAATAAAAATGGAAATACAGTAGCAAGGCAATATTGAATCCTTTATTCTAAAGTTTGGTCCAATGAAGACGTTCACTTCGACATGGGAACTGAATACAAGAATTCTGTTCTCAAAGACATATGCAAATACCTGAACATTCAAAATATTACATCGACTGCACATCATCATCAGACAGTTGGAACAGTAGAAAGAAGTCATAGAAGCTTTAATGAGTATGTACGATCCGACATATCAGTAGATAAAACTGATTGGGACGTATATTTTGCATACTGTTTCAATACAACACCTTCTATGGCACATGACTATTGTCCATATGAACTAGTGTTCGGCAAACAAAGTAATTTGCCAACAGATTTTAATAAAAGTAATACGATTAACCCACTATATATATGATTATGCTAAAGAATATAAGTTTAGGTTAGAAATGGCATACAAAAGAGCCATAATAATGCTAGAAAAACATAAGGCCAAAAATAAGAAATATTATGATAGGAAGCAAGCAGATCTTGCTATTAATATAGGAGATCATGTCTTATTAAGAAATTAAACTGGACATAAGTTAGAAAACCAATATTTAGGACCGTATACGGTGATAGATATAGAAAAAGATAATATAACAATTAAGTCAAAGAAAGATAAGGCACAAATAGTGAACAAAGTTAGGCTAAAAAGTTACAGAATTTAAGAAAATATATATAAGTTAAATGCCGCCGCCAGGATGGGTAGCCCCTGGGTGGCACTGTCTTCATTTTTACCTTAGCAATCTTGACATTCCGACAATTCTACCATTGTTCTACCATAAGTCGTTTGGTAGTTCGTTTTTTACGATCCGACGATAAGAATAATTCGTTGATAATTTCTTTTTTACGATAAGTTCTTTATTCAAAGTTAAAAGATACAACGAGTAAGTCTTCAGTAGTTGAGCCGATCCACAAGAATGTCTTTTGGCTCTTCAGCCAATAACGTTGAGCCCTCGGTCACGCAGCATAAGTACTGACCCAGCATAACGTGACTCCCGCTGTTGCACAATAGCGTTGGTAGCGCTGGCCCAGCGCCTTCGTAGTATGCCGGTGATATTCCGCTGACACCGCCACAACGTGACTCCCGTTGCTGCGGTAGCGTTGATAGCGCTGGATCGGCGCCTTAGTAGAATGTTAGCGATATTCCGCTGACACCACGGAATGTCGGAGTTGTGTCGGCGCTATCGCGAGGGGGGCAGCGGCGACTGTGAGGCAGGAAATGCTCCACATCGACCAGTACTTGCAGAATTGCAATTGTGTGGTATGTGGGGCGAGGGGAGCGTTAGGCTGGTATTAACTCCTCCCCACCTTAAGATCTGCGTCCCGCAGATTAGTGAAGCTTTGATTGTATGGGAGTGGGTTGCGATTCCATATCTGAAGCTAATCTGAAGCTCACGTCATGTACGTATTCCAGTGACAACTGGTACGGTGGCCGTCACATGGATGAGTACCGCTGGCAGGTTCATCAAATGGCTCTTGGAATAGCTGCTATAGTTTCTCTTTGCAACGGATGCCGTTTCGTTGTCGAGCCGGATGATGAAGGAACCGGCTAAGTCGTAGTCCCTCGTGGCAGTTGTTCCCGTACCGTTGAAGTTCGTCAAGAACAGGATGCTGTCTTCGGATCAGCTTCACCGTCTCCTGTTATTTCTGAGGGCAGCACGATGCATGGCAACAGTCGCGGGATGCAGCCCGCCTCTTCCAGCTTGAATAGGTCTTTCTCCTGGCAAACAGTGGTATTGCCTATAGAGAGGCAGCCACCCAAAACGGCGTAAGTTTCGCTGTCATCCAGAGCCAGGACGTCATACTCCAGAGCCACCTGCTTCCCATCGTAGATTGTTGGGCAAAGGTGTACTGCCTATACTCCTTGTCAGCACCTTGGGAATGCTAGCACATATAACAGCATCGTCCCGTTGGACAGGATGGATGGACGAGAGAACTCCACGGCTTCGATTGCGTTCTGGTACGGGAGATTGTCGACTTCATCCAGTGTTGTCTCCAGTTCACCATGGTCGAGGAGATTGGTATTTACGACCCCGGATTTCGCCAACTGGCATGCTCTGGCAATTTCTTTCGCCTGGCCCGCCAGAATAATGGACTTATGCAGGATCGTCGTAGTTGTCTGCGCATCTCCTTCCATGGAAGTCACCCGTGAGATTATGTTGTTGATGTTCCCGACCATTTCGTGGGTCGCATCGAACAAGCGGGTATTGATTCTGATCTGCTGGTTATTGTTTTTCGCCTCCGTGTCTTGCTCCTTCAAAATCGCGTTCCAGTCTGCGGCGTCTGGTGAAAATCCGGAAAATCAATAGAGCGCGGTTTCCTCCGTGGCGCGCCTGTTATTCTCCCAATTGCCTCCGCTGTTTCGTTCAGGTAGTGAACCACCAAAGCTTCCGTTTTTCGGTCCGCTTTCTCCGTTGCCTCCCGTGATATTACGCTTCGTACTTAAAAATTTGGATTGCGCTTATTACTTGGACTAGGGCCAAGCTTATAATTTTTAGGAAGGGAAAGGTTTTACATTTAGGTTAATACAATATTACGATATTATAGTAGTGAAAACGTGTTTACAAGTGTTGGTGATACAAATGTGTAAATAAATGTGTAATCGAACAAAGTTTTGTGTGTGTTTATGTGTGTTTTGATCTTAAGGTTATCTTAACGAGTGAGTGGACGTAAGGCTCGTGAAACGCACGTAACCCATCCAGTTCCCTCACTTCAATTTTGCAAGTCAGATTTGTGGAAAATTTTTCCTGATCTGGTTCTAATTGTTACATTATTATCTTCATGTACTTTTTCGGATCTGAACCTTGGTTTCTCCTTGGTTTCTCCTTTGTTTTTATTTGCTTATTTGCAACAAAAACTTCATCCCCTGGGTCGTAAGATTTGGGCTCGCTCCTAGTTTTATTTCGAGCCATGATTGTTTTATTCTGGTTATGTTGAATTAGACCCCTTATATCCTCTAAGGTTTGTCGTCGGAAATCCGTCAACCCCTGATAGTTTATTCTAGACGAACGGTCGAAAAAAATATCGGCTGGTTTCCGATTCGTTACTGAGTGGACGGAGGTATTATAGCGATCCACTGTTATCGGAACCAGTTCGATGGATTTGAAGGTTGGGCGTTCACTTTTAAGACAACGATAAATTTCTAGGAATTTGGAATGGAATCTCTCGACTTGGCCCCTTACTTCGCTCTTTTGAGTTGGAGCATAATAAAGGTCGATGTCTAGAGACCGAAGGTAATTGAGCACTGTTGGGCATAGTTCGTTGTCTGAAACTAAAACTTTAGGGGCAGTGAAATAATGGAGAGCTTCTACCAGAGTTTCCCGCAAGTGTACGGATGCTTTTGGCTGCAAGTGAAAAAATTTGGCCAACTTGCTAAATTTGTCTATGCAACTCAAGTAAAGCTTTTTTTCAAGTGTGAAAATGTCGATGTGAAGTATCTCACATGGATAGTTAGGAACAAGTGTAGGTTGTAGTTTTGGCTTGTTAGGGTGTCTCTCATATTTGTAAAGTTTACAACACTCTCACGGCGAAATTTGCTTGCGGATGATACTAGACATCTGAGGGAAATAATACTTCTCCAGAATCTGTAAGCGCACCTCCTTAACGCCCCTATGAGCTCTGCGATGTTCTTTTTCTATAATTTCACAGATCTCCTCAGGGTCTGACAGATCCGTTACCAACCTTTGCGTTATTCGAATTTTGAACGCGCAAAATTCTCTAAGCACAGGCGTTGGAACGATGATAGGTAGATTTCGGGGATTTTAACCCCGTTAATCACCAAAGGCTTAAGGTATCTTTTCAAAATCACGACTAAATCAGATAGAAGGCCGACCCCAACAGGAATAAGGTGACGTTCAAAGCCACTATGGGGTTGTTCGCACAAATATTCTGTCCGCTCGGGGTCAAAAACTAGTTGGTTTCGGTAGACATTAATGGGAACTTCCACGTGAGGGAGCAAGTGAGATGAGTCCTCATCCGCACTATGCACGGTAGAGTCTCCCTCTGAGGCTGAGGCAACGTCCGAACAACACTGATCGAAGTAATGATTCACGGGAACTATTCGTTAGATTTGCCAGGCTTGTAGATGAGCAAACAGTTGTACTCTTCTATTCTTGCCTTCCAACGTTTAAGTTTGGCATTGAAATTCCTACTCCCTAGCGCATAAGTCTGGGGTTGGTGATCTGTATAGACCTTGACTGACGCAGCGCCATACAAATACGACCTGAGGTTGTCTAGTGTCCAGACTATAGCAAGCATTTCTTTCTCTATAGTGGCATAATTTTCCTCGGTCTTCGACAAGGTCCGCGAGATATAAGCGATAGGTCGATCCTTGCTCTCAATGTCATGAGACAATACGGCCCCAAGAGCATAATTGGATGCGTCGGTGGTCAAATGGAATGGCTTGCTGAAGTCTGGAAAAGCCAATACTTCGGACGAGGATAGGATGGTTTTCAAACCATCGAAAGCCTGTAAGGCTTGGTCGTCAAGTTCAACCGGGACCTTCTTCGATTGGTTGGCCTTAACACGAGCGGATTCTCCGCGGGTCAAAGGCTTGGCGATTTTGGCGTAATCGCGAATAAACTTCCTGTAGTAAGATGTCATGCCAAGAAAGCTTTTTAACTCCTTGACATTTGTAGGTGGTTTCATTTTAGATATAGCTTCCATCGTTTTCTTGTCTGCTCTGAGGCCATCATGACTGACGATATACCCAAGAAATTCTACTTGGGTTGACAGGAATTGGGTCTTGGCTAAGTTAACTTGAAGTCTGGCCTATTTCAGGCTGTCTTGTTCCGATGTGTTCTCGAAGAACATCATCGATCATTCGCTGGAAAATGGACGGGTCGTTTTTCAGCCCGAAAGGGAGGCGGAGGAATTCATATTGAGAATGCCGTTTTCGCGGTGTCGGACGGCTTCATGTGGATTTGGTGAAACCCCGAGGTAAGGTCAAGTGTTGTAAAATACTTGGCTCCGCCAAGACTAGCCAAGGGGTGGAGTTTATATCCGGAATAGGATAAGTGTCGGAAATAGTGACGGCGTTCAAGCGTTTGAAATCAATGACTAGTCGCCATTGTTTCTTGCCATCGGGTTTTGGTTTCTTGGGCACTATCCAGATCGGAGAATTATATGGGCTCTTGGACGGCCGGATAGTTCCTTCATCAAGGAGTTCTCCAATCTGCTTATCCACTTCAGACCGCAAATTAGCTGGGTAAGGGTAACTTTTGGTGTAAATCGGATTTGGAGTGTTTACACGGATTTCGGCCCATACGCTAGTATCGACGGCCTCACCTGGCGACAAAGGGTCGAATAGGTGCGAGTATTCGTCGACCAATGCTTGTAAGGTTTGTCCCACTTCATCTGGATGTGTTGAATCCAGCAAAGAGTGGACGTTAAGGGACCTTTTGGGAAGAAGTGGGATCCGTATCCCAGGGGATATCGTGATGCAGTTGTTTTTCCTGTCAACTAGAGGCTTTAAGTCTTTGAGGGTGTCGTCCCCTATGATCCCATCGAAAGAAGTTAAGCCGGGGAGGACGAAAAAGGTAAGAGTTGAACTGTTCCCTAGTCGCTCAAAAAATTTGCCAACCACGCGGTGTGTTATTTTCACACTACCCGTAGCTGATTGAACGAAAAAGGGGGTTGGGAGGTCAGTGGAGCCGGCGGCGATTCTGGGGCTGATGAAATTTTTGTTCGCGCCGGTATCGATTAGAAATTGTAACTTAGCCCCATCCTTGTCCTCATACTCTAAGTATGGGACGCATGAAAGACCTCGGTCATAAAATTTGAGCCCCCTGTGCCTACTTCACGGCCATCGCTTCTTTTCGTGGCATCCTGATGAGGCATGCCATCATTTCCGGCACCGAGCTGGTCATAGTAGGGGTCGGACTGGCCTACCTCGTCATGTTCGACGGGAATGGGGCGCGAAAGATCTAAAGTAGGCTCCATGTGATAAAGTTTCGTTGCCCTTGGAATGGGTTTTGGTACTCGGACGACGTTCTTTTCAACCCATAACTCTCGTTTCGAGGGGTCCCATATCCAGAACGGTGTGACTGCCCAGACCTATTCGATTCCATCTTAATGGCAGGTCTTGGGCTCTGGAAGCGATTGTAGTTTTGAGGGCCACCATACCCAGTACCTTAAGTGGGTCTAGCGTTCCCTTGATAGGAAGAAGTGAAACGAGGGGAGCCCGCCGGCCGGTAAAATCAAGTACTCGGTGTGAAGCTTGGTGATGGGTGAAACTGAACCAAGGGACTTCCCCCAGGGGCACCTACTTGCAGTTCCTTAGAGAAGGAGTACGCCTCTTGTAGGTCCTTCGGTCTGCGCATCACCAATAGTCTGGACGCATCGTTACTGACTCCTCGAATAAAGACTTCGAGAACCTTTCCTCTAGCGCTTTCAGACATGACTCTGGCCCCCTCCATCGAATAACCCATGTCTTTTAATCCATTGATGATTAACGAGAGGTGTTTATTTATCTCCAAATAAAACTTGTCCAAGGTTCTATTACGTTGGTTTAGTAGACCCATCTGATATTCCAACGTTCTCACGTCACGTTTATCTGCGTAACTAATTCGGTATTCAACAAATGTCGAGAGTTTCTTCTGCCTGACCTATTACCCTTGACCTAATGTGACAGACTATTGATCGGTACAAGGGCCTCCCCCTGATAACCTCGTAGTCGTCTAAAATCGCTTGCGCTCGGTTCATCCAAGAAGCAAATCTCTCGGGTTGACCTTCGAAGGTTAGAAGTTCCATCACACAGTCCGGGAGCGTAAAGGTCTCCTTTAGCTCGAACTCGTTGCGCGCGCGCGTCAAAGGCACCTGAGGGGTTACCACCGGGTTACGCGCTTCGTTTTCAGCTTCTAAGGTGTTCATCCTACTATTAATTCTTTTCATATCTTCTTTAATCCCCGACACCTGGTCCTTGACCCCTATCAGTTGGGTAAGGAGTACGTTTAATGTTTCTTTAATCTCCTCCATTTTAATAACTGCACATCACGGTAATAAGTTTTTGTTTAATTAAGCAAACGATGAAAATTGATTTAAAAATCTAAAAAACCTAACTACCGAAAGAGGAACCACAATTTTTACTTTTTATACCCGCCTACCCAAAGGGTAGAAGGGTATTATGGCTTTGTGCCGACCGAAAATGTATGTAACAGGCAGAAGGAAGCATCTCCGATCCCATAAAGTATATATATTCTTGATCAGCGTCAACAGCCGAGACGATATAGCCATGTCCGTCTGTCCGTCTGTCCGTATGAACACCTAGATCTCAGAGACTATAAGAAATAGAGCAACAAATTTTTCGCGACAGTATGTCTTATTGTTGCACGCAGATCAAGTTTATTTTTGATTTTGGCCACGCCCCCTCCCGCCCCCGTAAATCGAATAAAACCGAATTGCAAGCGTCGTTTTAAACCTAGAACGTTAAATTTTGGTACGCACAATACTAATCACCATCTTAATGATCTCAGCGAATTTGGTTACAATCGGATAAAAAACACAGAAGTTATTAAGATATGACTTTTATAAGGCGTTACCACGTGCAACTGCTAGTGCTGCCTAGCTAGTTGCTATGACACTCCGCGACATAATAATGGTGTTCAATAAACCAACTAAAGTGCCGCCAAGCTAATAACTTCGAACAAAGAAAATTTTGATATATTATTTTGGTATTTTTAGTTTTTTTTTTTTTAGTATATTTTTATACTATTATATAAATATAATATTTTGATGGTAAAATTGGGTGGCGGGTATCTCACAGTCGAGCAAACTCGACTGTAGCTTTCTTACTTGTTTTCTTTTTTATTTAAAAATTTACAGCGAAATTAACGCGAAGGCAAAACTGTAAGGCAATGACGTTTCACTTACCCCTGATCCTCTATTTTAGGTGTTGTATTGGATTTCCTTACAGGTGGCAAAATGTGTATCTGGTAAAATATAAAAATGTGTATTAGTAGACTTTACAATACAGTTGGTTTTCTTTTCTTTTTAAATATTGATTCGTATTTTTCCCCTATTCGGGTTCTTTCTAGTGCAACCTTTTGTGCAGTTTACAATTCTTATTCTTTTGAGTGCAATTTGTTCCATTAGTGTTCAAATATTTTCTTTTGTCTTGGGCGTTCAACGTGTGCTATGTGAGGTGTGGGTTCCTTTTTATACCCGCCTACCCAAAGGGTAGAAGGGTATTATGGCTTTGTGCCGACCGAAAATGTATGTAACAGGCAGAAGGAAGCATCTCCGACCCCATAAAGTATATATATTCTTGATCAGCGTCAACAGCCGAGACGATATATCCATGTCCGTCTGTCCGTCTGTCCGTCCGTATGAACACCTAGATCTCAGAGACTACCTAGATCTCAGAGACTACCCGTAGCTGATTGAACGAAAAAGGGGGTTGGGAGGTCAGTGGAGCCGGCGGCGATTCTGGGGCTGATGAAATTTTTGTTCGCGCCGGTATCGATTAGAAATTGTAACTTAGCCCCATCCTTGTCCTCATACTCTAAGTATGGGACGCATGAAAGACCTCGGTCATAAAATTTGAGCCCCCTGTGCCTACTTCACGGCCATCGCTTCTTTTCGTGGCATCCTGATGAGGCATGCCATCATTTCCGGCACCGAGCTGGTCATAGTAGGGGTCGGACTGGCCTACCTCGTCATGTTCGACGGGAATGGGGCGCGAAAGATCTAAAGTAGGCTCCATGTGATAAAGTTTCGTTGCCCTTTGGAATGGGTTTTGGTACTCGGACGACGTTCTTTTCAACCCATAACTCTCGTTTCGAGGGGTCCCATATCCAGAACGGTGTGACTGCCCAGACCTATTCGATTCCATCTTAATGGCAGGTCTTGGGCTCTGGAAGCGATTGTAGTTTTGAGGGCCACCATACCCAGTACCTTAAGTGGGTCTAGCGTTCCCTTGATAGGAAGAAGTGAAACGAGGGGAGCCCGCCGGCCGGTAAAATCAAGTACTCGGTGTGAAGCTTGGTGATGGGTGAAACTGAACCAAGGGACTTCCCCCAGGGGCACCTACTTGCAGTTCCTTAGAGAAGGAGTACGCCTCTTGTAGGTCCTTCGGTCTGCGCATCACCAATAGTCTGGACGCATCGTTACTGACTCCTCGAATAAAGACTTCGAGAACCTTTCCTCTAGCGCTTTCAGACATGACTCTGGCCCCCTCCATCGAATAACCCATGTCTTTTAATCCATTGATGATTAACGAGAGGTGTTTATTTATCTCCAAATAAAACTTGTCCAAGGTTCTATTACGTTGGTTTAGTAGACCCATCTGATATTCCAACGTTCTCACGTCACGTTTATCTGCGTAACTAATTCGGTATTCAACAAATGTCGAGAGTTTCTTCTGCCTGACCTATTACCCTTGACCTAATGTGACAGACTATTGATCGGTACAAGGGCCTCCCCCTGATAACCTCGTAGTCGTCTAAAATCGCTTGCGCTCGGTTCATCCAAGAAGCAAATCTCTCGGGTTGACCTTCGAAGGTTAGAAGTTCCATCACACAGTCCGGGAGCGTAAAGGTCTCCTTTAGCTCGAACTCGTTGCGCGCGCGCGTCAAAGGCACCTGAGGGGTTACCACCGGGTTACGCGCTTCGTTTTCAGCTTCTAAGGTGTTCATCCTACTATTAATTCTCTTCATATCTTCTTTAATCCCCGACACCTGGTCCTTGACCCCTATCAGTTGGGTAAGGAGTACGTTTAATGTTTCTTTAATCTCCTCCATTTTAATAACTGCACATCACGGTAATAAGTTTTTGTTTTATTAAGCAAACGATGAAAATTGATTTAAAAATCTAAAAAACCTAACTACCGAAAGAGGAACCACAATTTTTACTTTTTATACCCGCCTACCCAAAGGGTAGAAGGGTATTATGACTTTGTGCCGACCGAAAATGTATGTAACAGGCAGAAGGAAGCATCTCCGATCCCATAAAGTATATATATTCTTGATCAGCGTCAACAGCCGAGACGATATAGCCATGTCCGTCTGTCCGTCTGTCCGTCTGTCCGTCTGTCCGTATGAACACCTAGATCTCAGAGACTATAAGAAATAGAGCAACAAATTTTTCGCGACAGTATGTCTTATTGTTGCACGCAGATCAAGTTTGTTTTTGATTTTGGCCACGCCCCCTCCCGCCCCCGTAAATCGAATAAAACCGAATTGCGAGCGTCGTTTTAAGTCTAGAACGTTCAATTTTGGTACGCACAATACTAATCACCATCTTAATGATCTCTGCGAATTTGGTTACAATCGGAAAAAAAACACAGAAGTTATTAAGAAATTACTTTTATAAGGCGTTACCACGTGCAACTGCTAGTGCTGCCTAGTTAGTTGCTATGACACTCCGCGACAAAAAAATGGTGTTCAATAAACCAACTAAAGTGCCGCCAAGCTAATAATTTCGAACAAAGAAAATGTTGATATATTATTTTGGTATTTTTTAGTATATTTTTTTTAGTATTTTTTCAGTATATTTTGAAAAATATAATATTTGGATGGTAAAATTGGGTGGCGGGTATCTCACAGTCGAGCAAACTCGACTGTAGCTTTCTTACTTGTTTTATTTATTCTTTAATTCGGGCACGGGGCGCGATGGGCCGTATTCATCCCTTTTGGCGACTGCCTACTAAGGTACGGTTGCCCCACAGTACATTGGGCAGCCTTTCTGAGTGCATCCACACCTCCTGGCCTATCCAATGTACTGCCACTCACCACTTTATATTTCACTTTTGTTTCTGACGATCGGGTAACCGTCAAGCTTGTTTGCTTTACTGAGTTATCGTTTTATTTATTGTGATAATGCAACCTTTTGCATCGGCGATGCGCGTGCTGTCGCTACGGTGGATTGTTGCTTCTTTTCTGTGCACAAAGACCAGAAACGAGAGTTTTCATTAAATTTTTCACTTCATCTTAAAAAAATGTTTGCCTTTTAACGCACTTAGCTTCTAACATTTAACCTTTACATATTTTGGAATTTCTTTTTTATTCACTCTCGTTTTAAATTTTGGCACTTCGTGATTTGGTTCTCCCGACGGGGAATTGAACCCCGGTCGCGTGACAGGCGGGGATACTGACTACTATACTACCGAGGAACCACTTTCCCACACTTCTCACTTTAATTGCACATTTAATTGCCTCAATTTTTCTTTTCTCGCACAATTTTCAACTTATTATTAAGTTCCCATACGTGGGGTTATAATTCGTAGGTTTCGCATTGCACATTATTCGCACAAGTTCTTTTGCACTTCCAAAAATTACTTAACTTAGTTTTTTTAGGCCGTTCTTTCTTCTTTTAAAAAGAACGGTCCCTGCCCGGACGCCAGTTAAGTGCCGCCGCCAGGATGGGTAGCCCCTGGGTGGCACTGTCTTCATTTTTACCTTAGCGATCTTGACATTCCGACAATGGTAGAATAAGTCGTTTGGTAGTTCGTTGTTAACGATCCGACGATAAGAATAAGTCGTTGATAATTTCTTCTTTACGATAAGTTCTTTATTTAAAGTTAAAAGATACAACGAGTAAGTCTTCAGTAGTTGAGCCGATCCACAAGAATGTCTTTTGGCTCTTCAGCCAAGAACGTTGAGCCCTCGGTCACGCAGCATAAGTACTGACCCAGCATAACGTGACTCCCGCTGTTGCAGTAGCGTGTGAGTAGTCGGTGATATTCCACTGACACCGCCACAACGTGACTCCCGTTGCTGCGGTAGCGTTGATAGCGCTGGCTCGGCGCCTTAGTAGTATGTTGGCGATATTTCGCTGACACCACGGAATGTCGGAGTTGTGTAGGCGCTGTCGCGAGGGGGGCAGCGGCGACTGTGAGGCAGCAAACGCACCACATCGACCAGTACTTGCAGAGATGCAATTGTGTGGTATGTGGGGCGAGGGAAGCGTTAGGCTGGTGTTAACTTATATATATATGTATATAAAAAAACAAGTATGAAAGCTACTGTCGAGTGTGCTCGACCGTGAGATACCCGCCGCCCAATTTTACCATCAAAATATTATACTTTTCAAAAATATACTGAAAAAATACTACAAAAAAAATATACTAAAATTATACCAAAATAATATACCAAAATTTTCTTTGTTCGAAATTATTAGCTTGGCGGCACTTTAGTTGGTTTATTGAACACAATTATTATGTCACTGAGTGTCATAGCAATTAACTAGTCACGGAGTGTCATAGCAACTAACTAGGGGCATCTGCACGTAACGCCTTATAAAAGTAATATCTTAATAACTTCTGTGTTTTTTATCCTATTGTAACCAAATTCGCGGAGATTATTAAAATGGTGATTAGTATTGTGTGTACCAAAATTGAACGTTCTAGACTTAAAACGACGCTCGCAATTCGGTTTTATTCGATTTACGGGGGCGGGAGGGGGCGTGGCCAAAATCAAAAACAAACTTGATCTGCGTGCAACAATAAGACATACTGTTGCGAAAAATTTGTTGCTCTATCTCTTATAGTCTCTGAGATCTAGGTGTTCATACGGACGGACGGACAGACGGACAGACGGACATGGAATATCGTCTCGGCTGTTGACGCTGATCAAGAATATATATACTTTATGGGGTCGGAGATGCTTCCTTCTGCCTGTTACATACATTTTCGGTCGGCACAAAGCCATAATACCCTTCTACCCTTTGGGTAGGCGGGTATAATAATAATAATACTAGACAAAGCGCATAATAATAATAATAACTAAAAACAACAAAAAAACAAGTAAGAAAGCTACAGTCGAGTTTGCTCGACTGTGAGATACCCGCCACCCAATTCTACCATCCAAATATTATATTTTTCAAAATATACTGAAAAAATACTAAAAATAAATATACTAAAAAATACCAAAATAATATATCAACATTTTCTTTGTTCGAAATTATTAGCTTGGCGGCACTTAAGTTGGTTTACTGAACACCATTATTATGTCGCGGAGTGTCATAGCAACTAGCTAGGAGCAGTTGCACGTGGTAACGCCTTATAAAAGTAATATCTTAATAACTTCTCTGTTGTCTATCCGATTGTAACCAAATTCGCAGAGATCATTAAGATGGTGATTAGTATTAAGCGTACCAAAATTGAACGTTCTAGCTTTAAAACGACGCTTGCAATTCAGTTTTTTTCAATTTGCATGGGCGGAAGGGGGCGTGGCCAAAATTAAAAACAAACTTGATCTGCGTGCAATAATAAGACATACTGTCGCGAAAAATTTGTTGCTCTGTTTCTTATAGTCTCTGAGATCTAGGTGCTCATACGGACGGACAGACGGACATGGCTATATCGTCTCGGCTGTTGACGCTGATCAAGAATATATATACTTTGTGGGGTCGGAGATGCTTCCTTCTGCCTGTTACATACATTTTCGGTCGGCACAAAGCCATAATACCCTTATACCCTTTGGCTAGGCGGGTATAAACACATATCGTAGTCTACTATACAGCGTCAACAGGCGAGACGATATATCCATGTCCGTCTGTCCGTCTGACCGTATGAACACCTAGATCTCAGAGACTATAAGATAGAGCAACCAAATTTTGGGAATAGTGTGTGTAATTATTGCACGCAGATCAAGTTTGTTTTTGATTTTGGCAACGCACCCTTTCGCCCCCGTAAATCTAATAAAACCGAATTACAGGCATCGTTTTAATCCTAGAATGTTCAATATCGGTACGCACAATACCAATTACTATCTTAATGATCTCTGCGAATTTGGTTACAATTGGATGAAAAACACAGAAGTTATTAAGAAATTACTTTTATAAGGCGTAACCACGTGCAGCGGCACCTAGTTAATTGCTATGACACTCCGTGACGTAATAATGGTGTTCAATAAACCAACTAAAGTGCCGCCAAGCTAATAATTTCGAACAAAAGAAAATTTTGGTATATTATTTTGGTATAATTTTAGTATATTTTTTTTGGTATTTTTCAGTATATTTTTGAAAAATATAATATTTTGATGGTAAAATTGGGTGGCGGGTATCTCACAGTCGAGCAAACTCGACAGTAGCTTTCTTACTTGTTATACCCGCCTACCCAAAGGGTAGAAGGGTATTATGGCTTTGTGCCGACCGAAAATGTATGTAACAGGCAGAAGGAAGCATCTCCGACCCCATAAAGTATATATATTCTTGATCAGCGTCAACAGCCGAGACGATATAGCCATGTCCGTCTGTCCGTCTGTCCGTCTGTCCGTATGAACACCTAGATCTCAGAGACTATAAGAAATAGAGCAACAAATTTTTCGCGACAGTATGTCTTATTGTTGCACGCAGATCAAGTTTGTTTTTGATTTTGGCCACGCCCCCTCCCGCCCCCGTAAATCGAATAAAACCGAATTGCAAGCGTCGTTTTAAACCTAGAACGTTCAATTTTGGTACGCATAATACTAATCACCATCCTAATGATCTCTGCGAATTTGGTTACAATAGGATAAAAAACACAGAAGTTATTAAGATATGACTTTTATAAGGCGTTACCACGTGCAACTGCTAGTGCTGCCTAGCTAGTTGCTATGACACTCCGCGACATAATAATGGTGTTCAATAAACCAACTAAAGTTCCGCCAAGCTAATAACTTCGAACAAAGAAAATTTTGACATATTATTTTGGTATTTTTAGTATATTTTTTTTTAGTATATTTTCAGTATATTTTTTTAAAAATTTAATATTTTGATGGTAAAATTGGGTGGCGGGTATCTCACAGTCGAGCAAACTCGACTGTAGCTTTCTTACTTGTTTTTTATATATGATGGTTCTGCATCTTTTAATCTCAGTTTTTGACTATAAAAATTATTTGCTGATATTGGCTCCGTTGTTAGACCAAATATGTCTGTATATTTGCCACATAATTATTTTAATGTTGATTTAAATTGTTGTGGAAAGTTTTTTGACAATTGAGATATGACAGTTTGTTCTCTATTTCCTGGGTTATCTTGAACTATTTCGTAGTTTGAAAGTGATTCGTATTCTATGTTGCCTATGTTAATTAATTGGTTAGAGTTTGTTGTATTTAATATATGCGTATATAAGCATTTTTAGTGTTTGAAATCGTATTTGCAACAAAAACACCTGTTTATAATTCTTGATTTGGAAATAATATATGTTTATCTTCAACTGAAGTTATATTAATTTTTCTTACTACTTGTGATCTTGCTGGTAATAATATAGAATTATTACCTGAGTTATATCTTATTTGGACATAGGTAGGAAATTTTAAATTATTTGGACGTAGAATTAACCAATCTTCTGTTGGTTTGAAGTCTAATTGACAATTAAATTTTTTAATGAAATCTATGCCTAATTTTCCGTCCCATGGTATTGGAAATTGTTGATTTAGAATATGGAAGCTGTGAGAAATGATATATTTACCTGTCTGTATCTCAATTGATGCTAATCCTTTAGACTTAATTATCTCCTGGCTAATGCCTTGTATATTAATTAAGTTATCATTCTGAATATTATTGTCATTATCACTATCTTCTTTAAATACTGATATATCTGCTCCTGTATCAATCAGAAATACTAGTTTCTTTCCTGTCTCTACGTGGTTAAATGAAACAAATATTTTTAAACTGAGATTAATTGCATATACTTTTGGGTTTTTTATTGTTGTGTATCTGAGGGGGTTTGGGAGTTTCCCGAACTATTCAGTGCAATTCTGATAGAGCTATTTCTGTTCTGGTTGTTGTTGTAGTTGCCTCAATAGCTACTACGACCTCTATTGCTGTTGTAGTTATTATTTTGATTGTTATTATATTGGCCATTATTGCGATTATTATAATTATTGTTATAGTTTCTATCATATTGACGGCCATTGCCTCTGCCACAACCGTTACCTCTATAACCCTGGTCTCTATTGGAAAAACCTCTTTTGGCATACATCACATGATTCACATTCAATCACTCAATCTGGTGGCTTGTTCAGTCTGTATACCTTCATCCATATACGACGCTTCTAAAAGCTTACGTAAATTATCGACTTAGGTAGTGAATGTGTTGCTGTTGTGCCCCTTTGTTGTACCGTAGACAATTTTGGTTTGCTCTGGGAAGTGTCTCCAACTATTATAGTTCCCAATTTATTGATTATTCCCTGAATTGTGGTTTCATTAATCACCAAATTCAAAGTTGTGCCGTTTATTTTTGATTTGATCACTTGGACCCCACTGTTCTCGTATATGCCTTTTGTAAGGTTCACTAATTTATGGCCATTATGAATCTTTGAAGATTTAATCATCAAACTCTGGTACCGAGCTAGACACTGCTCTCACATATTGCCTCATGACTGCGTTATTGTCTGTCATCGTCATTGTGGCTATTTCTTGTTTCTGGTTTTCTGTGACTTCTAATTCCTCCGGTAATTTTAATACCGCTGGAATGGTCAGATCGTTAAGATCTTCTTCTTTAATTTCTACTTCTGAATCACTTAATGATTCTGGTGTTCCCTCACTAAATTCTAATATTAATGGTGAATTTAAGATTGTTGGAACTGATATATTTAAATTATACCTTTCCTTTATAGTTATTAGATTTGTTCGTAATTTAATCAAAAATTTGGACACTGATGTCCACTGCTTCTTATCTAATCGTTCCCTTTGTCCATATATTAATGTTCTAGCTTCACTGAAGCAATCTACTAAAACTGCTGTATGCTTATTTACAGTTGCCTGTTGAATGGGCCTATTCTAGACAAACATTTATATGATTTACTAGATCTTTCTTTTATTTCGTTTATGGTGGCTGTTAAATGTTGCCAATCCATTATTTATTGAAAACATTTGTATTCAATTACATTTTTTTTTTTTTTTTTTTTATGTTGTATTATTCTGATAATACTATGACTACTACTACTACTACTATTGACTAGGAGGAAACATCTGCACGTGGATACCGCAGGTCCCGAGCATATTGTGCGTTCCTCGACAAAAGATCTGCTCTGCTTCATTAGGGAAGCATAGCATTTTTTGTCTAGCCTATAGGCACAACAGACCTCCATGGTCGCAGTGCCTCGCACCTTCTCTCTTGGGAGACTCCCTTTTACAAATTTATTATTATTATTATTATTTGAAAAAGGGAGTCTCCCTCCTGGAAAGTAAGCTGGTTTTCCGGTCGACCACGGGATTGATAAGCTCCTTGGCTTGCTGCATCCCTGGTTGGACCGACCAGTAGCGATCAGTCAACCTAACAGCCCAGGTTTTAACAATAGCTGAGATGGTTGACCAACCCATGCCACAGAAGGGCTCAGGGCCGGAAAAAGTAGCTGACGAACCGGCCCTAGCAAGTTCGTCCGCCAGCTCATTGCCCTGGATACCAGAGTGTCCAGGTACCCATAGAAGGGTGACGTTGTTAGTAAGAGACAGTCTCTGGAGGCAGTTCCAGCAATCGGCCACCAGTCGAGAGCTTACTCTTTTGGAGGAGAGGGCTAAGATGGCGGCTTGATGGCGGTCAGAGAAGATGTAGATGTTCGCTCCTCTAATCCCCTTCTCTAGGATCAGACGGCAGCAGAACTCGATGGCATGAACCTCAGATTGGAAGACTGTGGGCCATTTGCCCATAGCAATTGAGGTTTTAGAGTTGGGTCCAAAGACCCCAGCTCCAACCCCCTGATCAGTTTTTGACCCGTCGGTATACCAGTGAATACCGTAGGGGTCGCTGATGGGGTTGCCAGTATCTCAGTCCTTCCGGTCCGGGATGAGGGTTCTGAATTTAGCACCAAAGAAAAGTTCCTTAGTCATAGTACCTGATCTAGTGCAGATATCTATGCCAGGAATGTCTTTGATCAGGCTAGCATGTCCTGATTCGGTAGCTAGAAGCCCTGATTGGAGCTTGATTCTAAGAAGGCTCATAGCGGCGACTTCTTTAATTTGGATGTGCAGCGGAATCAGATTCAGCATCGATTCCATTGCTGCGGAGGGACAGGTACGAAGTGCACCTGTCAGTGAGAGGCACAGCAGCCTGTGCAATTTATTGCATTTGCTGATGGCAGTGACCTGCGTAACCTTTGACCACTACACAATAGCAGCATAGGTGACGATCGGTCTAACCATCATGGCAAAAAGCCACCGGATGGTGCAGGATTTAAGACCCCAGATTCTACCAAAGAATCTCCTGCAGGCCCACATGGCATGGGTCGCCTTTGTGAGGGTGTTGCTGAGGTGGGAGTTCCAATTTAGTCTTTTATCGAGGGTCACCCCTAGATATTTGACTTCATTGGATAGCCGCACAGGGGAGCCGCTGATATAAAGTTGACCAATGTCAACGGAATAGCGCCTAGTGAAAGGAACTATAATAGCTTTTTGTGGATTGATGCTAAGACCAACATCTGCGCACCATCTACTTACCGTGTTCAGAGCTGATTGCATCAACTCTGTCACGGTGCTGGTATAGTTCCCGGTCACTATTAGAGCCAGGTCGTCAGCATAGCCGATAGCTTCAACGCCCTGCTCGGAGAATAAGACTAGTAGTTCGTCAACTACTAAGGACCAGAGTAGGGGGGATAGAACCCCTCCCTGGGGACAGCCTTTGACTGCATTAATGCATGCAGTCGTGGAATCCAGGGTGGAAGTGATAATCCGGTGTTTGAGCATAGCTTCAATCCACCGGATCAATGGACGGGCAGTTCCTCTACGTTCTAGAGCAGTAGAGATTGACCCGTAGCCGGTATTATCAAAAGCACCTTCTATATCCAGAAAAGAGCACAAAGAAATGTTCTTGGATACAAAGGCTCTTTCAATTTTTATCACTTACCTGTGGAGAGCGACCTCCGTCGATCTGCCGGCTATGTACGCAAACTGCGTGGGATGCAGAGGTGTCGACGTTTGCAGAGAGCACCGAATGTGCATATTTATAGGCCTTTCCACCGTTTTAAGCAGAAAGTAGGTAAGACTGATCGGCCGATAGGACTTAGGCTGGTCAAGCGGACGATTCCCTTGCTTGGGGATGAATACTACATTAACTCTCCTCCAAGAGATGGGTATGTATCCCCAAGTAAAACTAGCTCTAAGAAGGTCGACCAGTGGATCAAGAATATGAGCCATGCTGTTTTGAATAAGGGCTGGGAAGATTTTGTCACCCCCTGGGGCTTTAAAAGGAGCAAAAGAATCTACAGCCCATTTGACCTTTTCGGGGTCGAAGATGAATCCAGATAGGCTGAATCCGCGTGAGTCCGGTGACAAAGTGGCGTCATCGCGACCGGAGAGATCTGGATTCGCCACAGAACCCGGGAAGTGGACTTGCAGTAGAAGCTCAAGTGTTTCCCTGCGATCTTGAGTGAAAGAGCCATCTGCTCTTTTAAGAAGCCCTATTCCATTAGACGACCCTTTAGCCAATACTTTATGAAGCCTCGCTGCCTCTGGCAACGATTCTAAGCTACCACAGTAGCTGCGCCATGTATCGCGTTTAGCTCGTCTAATGCTTTTGTTGTAGTTGGTAAGAGCGTCCCTATAGACGTCCCAACTAGCACGGTTAGATTTAGCCTTATTAAAAAGCCTTCTAACCCTCCTTCTAAGGACAGCCAGTTCCTCATTACACATTGGCATCACAGACGATCACGAGCGGCTTGTTGTTGCGGCGACAGAATTCCACCAGCCGCTGGACCTCTGCTGGGGGTAAATCATCCACATCCCCCGGGAAGTATGCGGAGGCGATCACAACTTCCCGGACACCGTCTGCAGTGGCTACCTCAATAGCCGTTGCTACCAGGTCTCTGTGGATGAAGTTAGTTAGTGGGAAATGTCTGACACTGTTATCCATAAGTATAGCAGTGCGCGGGGCACCTCCCATACGGTCATATAACAACTTACATGATCCACATGAAAGTCCACGTATTTGGCCACCGATCAACCATGGTACTTGGATGAGAGCCAGGTTGATTTGATCTTCACAGACCACCCTGCACAGTGTGACCGACGCTTCTCTAGCGTGGTGCAGGTTCGCCTGGAGCACTTTAAGTTTGCTCATCTTCCCTCCTGATGGCGGTTGAGACAAGGCCACTTGCCTTGCCCCCCCGAGAGTCGTTACCGCGAATGCCCTTCGGCGGTCGGGACGAGCCACTCGGGGGAGGTCGCCTTGCGACCCCGCTCGCGGGAGGTGCCCTTACGGGTGGGTTGCGGCCTGAGGTGCTGGCAGTGGGCCTGTCCGAGGCACCTCTGACGATTGACGGACGGTGACCACTTGTCACACGTCTAGTTGGGCCCTTCGGGGCTGTGACCACAATGGCCGGTGGCGTAGGGGAAGGAACCTTGGGTACCAATACGGTCGCAGCGCTCGTGGAGGCCACAGGGTCAGCCAATGCTGAAATCCCTGAGGGAACCACTGGCGCCGTTGCCGGAGCGGCACTGGCAGGAGAGGGAGCGGGTGAGGATGTGGATGGAGCAGGGGTGGCGGAGGAGGCTTTGGGAGCTGAATTCTTTAGGATCAGTTTGACCCTGACAAAGCAGAATTTCACCTTCCCTTGGCACTCCGTCAGAGCCCTGTACGACTCCTCGTCAACTAACATTGCGAGGTGAGTCGTTGTGCCGTTCAGGCTGTGCTGCACCACCCGCCACAGCTTCGTGGAGAAGCTGCTGGCGTTCTGGAGCCCAATAAATTCCAGGATGGTTGCAGGAGTGTACTCAGCACTACTGGGAAAGTAACCTCTGATGAGGTGAGCCTTGGGGAACTCCGTTTCCTCCAGCAATTTGACGTCAAGGGCGCTGATGGACCTGATGTGTCCAACAGCTCCCCTGACCCAATTGGCAGTGCTGTTATCCTCGCACACCAAAAGCAGCCACTCATTTCGGGGTATACAGCCCTCGAAACCTGGACTAACCGTTGGTGAAGAGTGCAACAGCACCGCCTTTAGAATGCTGGATTTCAACGTAGCCAACTGCTCCGCTGAGAGGGGTTTGGTAGGATCAGCCGAAGTGAAGCCCAATTTCACGCTGCTAACCACTTGGCTGAAGAGTGGTTTCGTGGACTCCTTATGAGTATTTTTGGGCCTCTTTGAAGAGCTGGTGGGCTCGACGATGGTATCGTCAGCGCGCGTCCGTTTAGCCTTGGTGTTAACGGGGGGCGCAGTGGCGATAGCCAGAGCCTCCTCTCTGTTAGAACCCTTTGCGAGTGCAGCTTTAAAAAGCTTCTTCTCGCGGCTCTTCAATTTAATAAAGGCGTCCTTAGATTCCAGCCGCAGCAACTGGATCTGAGAGCCTGCTTCCGTAAGGTCTGACCTCTGAGAGGCCACGGAAGCGTCGTCAGCAAAGCTGATTCGGTCGCAGTTAGCTTCCTCGTCCGAGGACAATACCTCGACGGGTTGCTGACGGACTGAACCGCTACTGGACGGAAGTTCAGTACTAGTGAACCCTGTGTCCAAGGAAGTTCGTGGCCTATCCGGGTCCCTTAGAATACTAGAGTCGAGACCCGTAGTATTGGGGGTGGAAGCCAGCAGCCCAATGGCTGCAGTGCTGGTGTAGGGGTCGGCCGTGAAGGCATCTCCCGGAATTGATACTTTTAAAGCCGTATCAGACTTTTATATTTTTAAATATTGATCCATTAGTTAAGATCCCACGAGTAGGCGGGAAGGGAAGGTCATCCACGGCATAGCCCGCATACCGTGGAAAGTCTAAACGAAACTGTAGGACGACAGGTATCCAGAGTCCGCATACTAGAGACCGGGCTACCCCCCGGCCATGCATCCATCAGCGTATGCTGTTCCACCTTGGATTGGGGTGATTTATAGATTCACGATCTTCGCCCGACTACAATTAGTCAGCACCTCTAGCAGAGACATGACCGTGCTAGGGGTCTGCTTCCAGCCGCCCTCGC
The DNA here is from genome assembly GCA_018150935.1 of Drosophila pruinosa. Classification (NCBI taxonomy): domain Eukaryota; kingdom Metazoa; phylum Arthropoda; class Insecta; order Diptera; family Drosophilidae; genus Drosophila; species Drosophila pruinosa. The sequence continues at coordinate 25,836 of JAECWR010000167.1, forward strand.
GTGGAGAGTATAGTCGCACTTCCGACAGTAGGAGCAAGGACGGCACGTGCGCAGCCAATACTGGGATTACATGTTGGTCCCCTTGCTTCCTCTGTCGGCTGACGGGTCCGATATAGCCAGAGACGATATAGCCATGTCCGTTTGTCAGTCTGTCCGTCCATATGAACACCTAGATCTCAGAGACCATAAGAGATATAGCAACAAAATTTTCGGAATAGTGTGTGTAATTATTGCACGCAGATCAAGTTTGTTTTTGATTTTGGCCACGCCCCCTTCCGCCCCCGTAAATCTAATAAAACCGAATTACAGGCGTCATTTTTATCCTAGTATGTTCAATTTTGGTACACACAATACTAATCACCATCTTAATGATTTCTGCGAATTTGGTTACAATCCGACAAAAAAACAAGTAAGAAAGCTACAGTCGAGTTTGCTCGACTGTGAGATACCCGCCACCCAATTTTACCATCAAAATATTATATTTATATATTAGTATAAAAATATACTGAAAAAATACTTTAAAAAAATATACTAAATATACCAACATAATATATCAAAATTTTCTTTGTTCGAAATTATTAGCTTGGCGGTACTTTAGTTGGTTTATTGAACACCATTATTATGTCGCGGAGTGTCATAGCAACTAGCTAGGTGCAGCTGCATGTGGTAACGCCTTATAAAAGTAATATCTTAATAACTTCTGTGTTTTTTATCCGATTGTAATCAAATTCACAGAGATCATTAAGATGGTGATAAGTATTGCGCGTACCAAAATTGAACATTCTAGGTTTAAAACGACGCTTGCAATTCGGTTTTTTTAAATTTGCATGGGCAGAAGGGGGCGTGGGCAAAATCAAAAACAAACTTCATCTGCGTGCAACAATAAGACATACTGTCCTGAAAAATTTGTTGCTCTATCTCTTATAGTCTCTGAGATCTAGGTGTTCATACGGACGGACAGACGGACAGACGGACATGGCTATATCGTCTCGGCTGTTGACGCTGATCAAGAATATATATACTTTGTGGGGTCGGAAATGCTTCCTGTTACATACATTGTCGGTCGGCACAAAGCCATAATACCCTTCTACCCTTTGGGAAGGCGGGTATAAACAGAAAAACAGAAGTTATTAACAATTTACTTTTATAAGGCGTTACCACATGCAGCTGCACCTAGTTTATTGCTATGACACTCTGTGACATAATAATGGTGTTCAATAAACCAATTAAAGTGCCGCCAAGCCATAAATTTCGAAAAAAGAAAATTTTGGTATAATTTTAGTATATTTTTTAAGTATTTTTTCAGTATCTTTTTGAAAAATAAAATATTTTTATGGTAGAATTGGGCGGCGGGTATCTCACAGTCGAGCAAACTCGACAGTAGCTTTCTTACTTGTTACTACTGCATTTGCAATCATTAAGAGGGCTATTATGATTAGGATAATTGTTATCCAATTCAGATCTAATTGCGTTGACTCTATTATTATTTATTACATTTGCAGTAGAATCTACTGACTTAACATCTACTAAGCCCATTTTAGTTTCTTTTAATATATGTTTATTTATTGTGCTATCATTTCCCTTACTAATGAAATTATTTGCTAAGGACATGTATCCTACCTACATGTTATATGGCTTTACAAGCCATATTGCTAATCGGGCAGAAAGGGTTCCGCTCAATTTTACAAATGATTATAATAAAAAAAAAAAAAAAATAGATTGTTTTCTTAGATGTTCATCTTCTTCGTGTCAGCTGGGCACGCTGACACTCCCTCGCTGCTGTCCTTGGGCATACCTTGGTCCGCCGCACTCAATATTTATATGTTGAATTCTTTTATTATTAGCAGCAGCGGGAGATCCATAAAAGTATTCAACATTTTTCGAGGGTATTTTTTACTTCAAGTAATTTGTATTTATAAAACTGCTCATTCGTTTGATCCAAAAGAAACACTCGATCAGTTGAATACGATTTCACGGTAATCACAATTAAAGTGCAATCCAAGTTGGCACATCTTGCAAGCTAGATACTGCATCTAGGCCGGACACAGAAAGCAGCACAAATGTCATTACCACAGTCCACTGTTCAAAATGTTTCCTCTCGAGAAATGATATTTTTCGCTTTGCAAATGGTATTTAATTTGAACACTACGGTTCTTATTGGTTTCTTGCTTATGATTCGCTTGACCAAGTCACGGTCGCCATGTAAAGTTTAACCATCTAACGTTTAAGACTTATAGTTTCCAATATGTTTAAGACAAAGGTTTAGTTTCTTTTAAAGTCTTTTTATTTTATGAAACAGGAAAAACGTTCCGATCCATTCGAAAGTTGAACAGTAAGTCCCTTAGAGATATTTTACAATTATAAATGTAAACTATGCCGCGGAGCATCACTGCCGGGAACGCCAGCAGCGGAGCGGCTTACATATGCATGCTTTTATTAAAATATATCACGTCGGAATAGATGTGTCATGTGCGCTCACTTTATGCTTAGCTCAGCGGTCAACTTGTAAACGCTCACCATGCATTTATGCTAGGTGGTCCCCAAGTGCTACTCATATTACACTTGAGATTAATGCACTTGAGTTCGGTTGTTTAACGTAAACATTGTGTCATTAGTTTTTATAATTTATTGACCTACAGTGAACACTCGCTATATGCGATTACTGCAGTTTACCATGCAACAAAGTTTGATGGAACTCATGTCATTTATGAAAACAACTATGCAAACCCTTGTTCAGAACCAGAACATGGTGATTCAGTTGCTTGTAGCACAACAGTCCAAATAATAAATGTCTAACCTACTTATATCCATGTGGAATTTTAACGGCATTTCACGGCATAAACTGGAAATAGCACAATTCCTAAATGTAAATCACATCGACGCCATGCTGCTGGTTGAAAGGCACCTCACAGGGAGATATAACATCCATATAAGAGGTTATATCTTCTACCGCACAGATCTTTCGGATTAATCAGAGAACGCATCAAACACCACTTTCACCAAAGGTTTGCAACAAATTACTTTCAAGCAACGTCCATAAATGTGCAATCAGGAAACGGCAACCTTTGCATTTCCGCTGTTTACTGCCCACCTCGATTTACTATCTCTGAAGGTCAATTCATGGACTTCTACATGGAGACTTCATGGAGACTACAAAGCCAAACACACGCACTCAAGATCACGCCTCGTGACCCCCAAGGGAAGGCAACTGTATAACGCACTTATAAAAGTGAGCAATAAATTGGACTACGTCTCTCCTGGTATTCCCACATATTGGCCTGCAGACCCCAGAAAAATCCCAGATCTAATTGATTTTGCGGTGACACAAAACATCCCACGCGATCTAATAAGCGCCATGGCCCTACCGGATCTCTCATCCGACCACTCGCCTTTTTGTTGTTAACCCTTCTTCAAAATCCACAAATTACGAACCACCCCTACAGGCTGACGTCGCACAATACTAACTGGATGAAATACAGAAAGTATGTGAGATCCCACATTGAGCTAACTCCTCAACTAAATATCGAATCGGACATCGACTCCTCTACCGCCGCTCTGGAAGAGGTACTCGTCACAGCAGCCAGGATCTCAACACCAAAACGGAAGGATGTGGAAATTAAGACGTTCAAACCAGCCTGCAAATTGAACAGCTCGTTCTGGAAAAAAGGCGTCTGCGACGGGCGTGGCAAACCAGCAGGTCACCATGCTCAAAGCAACGTCTTACTGAAGCCACCCGCAAACTAAACCGGGCTCTGAAGAAAGATGCTGAAAATGCACAACCAAAATATATTGAAAAACTCTCGCCAACTATTACAAAGCATCCCTTGTGGAGGGCTTACCCAAATCTAAGCTCTCCGACTGAAACCGTCATCCCGATAAGAAATTCTTCAGGTTGCTGGGCCCGCAGCGATAAAGACAGAGCCGTAATATTTGCCTTACATCTCAGAGGCGTCTTCCAGCCGACCCCCAGCAAATGCTTATGCTCTTTCGCAAATTCACTCCGAAACGGAATTAACGCCAACTTCATTTCGGCCGAACGAGATTACAAAAGTCATTAGGGAGCTAAAACTAAAAACGGTTTCAGGCGGTGACCTAATAACTACAAAAATGATAATGGAACTGCCGTACTGTGCTGTTGAGGTCATCTGTAAGCTCTTCAATGGTATCATAAGTTTAGGCTACTACCCAAATAAATGAAAAAAATCAATTATAATAATGATACCGAAGCCTGGAAAATATCACACGTCATCTTACAGACCAATAAGTTTATTATCATGCCTGTCCAAACTATTCGAAAAATGCCTTCTAACGCGAATAATACCATATATGGAAGCTCACAACATTATCCCAGCCTATCAATTTGGCTTCAGAGAAAAACACGCAACTATTGGACAAGTTAACAAAATAACATCAGAGATTCGCACAGCCTTCGAGCTTAGAGAATTCTGCAGCGCGATATTCCTATATGTATCTCAAGCATTTGACCGCGTCTGGCTCAAAGGTCTTATGCATAAAATTAAAACACTTGCCTGGGTACACTCATAAACTCCTTGAATCTTACCTCTACAACAGAGCCCTCGCAGTGAGGTGCAACACAACAATATCCGACAACTACACTATCGAAGCTGGAGTCCCACAAGGCAGCGCACTTGGGCCAACTCTATTCGTCCTTTGCACAGCGTATATTCCCACGAGTGACCGACTAACAACATCCACCCTTGCTGATGACACTGCGATCCTTAGCCGTTCCAGATGCCCAGTCCATGTAACAACCCAACTTGCCAAACATCTCATGGTAGTCGAGAAGTGGCTATCTGACTGGAGTATCAAAATAAATGAACAAAAGTGTAAACACATAACGTTTACTCTTAACAGACAAACTTGCCCTCCGCTCTGCCTGAATAGCACGCCAATCCCCAAGTCAATGAAGTCAAGGTCCTGCTCTAAAACTCCACTCATAAGCCAATCAAGAATATATATACTTTGTGGGGTCGGAAATGCTTCCTGTTACATACATTCTCGGTCGGCACAAAGCCATAATACCCTTCTACCCTTTGGGAAGGCGGGTATAAACAGAAAAACAGAAGTTATTAAGAATTTACTTCATGCAGCTGCACCTAGTTTATTGCTATGACACTCTGTGACATAATAATGGTGTTCAATAAACCAATTAAAGTGCCGCCAAGCCATAAATTTCGAAAAAAGAAAATTTTGGTATAATTTTAGTATATTTTTTCAGTATCTTTTTGAAAAATAAAATATTTTTATGGTAGAATTGGGCGGCGGGTATCTCACAGTCGAGCAAACTTGACAGTAGCTTTCTTACTTGTTACTACTGCATTTGCAATCATTAAGAGGGCTATTATGATTAGGATAATTGTTATCCAATTCAGATCTAATTGCGTTGACTCTATTATTATTTATTACATTTGCAGTAGAATCTACTGACTTAACATCTACTAAGCCCATTTTAGTTTCTTTTAATATATGTTTATTTATTGTGCTATCATTTCCCTTACTAATGAAATTATTTGCTAAGGACATGTATCCTACCTACATGTTATATGGCTTTACAAGCCATATTGCTAATCGGGCAGAAAGGGTTCCGCTCAATTTTACAAATGATTATACTTATAATTAAAAAAAAATAGATTGTTTTCTTAGATGTTCATCTTCTTCGTGTCAGCTGGGCACGCTGACACTCCCTCGCTGCTGTCCTTGGGCATACCTTGGTCCGCCGCACTCAATATTTATATGTTGAATTCTTTTATTATTAGCAGCAGCGGGAGATCCATAAAAGTATTCAACATTTTTCGAGGGTATTTTTTACTTCAAGTAATTTGTATTTATAAAACTGCTCATTCGTTTGATCCAAAAGAAACACTCGATCAGTTGAATACGATTTCACGGTAATCACAATTAAAGTGCAAACCAAGTTGGCACATCTTGCAAGCTAGATACTGCATCTAGGCCGGACACAGAAAGCAGCACAAATGTCATTACCACAGTCCACTGTTCAAAATGTTTCCTCTCGAGAAATGATATTTTTCGCTTTGCAAATGGTATTTAATTTGAACACTACGGTTCTTATTGGTTTCTTGCTTATGATTCGCTTGACCAAGTCACGGTCGCCATGTAAAGTTTAACCATCTAACGTTTAAGACTTATAGTTTCCAATATGTTTAAGACAAAGGTTTAGTTTCTTTTAAAGTCTTTTTATTTTATGAAACAGGAAAAACGTTCCGATCCATTCGAAAGTTGAACAGTAAGTCCCTTAGAGATATTTTACAATTATAAATGTAAACTATGCCGCGGAGCATCACTGCCGGGAACGCCAGCAGCGGAGCGGCTTACATATGCATGCTTTTATTAAAATATATCACGTCGGAATAGATGTGTCATGTGCGCTCACTTTATGCTTAGCTCAGCGGTCAACTTGTAAACGCTCACCATGCATTTATGCTAGGTGGTCCCCAAGTGCTATTCATATTACACTTGAGATTAATGCACTTGAGTTCGGTTGTTTAACGTAAACATTGTGTCATTAGTTTTTATAATTTATTGACCTACAGTGAACACTCGCTATATGCGATTACTGCAGTTTACCATGCAACAAAGTTTGATGGAACTCATGTCATTTATGAAAACAACTATGCAAACCCTTGTTCAGAACCAGAACATGGTGATTCAGTTGCTTGTAGCACAACAGTCCAAATAATAAATGTCTAACCTACTTATATCCATGTGGAATTTTAACGGCATTTCACGGCATAAACTGGAAATAGCACAATTCCTAAATGTAAATCACATCGACGCCATGCTGCTGGTTGAAAGGCACCTCACAGGGAGATATAACATCCATATAAGAGGTTATACCTTCTACCGCACAGATCTTTCGGATTAATCAGAGAACGCATCAAACACCACTTTCACCAAAGGTTTGCAACAAATTACTTTCAAGCAACGTCCATAAATGTGCAATCAGGAAACGGCAACCTTTGCATTTCCGCTGTTTACTGCCCACCTCGATTTACTATCTCTGAAGGTCAATTCATGGACTTCTACATGGAGACTTCATGGAGACTACAAAGCCAAACACACGCACTCAAGATCACGCCTCGTGACCCCCAAGGAAGGCAACTGTATAACGCACTTATAAAAGTGAGCAATAAATTGGACTACGTCTCTCCTGGTATTCCCACATATTGGCCTGCAGACCCCAGAAAAATCCCAGATCTAATTGATTTTGCGGTGACACAAAACATCCCACGCGATCTAATAAGCGCCATGGCCCTACCGGATCTCTCATCCGACCACTCGCCTTTTTGTTGTTAACCCTTCTTCAAAATCCACAAATTACGAACCACCCCTACAGGCTGACGTCGCACAATACTAACTGGATGAAATACAGAAAGTATGTGAGATCCCACATTGAGCTAACTCCTCAACTAAATATCGAATCGGACATCGACTCCTCTACCGCCGCTCTGGAAGAGGTACTCGTCACAGCAGCCAGGATCTCAACACCAAAACGGAAGGATGTGGAAATTAAGACGTTCAAACCAGCCTGCAAATTGAACAGCTCGTTCTGGAAAAAGGCGTCTGCGACGGGCGTGGCAAACCAGCAGGTCACCATGCTCAAAGCAACGTCTTACTGAAGCCACCCGCAAACTAAACCGGGCTCTGAAGAAAGATGCTGAAAATGCACAACCAAAATATATTGAAAAACTCTCGCCAACTATTACAAAGCATCCCTTGTGGAGGGCTTACCCAAATCTAAGCTCTCCGACTGAAACCGTCATCCCGATAAGAAATTCTTCAGGTTGCTGGGCCCGCAGCGATAAAGACAGAGCCGTAATATTTGCCTTACATCTCAGAGGCGTCTTCCAGCCGACCCCCCAGCAAATGCTTATGCTCTTTCGCAAATTCACTCCGAAACGGAATTAACGCCAACTTCATTTCGGCCGAACGAGATTACAAAAGTCATTAGGGAGCTAAAACTAAAAACGGTTTCAGGCGGTGACCTAATAACTACAAAAATGATAATGGAACTGCCGTACTGTGCTGTTGAGGTCATCTGTAAGCTCTTCAATGGTATCATAAGTTTAGGCTACTACCCAAATAAATGAAAAAAATCAATTATAATAATGATACCGAAGCCTGGAAAATATCACACGTCATCTTACAGACCAATAAGTTTATTATCATGCCTGTCCAAACTATTCGAAAAATGCCTTCTAACGCGAATAATACCATATATGGAAGCTCACAACATTATCCCAGCCTATCAATTTGGCTTCAGAGAAAAACACGCAACTATTGGACAAGTTAACAAAATAACATCAGAGATTCGCACAGCCTTCGAGCTTAGAGAATTCTGCAGCGCGATATTCCTATATGTATCTCAAGCATTTGACCGCGTCTGGCTCAAAGGTCTTATGCATAAAATTAAAACACTTGCCTGGGTACACTCATAAACTCCTTGAATCTTACCTCTACAACAGAGCCCTCGCAGTGAGGTGCAACACAACAATATCCGACAACTACACTATCGAAGCTGGAGTCCCACAAGGCAGCGCACTTGGGCCAACTCTATTCGTCCTTTGCACAGCGTATATTCCCACGAGTGACCGACTAACAACATCCACCCTTGCTGATGACACTGCGATCCTTAGCCGTTCCAGATGCCCAGTCCATGTAACAACCCAACTTGCCAAACATCTCATGGTAGTCGAGAAGTGGCTATCTGACTGGAGTATCAAAATAAATGAACAAAAGTGTAAACACATAACGTTTACTCTTAACAGACAAACTTGCCCTCCGCTCTGCCTGAATAGCACGCCAATCCCCCAAGTCAATGAAGTCAAGGTCCTGCTCTAAAACTCCACTCATAAGCCAATCAAGAATATATATACTTTGTGGGGTCGGAAATGCTTCCTGTTACATACATTCTCGGTCGGCACAAAGCCATAATACCCTTCTACCCTTTGGGAAGGCGGGTATAAACAGAAAAACAGAAGTTATTAAGAATTTACTTCATGCAGCTGCACCTAGTTTATTGCTATGACACTCTGTGACATAATAATGGTGTTCAATAAACCAATTAAAGTGCCGCCAAGCCATAAATTTCGAAAAAAGAAAATTTTGGTATAATTTTAGTATATTTTTTCAGTATCTTTTTGAAAAATAAAATATTTTTATGGTAGAATTGGGCGGCGGGTATCTCACAGTCGAGCAAACTCGACAGTAGCTTTCTTACTTGTTACTACTGCATTTGCAATCATTAAGAGGGCTATTATGATTAGGATAATTGTTATCCAATTCAGATCTAATTGCGTTGACTCTATTATTATTTATTACATTTGCAGTAGAATCTACTGACTTAACATCTACTAAGCCCATTTTAGTTTCTTTTAATATATGTTTATTTATTGTGCTATCATTTCCCTTACTAATGAAATTATTTGCTAAGGACATGTATCCTACCTACATGTTATATGGCTTTACAAGCCATATTGCTAATCGGGCAGAAAGGGTTCCGCTCAATTTTACAAATGATTATACTTATAATTAAAAAAAAATAGATTGTTTTCTTAGATGTTCATCTTCTTCGTGTCAGCTGGGCACGCTGACACTCCCTCGCTGCTGTCCTTGGGCATACCTTGGTCCGCCGCACTCAATATTTATATGTTGAATTCTTTTATTATTAGCAGCAGCGGGAGATCCATAAAAGTATTCAACATTTTTCGAGGGTATTTTTTACTTCAAGTAATTTGTATTTATAAAACTGCTCATTCGTTTGATCCAAAAGAAACACTCGATCAGTTGAATACGATTTCACGGTAATCACAATTAAAGTGCAATCCAAGTTGGCACATCTTGCAAGCTAGATACTGCATCTAGGCCGGACACAGAAAGCAGCACAAATGTCATTACCACAGTCCACTGTTCAAAATGTTTCCTCTCGAGAAATGATATTTTTCGCTTTGCAAATGGTATTTAATTTGAACACTACGGTTCTTATTGGTTTCTTGCTTATGATTCGCTTGACCAAGTCACGGTCGCCATGTAAAGTTTAACCATCTAACGTTTAAGACTTATAGTTTCCAATATGTTTAAGACAAAGGTTTAGTTTCTTTTAAAGTCTTTTTATTTTATGAAACAGGAAAAACGTTCCGTTCCATTCGAAAGTTGAACAGTAAGTCCCTTAGAGATATTTTACAATTATAAATGTAAACTATGCCGCGGAGCATCACTGCCGGGAACGCCAACAGCGGAGCGGCTTACATATGCATGCTTTTATTAAAATATATCACGTCGGAATAGATGTGTCATGTGCGCTCACTTTATGCTTAGCTCAGCGGTCAACTTGTAAACGCTCACCATGCATTTATGCTAGGTGGTCCCCAAGTGCTACTCATATTACACTTGAGATTAATGCACTTGAGTTCGGTTGTTTAACGTAAACATTGTGTCATTAGTTTTTATAATTTATTGACCTACAGTGAACACTCGCTATATGCGATTACTGCAGTTTACCATGCAACAAAGTTTGATGGAACTCATGTCATTTATGAAAACAACTATGCAAACCCTTGTTCAGAACCAGAACATGGTGATTCAGTTGCTTGTAGCACAACAGTCCAAATAATAAATGTCTAACCTACTTATATCCATGTGGAATTTTAACGGCATTTCACGGCATAAACTGGAAATAGCACAATTCCTAAATGTAAATCACATCGACGCCATGCTGCTGGTTGAAAGGCACCTCACAGGGAGATATAACATCCATATAAGAGGTTATACCTTCTACCGCACAGATCTTTCGGATTAATCAGAGAACGCATCAAACACCACTTTCACCAAAGGTTTGCAACAAATTACTTTCAAGCAACGTCCATAAATGTGCAATCAGGAAACGGCAACCTTTGCATTTCCGCTGTTTACTGCCCACCTCGATTTACTATCTCTGAAGGTCAATTCATGGACTTCTACATGGAGACTTCATGGAGACTACAAAGCCAAACACACGCACTCAAGATCACGCCTCGTGACCCCCAAGGGAAGGCAACTGTATAACGCACTTATAAAAGTGAGCAATAAATTGGACTACGTCTCTCCTGGTATTCCCACATATTGGCCTGCAGACCCCAGAAAAATCCCAGATCTAATTGATTTTGCGGTGACACAAAACATCCCACGCGATCTAATAAGCGCCATGGCCCTACCGGATCTCTCATCCGACCACTCGCCTTTTTGTTGTTAACCCTTCTTCAAAATCCACAAATTACGAACCACCCCTACAGGCTGACGTCGCACAATACTAACTGGATGAAATACAGAAAGTATGTGAGATCCCACATTGAGCTAACTCCTCTACCGCCGCTCTGGAAGAGGTACTCGTCACAGCAGCCAGGATCTCAACACCAAAACGGAAGGATGTGGAAATTAAGACGTTCAAACCAGCCTGCAAATTGAACAGCTCGTTCTGGAAAAAAGGCGTCTGCGACGGGCGTGGCAAACCAGCAGGTCACCATGCTCAAAGCAACGTCTTACTGAAGCCACCCGCAAACTAAACCGGGCTCTGAAGAAAGATGCTGAAAATGCACAACCAAAATATATTGAAAAACTCTCGCCAACTAGTACAAAGCATCCCTTGTGGAGGGCTTACCCAAATCTAAGCTCTCCGACTGAAACCGTCATCCCGATAAGAAATTCTTCAGGTTGCTGGGCCCGCAGCGATAAAGACAGAGCCGTAATATTTGCCTTACATCTCAGAGGCGTCTTCCAGCCGACCCCCCAGCAAATGCTTATGCTCTTTCGCAAATTCACTCCGAAACGGAATTAACGCCAACTTCATTTCGGCCGAACGAGATTACAAAAGTCATTAGGGAGCTAAAACTAAAAACGGTTTCAGGCGGTGACCTAATAACTACAAAAATGATAATGGAACTGCCGTACTGTGCTGTTGAGGTCATCTGTAAGCTCTTCAATGGTATCATAAGTTTAGGCTACTACCCAAATAAATGAAAAAAAAATCAATTATAATAATGATACCGAAGCCTGGAAAATATCACACGTCATCTTACAGACCAATAAGTTTATTATCATGCCTGTCCAAACTATTCGAAAAATGCCTTCTAACGCGAATAATACCATATATGGAAGCTCACAACATTATCCCAGCCTATCAATTTGGCTTCAGAGAAAAACACGCAACTATTGGACAAGTTAACAAAATAACATCAGAGATTCGCACAGCCTTCGAGCTTAGAGAATTCTGCAGCGCGATATTCCTATATGTATCTCAAGCATTTGACCGCATCTGGCTCAAAGGTCTTATGCATAAAATTAAAACACTTGCCTGGGTACACTCATAAACTCCTTGAATCTTACCTCTACAACAGAGCCCTCGCAGTGAGGTGCAACACAACAATATCCGACAACTACACTATCGAAGCTGGAGTCCCACAAGGCAGCGCACTTGGGCCAACTCTATTCGTCCTTTGCACAGCGTATATTCCCACGAGTGACCGACTAACAACATCCACCCTTGCTGATGACACTGCGATCCTTAGCCGTTCCAGATGCCCAGTCCATGTAACAACCCAACTTGCCAAACATCTCATGGTAGTCGAGAAGTGGCTATCTGACTGGAGTATCAAAATAAATGAACAAAAGTGTAAACACATAACGTTTACTCTTAACAGACAAACTTGCCCTCCGCTCTGCCTAAATAGCACGCCAATCCCCCAAGTCAATGAAGTCAAGGTCCTGCTCTAAAACTCCACTCATAAGCCAATCTGGACGTATTACTCCCAGCTTTGGGGGAACTCGAGCAGAACCAACATAGACATCATACAGCGCGCTCAATCAAAGATCCTGCGAACTATCACTGGGGCACCATGCTATATTCGAAACCAAAACATCCACAGGGACCTCGGCATTTTCGCAGTAAAAGATGAAATACACAAGCAAAAAGCGTCCAACAATGAAAAACTGTCTGTCCACCCAAGTCCTCTCGCAAGGGCCTTGACTCTGGTTTCCAACCGATCCCGCCTGCAACGTACCGACCTTCCAAGCCAGCCATAATTTGTCAGGGCCATTTCTAATGTTTCAGTCTACATGACTGTTAGCTAGGTTATAGTATACGATTTGATACACTTATTGTTAGTCTCGAAAATGAGAAAATTCAATAAATAAAAGCAAAGTATATAAAAAAAAAAAAAAAGGTACAGAATCGCTGAAATTTCTGACAAGTCGATTTTTAAGGAACAGCTACAAAAATTTTCAGAAATTCAGAAGTTTCAAAAAAGCCCTTGAGAATTCGGATATAATGGTACTCCTAAAACCAAGAAAAACTCATTTCAATTATTAAATATGTTATAATGTTAAGCATTGAAAAAGTCCGAAATCATAAAATCTTGTTACATATAAATTATTAATGGCATGTAATATTATTAAATGAGAATCAAAAATAGCAATTCAAAAGAATATTTTTTCAAGACAAACAAAATAAGAGTAGAAAATTTAATTCATGTACAAGATTGCATGTACACGATAAGGCGATGTCATTTCTTTTTACCATCCTTCAGACCGGCACCGGCATTAAATTTAAAGAATATTATATCGCCATCCTTCACTGTATAATTTCGACCTTGCTGCCGATACTTGCCAACAGCTTTTGCAGCCACTTCACTACCTTCGGACTTGAAATCTTCAAAATGCATCATCTCGGCCATTATGAAACCCTTCTCGAAATCTGTGTGAATACGTCCTGCAGCGCTTTGGTTCCCTTTTGGACTGTTCACGCTTTAATTTCATCAGCACCAGCAGTAAAGAAATATTCTAACTGCAAGGCTTTGTAGCCCGTTGTAATTATCTTATCTAGTTGACTTTTGCATTTTACCTCATCCTTGAAGAACTTTCGCTCCAATTCATCTTTTTCGCATAGCTGTTGCTATACCGATAAGCAATGCACCCGTGTCGTTTTTGTCGATTCATTCCCTAATTTTCGGCAGCCACGTATTCTTCTTACGTATAAAATCTTTGTCCGATAAATTCACCATATAAATAGCTGGCTTCGATGTCAAAAACAGATACTTATTCAGTGCCTCAATCTATGGATTTAACAGAGATAGATTTCGAGTGAATGGAGGCCAGATAATGTTGTTACATATATTGCCCACTTACGTGGTGGGCATTCCAGTCTTCAAATCGTAAATGACGTTTTTGGTTTACTAAGATATCCTTAATTTTCATATTCTGGTTTTAGTTTCCTGTCTACGCCTCGCGCTACTACCTTTTCCAGTTTATCGAGGTTCTGCAAAAGTTTCTACTTATCTTTAAAACGAAGCTCTTCTGCAATAATTTCCAAATCACGCACTGGATCAACCTCGCCTTCCACATTCGTTACGTCCGGATCCTTAAAGGCGCGACATAAATGAAAAATGCTGTCACACGCACTAATGTGCGAAAGAAAGTCATTGCCCAAGCCCTGACCCTCGGCAGCGCCTTTGACCAATACAGCGAAGTCCACTACATTTAAATAAGCGGGCATAATGCTGCAAAAACATCCAATGAATTTTTAAAAATTAGATTTAACACCTAATATACGAAACACTCACCTGACAGGCTTGTGAAACTCCACGAGATAGTCAAAGCGTTGGTCAGGCACAGGCACGCGATTTGATGGTATTGCAAGCGCTCAAAAAGAAAAGAGCAAAAAACGAGTGCAAGTTAGCTCGCATTGTGATTGGGTTTGGCCAGGAATTGAAGCCGGGAGCTTCGCGACCGCATTGTCGACCAGTGCAATTTTCTATAATTTTGTACAATCAGCGACCCCATGAGCCATAGCTGATCACACTCGATTCTAACCAAAATTAACTCGCTCAAATTAAAAGAACTGGTCGCAATTTGCATATGAAGCAGCTGCTGTCCTGAACACGCAGCAAGCTTAGAAGCGATTAAAGAGCTGTAGATAGTCAATCGATCGAAAAAAAATCAAATTTAAATGATTACAATTATTATAAAACAAAACCTAAATTGCGATTGGATCCGCCAGAGGCATTTCATGGTAATTGGACTACTTATTCTCATTGAGCTTAATAGTGCAGAAGGGAAAATTATCAACTGGCGTGGCGCTCTGTGTCAGCACATTGAAATACGTTGACTTGCTAACATTGGGTACGCCTACGATATCAATGCGCAGATTTGTGCCAATATGTCCGATCAACGGCTTGCGTTCGTGTTCATCATGTTTCTTAGCATATTGATTGTTTCCTGCAATATACAGACACATACATATTGATATACATATTTAATTTAATATTACTAATTTTGTATTCAAGCAAATTCACCATAACCTCCATAAATGAATACCGGATTTGTACGAACCTGCTGTTCTGCTGTACTCGTTCGGTGACTTTAAAACACAAAAATATTATTGTTTTCAAACACAATAAAAAACAAGTAAGAAAGCTACAGTCGAGTTTGCTCGACTGTGAGATACCCGCCACCCAGTTCTACCATCCAAATATTATATTTTTCAAAATATACTGAAAAATACTAAAAATAAATATACTAAAAAATACCAAAATAATATATCAACATTTTCTTAGTTCGAAATTATTAGCTTGGCGGCACATAAGTTGGTTTATTGAATACCATTATTATGTCGCGGAGTGTCATAGCAACTAACTAGGCACCACTAGCAGTTGCACGTGGTAACGCCTTATAAAAGTAATATCTTAATAACTTCTGTGTTTTTTATCCGATTGTAACCAAATTCGCAGAAATCATTAAGATGGTGATTAGTATTATGCGTACCAAAACTGAACGTTCTAGGTTTAAAACGACGCTTGCAATTCAGTTTTATTCGATTTACGGGGGCGGGAGGGGGCGTGGCCAAAATCAAAAACAAACTTGATCTGCGTGCAACAATAAGATATACTGTCGCGAAAAATTTGTTGCTCTATCTCTTATAGTCTCTGAGATCTAGGTGTTCATACGGACAGACGGACAGACGGACATGGCTATATCGTCTCGGCTGTTGACGCTGATCAAGAATATATATACTTTGTGGGGTCCTGATGCTTCCTTCTGCCTGTTACATATATTTTCGGTCGGCATATATTTGGGGGCGGGTATAAAAAAGAATGCTTATTTATAATGCAATACAAAATGAATTTAGCATGTCTGATGACTGCGACGACCACCTTGTTGGGAGAAACAGCAAAAAAGGCTGAGCGGCTGTCAGCAAAGCGCCGCCAGCGGTTAATTGGAAAGACAAAATTTCGTTAAACATTTTGTATTGTACCAATGAGCTTGTGTTAGCAAACTGTCAGTATTAGTTTTCGAGGTAGGCGATGGATGGCGTATAAAGAAGCGCGTAATTTGAACGATGAATATTTAAATTACACCTAGCAAACCCTTTTTATGTTCAAAATTAAGCAGGCGTCGCGATGTAAGGTCTTAACTTTTTATTAAGGATCCCTATTTTATTTGGAAAATATAGATTAATTTTGAAATGTTTTGTGTATATTATATCTTTGCTCAATTTTTTAACCATTCGCCTAACAATCAATTAGAAATTGCATTGAAGCGCGTAATTTGAACGATGAATATTTAAATTACACCTAGCAAACCCTTTTTATGTTCAAAATTAAGCAGGCGTCGCGATGTAAGGTCTTAACTTTTTATTAAGAATCCCTATTTTATTTGGAAAATATAGATTAATTTTGAAATGTTTTGTGTATATTATATCTTTGCTCAATTTTTTAACCATTCGCCTAACAATCAATTAGAAATTGCATTACAAATTTAATTAAATGTAATTTAATTAATGTGTGTCGTCAGAAATATGAAATTCATTTTTAGAATAATATTGCAAAGGTTACAGAAGAATTTTATACGCACTTATAAATACAAATACGGTAGGTCGAACAGTGTCGAAACAATTTTTAATTCAAGTTGGGGTCAGCATAAACAACGACGAAGTATAATATAACAGTCAAGGTCATTTTGCAGACGCACGTTTACTCAATTTATCGAGCTGGTGAAAAACCCACGATAATCAGTAATGATGCATAATTACTACACCGATCAATGAATTTATTGCACATTGAAACGCAACCCAATCTCCAAAAGTAACATAACTGAACGGAGAAAAAGAGAATGAAAGATAAAAAATAAAATACATCTGATCGTTTGAACAATTTGACCATTTGTTTTTTTTTTTATTGATACCAGCACCGAAGTTATGGGTATAAATTAAAAGCTACGCGTGCGTGCTGTCTTCATGGTTTCACGTACACGCGTGTGGATATGTATGTGAATCGTGTCGTTATGTTAAGGTTGTTCTTAATTTCACGGAAGTTTGACCTCATTGTTACTAGGGCATACAAATATTTAAAAATCCATTTGTCTACCTATGGGCAACCGCAGAAGTATTTCAAGGATAATGGACTTGCCAACTGTTGCATGTGCTGCTCCATATCAAAGTTACGCTTGTGTCCGCAAACCGCAAAGCGTTATTTCACAAGTTTTTATATCATTCATTGGGTAGAAGGGCATATAAAATTTGTGCGAACCGGAAATGTATATAACAAGCAGATGAAGGCATCTCCGACCCCAGAAAGTATTATCCAATGTGAAAAGCCGAGACGATATAGCCATGCACGTCTATCTGTATGTCCGTATGAATGCTTAAATCTCAAAGCCTATAAGAGCAAGAGTTACCAACGCATATGAAGCTTGGTTTAGAATTTGGCCATGCACCTCCCTGCCGACGGATCGGAAAAAAAAAGAATTGCAACCGTCAGTTTAAAGCTAGAACACTCAATTTACACACAATAATAATCACCACCTCAAATTAGTTACCATAGGATAATAAGCCCAGCAATTAAGCAAATAATAGTCGTCCTTTAATAGAATAAAATTATATGCAGCTGCACTTGTTCAGATGCTATTTCACTTTGCCATATGGTTATAGTGTTCAAAAAATCTTATACAGTGCAACCAAGGCACTAATTTAGAACGTGGAATATTATGGTAAATTTGTATTCGCTTCTACCCATAGGGTAATAGGATGTTAATCCTTTTTGCCAACCGAAACAACCAGAAGATGGCAACTTCGACTCCAAAAAGTATATATTTTCTGAATCAGCGTCAATAGCTGAGTCGGTCATGCCCATGGCCAAGTCCGTCTGTGTCACCTTACGAAATTCTGGATTTCAGAGAATTTATGAGGCAGAGTAGGCAAAATTTGGGAAAACAAGATGTGGTATTATAGTCATTAGATCAAGTTTGTTATAGATTTTGTTGACGCTCCCAACCGATCCAACATATCGAAAAAAAAACGAATTGCAAGCGTAATTATATGGTACACACAATAATACTGCCTTACTACTATCTTTATGTCATGATGAAATTTGAATTGCGATCAGACAATAAACATTGAAGTTATTCATGAAAAACTTTTAAAGGGTGAGTTCAGGTTCAGCTGCACCTGTTCAGTTTCTATATATAAACAATATTTTGAGAATTATATATTTCGGTATAAATTTTTTTTACATTCTCTTAAAATGGGCAGGTATCTCGAAGTCAAGAGGATTCATATCTAGCTTACTTACTTGATTTCTTTTTCTTTTTTGTGTCTGCGCTTGTTTGTACATATGTAAGTTTTGTTTGGTATGCCTGCTGACGTCTGCTATATCTAAAGCCACAAGATTGATGGTTCAGTGTCTTGCCGATTTTATTTCAAAAGCCAGAGAGATGCGAGGGTATTTTGATAAGTTAGTGACTTTTGGTAAGAAAAAAACGTTTTATTTCTCAACATTATCTCCTTTTAACTCTATACATTTGTCCAGCGGCTTTTTAAATTTTTTTATTATTTTATTATTATTAGATTTTGAAACAAGAAATACCCGGAGAATATGTTGGATGGGATTACAGTTCGTATTCATGTTTTTTTGGTGACTAAACATATGTGCACTCGTGCATTGTGCTGATGGAAATGCCTTGTTTTTTGCACTTTCGGTCATTTCTGCTTCAAAACAATTTCGAATCTGTCCAAAAGCACAGAATAATATTTGCCTGTGATCATTTTACCATTTTCAAGGTAATCGATGTGAATGACACCTCGTGCATCCCAAAAAAAAACTGTGGCTGTGACCTTGTTAGCCGACAGACCTTGGCACACCTTGGCCTTCTTTGCTGCACGTTCACCCACTGTGTTGATTGTCCTTTGGTTTCTGGTGTGGTTAATCCGTCTTTCGCCTACGGTAACGAAACGCTGTAAAAATTCATTCGAATTCCGGTTGAACATCGCCAAACTGTCCTATGAAATGGTTGTGGTTGCGCTTATGTTGCCGTGCATGAGCAATTGAGGCACCCATCGCGCCAATAGCTTTTTCATGTCCAAATATTCATGTAAAATGTGATGTATCAGTTTAGTTGAGATGCCTACAACCTCATCCACCTCACAAACTTCATTCTCTGATCGTCCAATATCATACCATGGATTTTGTCGACAATTTCCTTCGTGACCACCTATTTTGGGCGATCTGAACCATTGGGATCACTTGTACTGGTATGACTAAAACGGAACTCAGTAAGCCACTTCTTAACGATTGAAATTGGTAGTCCCCATAGTATTTATCAAGTCTTTCCTTGGTTACGGTAATGGTTTTTTAAGCAAAAAATAATAATCGGCGCACGGAATTCACTATTTTCTATTTTTGTTGAAATTTAGGAGGTCGTCTGTTTTAAATGTCTGTCAAACACAAACTAAATGGCTCAGCATGCTCAAGATTGTACAGCAACTTAATAAGAGATAATGGTTAAAGGGAGTAATGTTATATTTACAGTAACTGTTCAGCTAATACAAAAAGTCACTGGCTTGTCAAACCATCCGAGTACATACTTTATGTGAGGTGTCTGTCGTAATAGGTTAGTTTAATAACGAAAGCTATAGAAGATGTTGAAACCTACTTTTACTATTGGAAAGACTTATGGACTTATTGAGTTGCACTTTACGCATGTCATCGAATGATCGAATGATACACAGAGCTAATCTATGGTAGACTCAAGTCTGTAGAATTGCTTTTCCTACTTACTTGATACTTGAAGCCCATTAAATTAATGTTTTCATAACTAATTAAGACGTGCACATTCCATTGAAAACAATTAATATCTTCATTTAACGCTAATACATTCATAATTTTGTGATTACAATCCGATTTCCCTGAAATCAAGAATCTTATGTTATAGAAAATCTGATTGATATTAAATCGATAATATAATACAATATAATAATATAATATATAATACAATATATAATACAATAAAATAAATTCAAAAGAAGAAAGAAAGCTACAGTTGAGTTTACTGGACTGTGAGATACTTTCAATAAAAACATTTATTGAATAACTTCTGTGATTATTATCTTAACCTAGTTAAATTTTCAGAAATCATTTAGATTGTGATTACTATTGCGTGTACTAAAAGTAAACGTTCAACGTTTTAAAATTTGCTTGCAATTCAATTTTTTTCAATTTAGTTAAGGAGGGAAATCTAATACAAATTTGATGAGAAACATGGTCCCTAAATTTTCTTGCTCTAACTCTTTAAATTTCTGAGACTAAGGCGATCATACAAATGGAAAGCATAATCGGCTAGATTTTTGATACTTATTAAGAATATATGTATTTATTTTATAGGATTAGAGATGCCTCCTTCTGTCTGTTACACACATTTGGACAAAACTATTATACCCTTGTTTGCCAATTTTCAATGGTCTCAGGGGATAAAATTAGCAAATTATATACAGTTATTCTATTTAAATGTAAGATTGTTGGAAGAACTGAAGCATACTTACAAAATTTGCTCGACTGTGAGATATCCGATACCTTTTTTTAATGAATGCATCAAACATTAAAAACGAGCCCCGAAATATAGAATTTTTTGAGAATATAATAAACAGTATACCATAAAATATAATATATACCCCAATATACCCCTGTCAAATTAGTCTGGCAGTATTTAACTAGGTTTATGGAATACCTTTATTACATCACAGAGTGACATAGCCACTGAACACCTGATTTTACACTTTTAAAAATATTTCTCGAATAATTTCTTTGTTTTTTATCCGATCACAACTAAACTTAAACTAATTGTGACCAAATTTTAAAAATAAACTTGCAAAAGTGGCTATACTCGTATATTGACATATTGACTCCAAATTTCGTTGCTCCAGTTCTTATACTAGTCTCTGAAACACAGATTTTCGTACAGAGAGATGGATGGACAGCCGAACATGACTATATCGTGTCGGCTGTTGACGGTGATCAAGAACATATTTACTTTATGGGTCGGAGATGCCTCCGTCTGCCTGTTACACACATTTTCGGTTGGCACAAGGTTAAAATACCCTTCTACCCCTTGGGTAGGCTAGTATAAAAGATAGAAATGGCTCTAGTCAAGATTTGATTATATACAAACATATATATACATATTTTATCACAATATCCAAATTACAATGCAGAAAAACCAGGCTGATCGCAAGTTGGTTTAAAAGAAGTTATATTTTACAAAATCGTAATACACAAATTAATTTGTATACATTGGATGCACTTTTTTAGTATATATACTAATATTACATCTTTACTTTACATATATACATACATGCATATGTCAGCTTTAAAAACTTGTTTTGGTCGGATCGTAATGACATTTTCAGACTACATACACGTATGTATGTACATTAAGAATGTTAATAATATTATGAACGTCATAATTCGATACCTTATTTATGTTTTCTATTTGCGGGGCAGAAACAAACTGATGGCGATAAAAAATTGGCTGGTTCGACTTTTATGATTTTTTACGGACGGAGAAAGGACAGACTTGAATAGGGATAAGAATCAATTTTATAATTCTGACTCAAATTCAAAGCAATATAAAAGCTATAAATATTAAAATAATATTTACAGCAGCAAACTAGTAACTGTCAAAAGAAAGGGTCAAATAATAGGGGATAAAGAGTGTTAGCTTACTTATAGGCAAACTGCTCAAAAAATTGGAAAAAATAAAAATGTTATTATTTTAGGAACCCGTCAACTTTTACGTACTGCAGGAGCGGTAAATTGTTCGAGAATCTTCAAATTGACATTGTTCAGGTTTCAAAACTTAATCAAATTTGAATTTAAAAGCAATCACATATACTGTACGGAGAGTTATACTTTCGTAAGGCTGAACATCTGACATTATTCGAGATTCAAAATTATTAGCTTAATTGCTTTATAAGATTTATTGAATACAGTTGCAGATGCACCCGATATCACCCAATTGAAGTATTTCTTGAATAACTTCTGCGTTTTTTGTCCGATTGTAAGTAAATTTTCATAAATCATTAAGATGCTGATTAGTATTGTGCGTACCACCACCTTTATAAGTTTCAAATTACGCTTGTCATTTCCTTTTTTTTCGATTTGCGGGGGCAGAAGAGGGCGTGGTCAAAATCTAAAACAACAACATAACAAAAATTTGGTTGCTCTAGCACTTATCGTTTCTGAGATCTAGGTGTTCATAGGGACAAACAGTCAAGCAGATTTCACTATATTGTCTCGGCTGTTGAAGCTGATCAAGAATATATTTAATTTGTGGTGTCGGAGATGCCTCCTTCTGTCGGTTGTGTACACTTTCGGTTGGCACAAAGTTATAATACCCATCTACCCGATGGGTAGACGGGTATAACCGCCGCTTAATAACCAACGATAGGATTCTCGTTAAAATCATATGACTGGCAAAAACTAATGGTATACCGCGCTGTTTTCAGATGAAAAATGTTTTAACTTGGATAGACCTGATGATTTGTCCTATTTCCTGAATGATGTTCATAAGAAAAAGAGCACTATCTGTCCCATGGCGTTGGGACAGGTGCCATCCGTGAGAAAGGTGCCATCTTATATTATGGAACATGCAAATTGTGTTCTTCATTTTCTAAAATGAATGAAGTATATTACAAAGTCTTGCTCAAGAAACCGTTTTCTGATCTAAGCAGTAGCAACGCATGGGTCTTGTGGAGTGGCCCCAATATTCTTCGGATCTTAATATAATTGTGAATGTATGAGGACGGATGGCAAAAAGTATGAGTCTGTGTCATAATACGCAGATATTAAATCATTAACAAGTGCCATCAACATAGCCTGGAACGAAGTATTCTGAAATTACTTAATGGCACTATATGATTCTGTTCCTAATAGTATTTATGAAGTTATTTCGAAAATTCGTGACTACACACACTATAAAATAATTTATTTATATGCATTTATAAATATATGCCTAAAAATGAATTAAAATTTATCCTTATTCTAGTGCAAGCGAAAAAAATAAAAAACAACTTTGCAATACAGCAAATTAAGAGAAAATAAAATTTCCAAATTGTTGTCCCTATACAAGTCTATAACAGTGTATACTTTATGGAGTCGCAAATGTCTCTTTTTGCCGACATTCAGACAAATGCAATATCCCATAGACTTTTAAAAATTCGTCGCTTAATAATTGAAGAGGAAGGCGATAATCTGTAATGTACAGTGTATATATGTACACGTATGTATTAGAGGTCTGCATGAATACAGTCAAAGCAGCGTTTGGTACTCTCACTCAAAGTTCTGACTGACTGAGTGAGACATGGAGTAAAACGGATTTGGCAAATGTGGTGCAGGCATGAGTAGAAAATTTATCATATCAAAACGGCGAAGCAATGCACGAATGAGTTTCGCGACCGAGTATTCGGTTAGTTGTGCGCCGTCAAATTTATTGCGTGTTTGTTTTTTCGTTTTCGTTTTGGTTTTGCTTTTCAATGCAAGACATAGAAAAATAGAAAGACATGGATTTATTATTATATATAAGTATGTAGTTTATTTATTTTATTTTTTAATGGCTGAATGCAGAAACATAATTTTGTTTATAATATCTGCATTGTTAGCAATAGTACGTTTTTCAGCAATTAAATTTCTAGCATCTGAAAATGCTCTTTCAGATGCCGAGCTGCTTGCAGGAATACAACAAATTGTGCAGCTCGTTTTGTATAATAATGGGAAAATATTTTTGTTTATATGCCACCATTCAAGGCAATTAAAAAAAAAACAAGTAAGAAAGCTACAGTCGAGTTTGCTCGACTGTGAGATACCCGCCACCCAATTTTACCATCAAAATATTATATTTTTCAAAAATATACTGAAAAAATACTTAAAATAATATACAAAAAAATACCAAAACAATATATCTAAATTTTCATTGGTCGAAATTATTAGCTTGGCGGCACTTTAGTTGGTTTATTGAACACCATTATTTTGTCGCGGAGTGTCATAGCAACTAGCTAGGCAGCACTAGCAGTTGCACGTGGTAACGCCTTATAAAAGTAATTTCTTAATAACTTCTGTGTTTTTTTATCCGATTGTAACCAAATTCGCAGATATCATTAAGATGGTGATTAGTATTGTGCGTACCACAATTTAACGTTCTAGGTTTAAAATTACGCTTGAAATTTTTTTTTTTTTATTTAGGTGGGCGGAAGGGGGCGTGGCAAAAATCTAAAACAAACTTGATCTGCGTGCAACAATAAGACACACTGTCCCGAAAAATTTGTTGCTCTATCTCTTATAGTCTCTGAGATCTAGGTGTTCATACGGACGGACAGACGGACGGACGGACAGACGGACATGGCTATATCGTCTCGGCTGTTGACGCTGATCAAGAATATATATACTTTATGGGGTCGGAGATGCTTCCTTCTACTTGTTACATACATTTTCGGTCGGCACAAAGCCATAATACCCTTCTACCCTTTGGGTAGGCGGGTATTAAAATTAAAAATAAAAATATTAATATAACGTTTTTTGCTGCTCTGCTACTTCTGCTCTGCAAGCAATGAACGACGAGAATGCCAAAATTTTATCCGAGTACTCGCAACACTTACTCTGAATTTACTCATTTTATCAATTACGCATTGGTTTGATTTTCACTCATTTCGCATACAACGAAAACAACATTTACCAATGCGCAATTTACTTTTTTGAAACCGTTTCGGCACGCTGAATTCCGACTCAGGCTTGTGGTACTCAAATAGCCGAAAATTTTGAATGTACTCATGCAGACCTCTAGTATGTATGTAGTAGCATATGTATATTTCTCCAAATAGGTGTACCGAAGGGAAGGCACGAGGCATCTTCGATCCCATAAAGTATCTATATTTTTTATCAGCGTCAACAGACGAGTCAATATGTCCGTCTGTCTGTTTATAGAAAACCTAGATTTCAGAGTTTAAAAGAGTTAGAGCATCCAAATTTGGTAACAAGAAATAGTATTATAGCCATTGGATCAAGTTCGTTTAAGAATTTGATCACGCCGCTATCAGCCCTTTCATTTCGAAAAAAACAAAGCGCTATGCACTTGTTGAACTGCCAAGTCAACCAGTGATATAATAATGGTATTCAATAATCCAAAAAAAGTGCAACCAAGCAAATATTTTTAAGAGCGGTGTATATTTTGACATCCTTTATAAAATACATTTTTGTATATTATTTACGTTAGAAATGGGCACAGATTACGCACACTTGTTACAGCTTGAATGTGTACGATTGTTCAGTTCGACAACAGAGAATTGCCCATATATTTCTCTGTCACAACAAGCTTGGAAAGCAGATAACACGAACAGTAGAAGTTTGAATTTGTGAAATCTTCAAATTAAAAATATATTAATTTTCAAATTCATTTCACCTGACTGAACGTACAACGGCATATCTTACTGTACTGTTAACGCATTTATAATGATAATGAATAATACATTTAAATAAAAGTATGCAATACTAGGAACAATTATCATTTTGACAACAGAGGCGTTAAAAAATAGATAGTTGCGTGGGTAGCTTATTTAAACTGTATATATTCAAAATACGTAATTATAGTCAAAATAATATGAATATATAAAAATTAATGGGCCACACTCGCTTTTCTTAATTCCACTCTCCATTTCAATGCGGGCGGGCGGGTCATAAGTTCAGAGACCCAATTCACTATTTGATAGCCACTAACTGCTCACGCTCGGCTTGGTCGCCACCAATGGTCGCTTTGCGATAATTAAGTGTAATAAAGGCAAATTTTGGACTGCTAATTATCAGCAAATAACATGTGAGGAATGACTCGAATTCATACATTTGGTTCGTAAACTAAAAGCTTTAGGCAAATCTAACTAAAACTGAAGTCAGTAAACCAAGTAATATGATTAAAAAAATATGCTAATGCAGAAGAAAATGTCTAATTTTCATCCACCAAAATAAATACTCTTTCGTTTCTTCCCTCTTTGTTGTGTACCTACGTTTTTAGAACTCTTCTTATTATAAAATACTTCAAGCAATACACTCTCTTATTATAATAATACCTAATCTGTAATGAATTGAGCTATGTCTGAAAAATTCTTTTTTCAGTAAGCATTATTTTGCACCATGTACCTGATCTCATTAAGTATCTGATGGCTCGAACTCCGAACAGTAAGTTTCACTAACAATTAGTCTAAGTAGAAATACTACATAGTTACACGCTCAGAAATAGAAGAAAAGCCTAGTAATAAAAGTAAATTAAAGACATTGAAGAGCAAAGAGAATAAATTGCTTTAGCACTGATTCAAGTCTATCTTGATGATCCTTACACTGGAGACACCAGATATTATTAGGTTAAGTAAAAAGTTCGTTCGCTTTTTATCTAAGAGATGGCGTTATTGTCCATAGTACTAGTGTTACGTGTCGCATCATGTCATGTTATACGGCGCTGAAAACGTGTTTATTTGCGCTAAAAGTTTGTCTTTGACAGTTTATCGATTAATTGACTCAGTACGTTGCTAGCGCTCGTCAAAGATGGACACCAGCAAAGATAAAATTCGCTATATTTTACAATTTTTCATCGATCAAGGCGAAAAAGCAGCCAAAGCGTCTGAAAAAATTAATTCAGTTTATGGGCCCGATACTGTAAACGAACGTGTAGCACAAAAGTGGTTTGCTAGGTTTCGTTCTGGTAATTTCGATGTCAAAGATGCACCACGTGTCGGGAGGCCTGTCGTCGAAAAGTGCGATAAAATCATGGAAATAGTGGAAACAGACCGTCACGTGAGCACTTATTTAATTGCTGAGGAACTAAAGATAAGCCAGAAAACCGTTTGGAACCATTTGCATAACCTTGGATTCAAAAAGAAGCCAGATGTTTGGGTGCCACACGAACTATCGCAAAAAAACATGATGGACCGAATTTCCATCTGCGAATCGCTGCTGAATCGCAACAAAATCGACCCGTTTCTGAAGCGGATTGTGACTGGCGATGAAAAATGGGTCACTTACGACAACATCAAGCGCAAACGTTCGTGGTCGAAACGCGGTGAGTCGGCGGAAACGGTGGCCAAGCCAGGATTGACAACCAGGAAGGTTTTCCTGTGTGTTTGGTGGGATTGGCAAGGAATCATCTACTACGAGCTGCTCCCCTAAGGCCAAACGCTCGATTCGGTCCTCTACTGCCAACAACTGGACCGCTTGAAGGCAGCACTCATCCAGAAGAGGCCATCTTTGATCAACAGAGGCCGAATTGTGTTCCATCAGGACAACGCCAGACCACACACTTCGTTGATGACTCGTCAGAAGATCCGGGTGCTCGGATGGGAGGTCCTAATGCATCCACCTTATAGTCCGGACCTGGCACCAAGTGATTACCATCTTTTCCTGTCCATGGCGAACGCGCTTAATGGTGAGAAGTTGGCCTCAAGAGAGGCCTGTGAAAATTGGCTCTCTGAGTTTTTTGCCAATAGGGACGCAGCCTTCCACGAGAGGGGTATAATGAAGTTGGCATCTCAGGCATATTTGACTTAAATCGGACAAATGTACACAAAGTTATCAGACGAGCAAGTGCGATATTAATATGTTTAGTTATGTAGGAATCGCTAACATCCTTTGACAAATGCCTTATAAATCTAAAGACACACATGGATCTATTGAAAGCAGACGAAATATGATATTAAACTTTAGTTTTAAATCAAGAAGAATACCAAAATCAGTTACACTAGAGTTGAATATCGTTAAGATGATAATAGTCGCTTTAATGAGAAATGCCGCTTAAAAATAACATGAGTTTACATTTGTTACAAGTTATATACATTTTTAGTATAATAGTGTACAAAACAATCACGGTCAGATTTTATTCTTAGACTGTACAAGGATAAGGTTGACATAGCTTTACATCATCATAGGTATCCGAGAGTTAGATATAAGCAACCAATGTATGATTATTGCGAATAATATAAACAGCAACCTTACTGACTTCCTTGGCTTACGCTGCAAGTAACTTGGAAACATAGCAATTGTAAAATACCCTTTGAATTCTATATGATAAAGTACGATGATATTCAAATAATTATACCCGCCTACCCAAAGGGTAGAAGGGTATTATAACTGTGTGCCGACCGAAAATGTATGGAACAGGCAGAAGGAAGCATCTCCGACCCCATAAAGTATATATATTCTTGATCGGCGTCAACAGCCGAGACGATATAGCGATCTCTGTCTGTCCGTCCGTCCGTATGAACACCTTGATCCCAGAGACTATAAGAGATAGAGCAACCAAATAGTGTGTGTTATTATTGCACACAGATCAAGTTTGTTTTTGATTTTGGCCACGCCCCCTTCCTCCCCCGTAAATCGAATAAAACCGAATTGCAGGCGTCATTTTAAGCCTAGAATTTTGGCACGCACAATACTAATCACCATTTTAATGATCCCTGAAAATTTGGTTACAATCGGATGAAAAACACAGAAGTTATTAAGAAATTACTTTTATAAGGCGTTACCCCGTGCAGCTGCACCTAGTTAGTTGCTATAACACTCCGTGACATAATAATGGTGTTCAATAAACCAACTAAAGTGCAGCCAAGCTAATAATTTCGAACATAGAAAATTTTGGTATATTATTTTGGTATATTTTTGTTATATTTTTTCAGTATATTTTTGAAAAATATAATATTTTGATGGTAAAATTGGGTGGCGGGTATCTCACAGTCGAGCAAACTCGATAAGTTTGTAGAAATTTTAAGTTTTGTAGAAATCCAAGAATATTGACGACATTAAAAGCCTTACTAAAATATGTGTAAATGGCATCTATTTGTATCTTTAATTGTAGTGTTATAATTAGAAAATATCAAATTTCTTATAAGTTTGTGATAATACATCAGATTTTTCTTAAAACCATGAGGGTTGGGTGAAATTATAGATTTACTGCAGTGTCAAAGTTATAAGTTGAGAAGTTATGCGTTTCTGAAATGCTTTGGCAATAGCAGACAACTTGGAGATACTTTTTATAATTGTTAACTTTAGTTATATTTCTTTTTTTAAGAATGGATTGATAAAAGATTCTTTAAAATAAATAAGGAAAAGAGGGCAGATCAACGGATAATTAAAAAAATCGTCGCCACAGTACCATAACATGCAGCTAGGAACTCCATCAAGACCTTGACAAAACACTGCTTTTACAAAACTTAAGCTTACATAAACGTAAGTTTTTATTTTTATTGAATGCAAAAAACATTAAGGGGCTCACCGAAATATACTATTTCTCAAGAATATACTAAACAATATACTTTGCAATATACCAATAAATCTACCGAAAATGAATATTTTGGCTTTGAAAATATGCTTGCAACGAGAGAGCATGGGCAAATTCAATAACAAACTTGATTGAGTAACTTTATTACTATATTTGTCATACAATTTGGTTTCTCTAACTCAGATAAACAGACAAACAGCTATATCGCCTCGTCTGTTGACGCTAATAATTAATATATATACTTTAAGGGTTCGGAGATGCCTCCTTCCGCCTATTAAGTACATTTTCAGTTAGCACAAAGTTATAATATCCTCTTTTCCTATGAAAACGTTAGTTGACAAAGAATGTAGCCGTGTTGGTCTATCCGTATACCTAGATTTCAGAGACAATAGTAGATAGAGCGAACCAATTTTATGACAATAGAATGTCTTTCTTTTTTTTACGCAAATCCAGTTTCTTTCTGAAAAGCAAAAAAAAGCGAATTGCAAGCGTACTTATGCTCAATAATAACAACCTTCTTTATGAGTAAGCTACGATCTGAATAAACACAG
The DNA here is from genome assembly GCA_018150935.1 of Drosophila pruinosa. Lineage (NCBI taxonomy): Eukaryota > Metazoa > Arthropoda > Insecta > Diptera > Drosophilidae > Drosophila > Drosophila pruinosa. The sequence continues at coordinate 56,033 of JAECWR010000167.1, forward strand.
AAGTAATACACACAAGTAGGAACGGTTACAGTCAAACTTTGACTGTACAAGGTCATGGATTTTAAGTGTACATGCGGAAGTTAGACCATAAAAGATGATTTTCTTGAAACGCAGCGTTTATTAATGTTATAAAATTATGAAAATTATAATAATTGTTGGGTAAAACATGTAAGAAAGCTACTGTTGAGTTTGCTCGACTATGAGATACCCGTCACCCAAATGTACTGAATGGAAGAATAATAAAGAGCGACCATTAAAATATTATATTTTTCAAAAATATAATGAAAATATTCAAAAAATATACTAAAAATATACCAAAAAATATTCCAAAATTAATTTTGTTCTAAATGATTAGCTTGGTAGGACTTCATTATGTTTATTGAACACCATTATTATGTCACTGAGTGATAACAAGCTGAACAGGTGCAGCTGCGCCCGATTTCGCTTTATAATAGTAATTCGTTAGTAACTTATGTGTGTTTTTTCCGATTGTAACCAAATTTTCAGAGATCATTAAGATGGTGATTGGTATTGTGTGTGCCAAAACTGACCGTTCTAACTTCAACATGATGGTTGGAAATTTTATTGATTTACGGGGGCGGAAGGGGGGGGGGCCATCATCCAAAATAAACTTCACCTGCCCACCGAGTTTTGACATGTTGTGTCTAAATTTGATAGCTCTAGCTTTTATAGTCTCTGAGATCTCGATGTTCATATAGAACTATATTGACTTGGCTGTTGATGCCGATCAAGAATATAGATATATATTATTTTCAGCTGCACGAGTTTAGTGGCTATGTCAATCTGTGATATAATACAGGTATTTAATAAACACAATAAAATGCAGTTAAGCTAATAATTTTGACAGTGGTATATGTTTTTTGGTAATTTTTTTTAGTATATTCTTTAAAAATGGTATATTTCTGTGCTCGCTCTTCATTTTTGTTGCATTCGGTAGAATTGGGTGGCGGGTTTTTTATTGTCTAGCAAACACGACTGTAGCTTTCTTATTTATTTGCTTTTGTTTCAGTGGCTGCGTCTATGCTGACAAGTGCATTGCATTGAGCGACAGATGCTATCTCGCATGACCTTTAGCGCCTAATGAAATTCTATAGTAAATCTATCTTCTGTATTTATGGGCCGATCGATGTTTTACTTTCGACGTTCATCATATTTATTCATTCATATTCTCGGCTGTTGATGCTGATCAAAAATGTATATACATTATGGGGTTGGCTTCTTTCTTTCTACACTTCCAAAAATCTTTTGTACCTTTTTTCAATGATTGTATCTGGTCCACAAAAAATTCTATTCACCAGGAATGAATTGAATCAGTTTTTATATGGGTTTCTAGAATTAACTTAATTTCTGACCCCACTAGAAATGACCTATTGAATTTGTTCAAATGTGCGTAACAGGCAGAAGGAGATATCTGCGACCCCTATATATATTCTTGATCAGCATCAACAACTGAGAACATTTAGATCTAGAAAATCCTTGTGCGGACGTTTTGTGAAAATTTCATTAAGATCGGACAACAAAAATGGAAGATATTGGCAACAAATAGTAATATAGCCGATGGCGTGGCCAATATCTAAGAAAAACTTGATCTGCGTGCAAAAATAAGACATACTGTCTCAAATATCTTGGTTGCTTTAGCTCTTATATTCTCTGAGATCTAGATGCTCATACGGACGGACGGACAACGAACAGACGGATATTCCTATATCGTCTCAGGTGGTGACGCTGTTTAAGAATATATACACTTTATGGAATCTAATTTACGTTTTGATCATTTTTTAACAATGCGAATAAAGAGATTAAAGTTTGTATCTGATAATAAGATAACGAGAGAAATCAGAAGGAATTTCTGAAGTCTTGAATCTCTTGGAATATTAAGATATCAAATTCTTTAAGCACGTCAACTCACGTGTCAACTATGGTAAACGATTAGTTCTCATACGATTAATATAATATGTGGAACGTATTGTTCAAAAATTGAGCTCAGAATATTATAAAAAGTAGATGAAGCACTATATGTCACTTCAAGCGTATAGTTGAGACAATTCAGTACGGAAAATTAAATTATTAAATTGAAGAAAACCTATTTTACAAAAACAGCGTGAATACGGACTAGAGAAATCCAAACAGTTGTAAAGTCGGCTGATGAAGGTCCTCAGGGGAATAATTTGATTAATAGAACTTGAAGATGGAATGGAAGAAAATAAATGGTCAAAAATTCTGCTATTATAGTTTTTCACCAGGTTAATGAGATTTCTAAAAGAGAATTTATAAATTTATGAGAACTAGATGTAACAGACATTAGGTGTGTCTAAAGAAACCACATACATGAATAAAGGATAAAAATGGAAATATTACGTATGGAAATTTACACACTTACAAATTTGATGTCACCTTGGCTTCAAAAAGAATTTATTTCCAACGAAATAGTAATTAGAAACATTGTAGGTTTATAACAAATGGGTGTCAATTCGGTTTTTTTTTTATTTGTTGGGGCGGAAGGCGGCTTGGTCAAATTCTAAAACGAACTTTATCTGCTTAGTAAGTATTTACAAGTTGTCTCCAAACTTGGCAGCTCTAGCTTTTATAGTCTTTGAGATCTAGGTGTTCAAACAGACAGACGGAAAGGGTTATATCGACTCAACAGTTGATTTTGATCATAAATATATATATTATTTATGGGGTCGCAGATGTCTCCTTTTGCCTGTTACGCAAATCCGTACAAATACAGGGACTTCAAAAAAATCAGGACCTAGAATTTTTTTAAAATCCCAGACCTAATAAAGCATTCATTAGTGTACGATTTAGCATCCTCAAATGAAACGTCAGGAGCAAGACGAGAAACAAAATTTTGTTTTCTTACTGGAACAACAGTAACAGGTTTATCAACTGAATTTGTTGACAATGAAACTGGAAGCGGTATACTAGAATGGATTGGCAAAGTTGGAAAACAAGTATGAAAGCTACTGTTAAGTTTGCAGATACCCGCCACCCAATTTTACCATCGAAATATTATATTTTTAAAAATATACTGAAAAATATACTTAAAAATATTTACTAAAAATATAATAAGATAATATACCAACATATTCTTTGTTCGAAATTATTAGCTTTTCGACACTTTAGTTGGTTCATTCAACACCATTATTATGTCACGGAGTGTCATAGCAACTAACTAGGTGCAGCTGCACCTTATTACGCCTTACAAATGTAATTCTTTAACAACTTATGTGTTTTTTATCCGATTGTAACCAAATTTTCAGAGATCATTAAGATAGTGATTAATATTACGCGTACCAATTAAATGTTGTAGGTTTAAAAAGACTCTTGCAATTCGTTTTTTTCTATTTACGGGGGCGGAAGGGGGCGTGGCAAAAATCTAAAACAAACTTTATCTGTGTGCAACAATAAGACATACTGTCCAGAAAATTTGGTTGCTCTATCTCTTATAGTCTCTGAGATCTAGGTGTTCATACGGACAGACGAACAGACGGACATGGCTATATCGTCTCGACTGTTGACGCTGATCAAGAATATATATACTTTAAGGGGTAGGAAATGCTTCCTTCTGCCTGTTACATACATTTTCCGGCCTACCCTTTGGGTAGGCGGGTATAACAAGTAGGAACGGCTACAGTCAAGCTTTGACTGTACGAGGTCATGGATTTTTAGTGTACATGCGCATCGTTTAATAATGTTATACAATTATGAAAATTATAATAATTATTGGGTAAGACAAGTAAGAAAGCTACTGTCGAGTTTGCTCGAATGTGAGATACCCGTCACTAAATTTTATTGAATGGAAGAATAATAAAAAGCGACCATCGAAATATTATATTTTTCAAAAATATTCTGGAAAATATACTAAAAACACACCAAAAAATATACCGAAATTAATTTATTGCTCTATCTCTTATAGTCTCTGAGATCTAGGTGTTCATACGGACAGGCGAACAGACGGACAGATGGACATGGCTATATCGTCTCGACTGTTGACGCTGATCAAGAATATATATACTTTATGGGGTAGGAGATGCTTCCTTCTGCCTGTTACATACATTTTCCGGTCGGCACAAAGTTATAATACCCTTTGGGTAACAAGTAGGAACGGCTACAGTCGTGCTTTGACTGTACGAGGTCATGGATTTTTCGTGTACATGCGCACCGTTTAATAATGTTATACAATTATGAAAATTATAATAATTATTGGGTAAGACAAGTAAGAAAGCTACTGTCGAGTTTCCTCGACTGTGAGATACCCGTCACTCAATTTTATTGAATGGAAGAATAATAAAAAGCGACCATCGAAATATTATATTTTTTCAAAAATATTCTGGAAAATATACTAAAAATACACCAAAAAATATAGCGAAATTAATTTTGTTCTAAATGATTAGCTTGGTAGCACTTCATTATGTTTATTGAACACCATTATTATGTCACAGAGTGACAACTAGCTGAACAGGTGCAGCTGCACCCGTTTTCGCCTTATAAAAGTAATTTGTTAATAACTTCTGTGCTTTTCATCCGATTGTAACCAAATTTTCAGGGATCATTAAGATGATAGTTCGTATTGAAAGTGAACATTCTACCTTTAAAGTAATGCTTTGAAATCGTTTTTTTCGATTTACGGGGGTAGAAGGGGGCGTTGCCAACATCTAAAACAAACTTGATCTGCCCACCGAGCTTTGACATGTTGTGTCCAAATTTGGTAGCTCTAGCTTTTATAGTCTCTGAGATCTCGATGTTCATACAGACAGACGGACAGACGGACATTCGGGCAGACGGACCGATAGACAGGGCTATATCGACTCGGCTGTTGATGCTGATCAAGAATATATTTACTTTATGGGATCACAGATGGACAAAATCCGGAGAAAATCCATGACCTAACTAGGCGGATGAGCCGGAGTGTTGAAGTCAATGAGTTGCGCTTCTGGACAAAAAATACTAGTCTAAGAGTTTGGAGTATGCATAAATAGACAGCAAGAGGGAGGTGCACATTTGAAGATGAAGATGCGTCTAAAGACACTGGCGGTACATTTCATAATTTTAAATAATTAAATTGAATCTCCTTGTCTGTTTCATGAGCGTTTGAATGTCTACTTCAGACTCGGAGGACAACAACGCCATAGAAGGCCGTATATATTGGATATATAATCCTTGATACTTAGCATATTATATAACCTACTTATATTACATGCGCGACATTATGGTCCAACCAACAGTCAATAAATTCACCCTTACGATAAGACTGACATTTAAAATTGAACAAGAAATGAGAAGACAAAAACGACGCTAGCAATACAAAAACATATATTAGACTCATTTGATTTAAAGTCATTGATTTTCGTAAAAAAAAATTTAGAAAGCTACTATCGAGTTTACTCTACTGTAAATTATATAAGCCGAAATTAAACGCGCTTAAAATTGTATGTCATACAAACTCAACAGGCGCAGCTGCATCCGATTTCGCCGTATAAAAATAATTCTTTAAAACTTTTGTATTTGTATTTTTCAATTGAAAAACAAATTCATGGATCATTAAGGTGGTAATAATTAATGTGTGTACTAAAAATGAAACTTCTAGGTTTATTGGAGGTGGGTTGCAATTCGGTTGAATGGGTGGAAGTGGTGGGACAGACAGACCGACAGACAGACGAACGACGCGCCAGACAGACAGACAGACAGACAGACAGACAGACAGACAGACAGACAGACAGACAGACAGACAGACAGACAGACAGACAGACAGACAGACACAGACAGACAGACAGACAGACAGACAGACAGACAGACAGACAGACAGACAGACAGACAGACAGACAGACAGACAGACAGACAGACAGACAGACAGACAGACAGACAGACAGACAGACAGACAGACAGACAGACAGACAGACAGACAGACAGACAGACAGACAGACAGACAAGACAGACAGACAGACAGACAGACAGACAGACAGACAGACAGACAGACAGACAGACAGACAGACAGACAGACAGACAGACAGACAGACAGACAGACAGACAGACAGACAGACAGACAGACGAACGAGCGAGACAGACCAGACAGACAGACAGACGGGCGGACAGACAGACAGACAGACAGAACAGACAGACAGACAGACAGACAGACAGACAGACAGACAGACAGACAGACAGACAGACAGACAGACAGACGAGACGAGCAGACAGACAGACAGACAGACAGACAGACAGACAGACAGACAGACAGACAGACAGACAGACAGACAGACAGACAGACAGACAGACAGACAGACAGACAGACAGACAGACAAGACAGACAAGACAGACAGACAGACAGACAGACAGACAGCACAGACAGACAGACAGACAGACAGACGAACGAGCAGACAGACAGACAGACAGACAGACGAACAGACAGACAGACAGACGGACAGACGAGCAGACGGACAGACAGACGAACGAGACAGACAGACAGACAGACAGACAGACAGACAGACAGACGAACGGGAGCGACAGGCAGACGAGACAGACAGACAGACCCAGACAGACGAACCCAGACAGACGAACAGACAGACAGACAGACAGACAGACAGACGAACGAACAGACAGACAGACAGACAGACGAACCGAGACGAGGACAGACAGACGAACGAGACCAGACAGACAGACAGACAGAACAGACAGACAGACAGACAGACGAACAGACAGACAGACAGACAGACGAACCAGACAGACAGACGAGACAGACAGACAGACAGACGAACGGACAGCCAGACGGGCAGACGAACGGAGCAGACAGACAGACGAACGAACGAACGAAC